>CM047426.1:63804987-63807487 GCA_026168455.1 Theocolax elegans
AGACGATGGCTTCTGGCTTGGTCTTACCGGCCATCTTGGTTTGGCCATCGATTTGGAGGCTTTAGCCTCTGTCTTTTGCTCCTTCTTTTTCTTCTCCTTTCTTTTCTTTTTCTTCTTTTTCACCTCGACCCAGTCATCTGGCCTGGTCGAGGGTTTTTCCTGTTTCGCCATAGGTGTTTGTTTGGGCGTCTTCTTTTTTTTATTCGACCGTCCACCTCCAACAAGGTCTGAGGGCGAGACGGACGACTGCCTTTTGCTGCTCGGAGTAGGCTGAGGCGTAACAACTTTTTTGACCAAGCCCCGCTGGTGCTCTCGACCAGCGATCGCTTGGCCTTTATGATGAGGCGCCTGTCCTCCTCCAATTCCTCTATCTTGCCCTGCAGCACAGGCAGTCCATCTTTAATTGCCCTGCTGATGTTGGGCTGCTTCTTAAGCGCCTCCACCATGCTCTTAAGGATATCGCGGATTACAGCAAAGGTCTTTTCGCCCCTCACTTCTGCCGCATTGATGTCCTTACGCAGAGCGTCTATACCTGTAACATTAGATGACGTAAAGGCCAGGTGAGTCACCTTTACGCCACTGCAGTCGCTTGATGACGACGATCCGGGGCCCGCTTGCTCACCCCTGACGACCGCCGGTACTGGGGATCCGACCCCCTGCACCGTAAGGTTTTCTTTGATTATTAAATCTGCCATGTTTGGTTTATTATTCGGGGTTCCTTCCCCTATCTGATTTTGGTCCACCCCGAGTATTTTATTTCCTCGGTACCCTCTATTTCTAGCGAGCGTTCCCCTATCCGCCGCCTGGGGAGGCGCCGGATGCGGGATCAGAAAACCCGACACCGGATAATAATAATAATAATAATAATAATAATAATATAATAATAATAATAATAATAATAATAATAATAATAATAATAATAATAATAATAATAATATAATAATAATCCGCGCGGGGTTCCTGTCCGTATGCGGCGCGTCCCCCGGGTGGCGGATGGGGGAAGCTCGTCACGCTTGCGTGAAGGGTAGAGGTGAAACAAAATAGCCTCCGTGGACCAAACAGTTGAAGAAGGATGATGAGCAAGCGAATGGAATACCTATTACCCCAAGCGGGCAGCTCCAAACTAGGAGTCAATCCCGCCGTCGGTTCCGATCGGGTGAAAGCCCCGGTGGCCGGCGCTGGCCTCACGGATTTTGGGGGAGGCCACCAAGCGCTTCGTTCTACGAACACGTCAGAGGGGGCCCTCGAAAGAAAACCCCCAACAGCAGCCGTCGTTACAGATGTTGAGTGTTGCATCCGCAAACAGGTTAAGAAGCGGCAGCGTTACCAGCCTTGGTAGTGCCATCAGTGGCATCTCTGCCTATAGTAAGGAATCTCAAGAGGAGATCGAAATATTCCGCAATACGAGAATAGAGAAGAGAAGGCGCAGGAGGACATCGACTCACTTACGACCATCTAAAGACGAACTCCAGGCTATGTTGGCCGCTTGTGCAAAGCAGCCTAACATCTCCATGGTCGTCAAGACAGGGCTGAAACCGTAGACACTCTTGTACAAGAGTTCTACGGGAAAACCAAAAGATGTTTTCGGCAGTCGACGATTACAAGTGCCAAGTCGAGGATTATCGAGTTGGTCACGAGAATCGTCGGCGGCCTAAGAGAAGAGGCATATAGCTAAAGCCGTCTTTACGGCTACAGCTAGAATGCAGGCTCAAAAGAGAAGTAGAGAGGGCCCCCAAAGCCCCCGAGGTCTCTAAGAGCCGCAAGAAGAAGAAGCCTCGGAAGGAGGTACCACCACGTGGCACGGACAAGGAGCAATCCAAGTCCGCGTCAGTGGCGGGGGAAAAAGCCGACAGTCAAGTCGGGACAGGCGCCTCTTGATAGGAGAAAGCGCCAGATGGCGCCGGTATCCACCCTGGTGGTAACTGTCGCGAGGGACCGTACGTTCGCTGAAGTCTTGGGGAAGCTCCGAAAGGAAGTCAACCCGGACGACAGCGGCGCCCAGGTTCTGAGCGTACGGCCAACAGGGCGGGGAGATGTCCTGCTCCGGCTGGGCAAGAAGACGGACGCAACAGCATTCGCTGAGAAAGTCCGTACGGCTACTAAAGGGATGGGAGAAGTTAGGATCCGAGATCGAAGGGTGACCCTGGAGATCAGAGACCTGGACGCTCTCACAACGAGGGACGAAGTGGTAGCGGCCCTAGATAAAGTTCTCGCGTCTCCGCCTGAGAGCCGAGAGGTGAAGCTTTTGGGCCTAAACCGCAATCAACAGAAGACAGCCATCGTGAAGCTGGATCACGAGAGCGCTGACAGGCTGAAGTCGATGCGGCATCTCTGCGTCGGCTTCGTAAGCTGTCGCGTTCGGGATCGAGTCTTGGTCGAGAGGTGCTATCGGTGCCTAGACTTCGGCCACACGAAACGGAATTGTAAGGGAGTGGACAGGTCCTCGTCGTGCTACAAGTGCCCGTATCCCAGGCACCTGTAGCATCGCACGGCGACCTGC
>CM047426.1:63812487-64135637 GCA_026168455.1 Theocolax elegans
AAGTCAACCCGGACGACAGCGGCGCCCAGGTTCTGAGCGTAAGGCCAACAGGGCGGGGAGATGTCCTGCTCCGGCTGGGCAAGAAGACGGACGCAACAGCATTCGCTGAGAAAGTCCGTACGGCTACTAAAGGGATGGGAGAAGTTAGGACCCGAGATCGAAGGGTGACCCTGGAGATCAGAGACCTGGACGCTCTCACAACGAGGGACGAAGTGGTAGCGGCCCTAGATAAAGTTCTCGCGTCTCCGCCTGAGAGCCGAGAGGTGACGCTTTTGGGCCTAAACCGCAGTCAACAGAAGACAGCCATCGTGAAGCTGGATCACGAGAGCGCTGACAAGCTGAAGTCGATGCGGCATCTCTGCGTCGGCTTCGTAAGCTGTCGCGTTCGGGATCGAGTCTTGGTCGAGAGGTGCTATCGGTGCCTAGACTTCGGCCACACGAAACGGAATTGTAAGGGAGTGGACAGGTCCTCGTCGTGCTACAAGTGCGGCGAGCCTGGACACAACCTTAAGAATTGCAAGAGCGCTCCCAAATGCTTTCTTTGTCCATCAAAGGATGCTGAGGGAGTGTCTCACGTGGCGGGGTCCGGAGCCTGTGCCACCTTTAGGCGCGCGCTCGATACCGCCAGAAAGGCCGCTTCACGATAAGTGGCAGTCTCAACGTAGGGAGGATATAATAAGGACACGAATGACGCATGTCACAAGACACGCCTCCCAGCTTGAAGTAATGTGAAAAACAGTTCCGGGCTGGGCAGGTGAAAGCGTTGGGTTTGGAGTTTTAGCCGGTAAGAATCCGGCACTGGCGACGAGTGCGGACCCTCGTCATCGTCTTATGTAAGATTTCTCCAGTTTCCCACGAAAAAAAAAAAAAAAAAAATAATCATAATAATAATAAGAACAACAATAACAATACTAATGTTAATAATAATAACAACAGCAACAACAATAATAGGCTAGTCATATTAGAGTTTATTTGTGGACAAATTATATTGTCGACAAAATAAATACGTTGATATAGTATGAAATAACACAAGTCGAAACCTATGAATACAATATACTAAACTTTTATTCTCTATTATTAATACCTTTCGAAGTATAAGAAAAAAAACGGGTTTTCACAAGTTTTCAATTTTTTTAATGCAAAACAAACTGAAATTTTCATAAGAAAATGGTTAGGCTTATACGTGTTATTTCATACTATATCAATGTATATATTATTCGACAATATAATTTATTCATAAAGCGGACACTTTTTAGCTAATTTTACTGGCCTATTATAATAATAATATTAATAATGGTACTAGAATAATTAATCATAATAACTTACCTAATTTGCATTTTTTGTTTTTTAGGTCGTTATCATTGTACCCATGCACGCTACGCAAATGTTTATTTAGCGATGACGTGGAACCTGTAATTTGGAACTCTTCTTCGCAAATGTTGCATTTTGCTGTTAAACTATCAGCAAGTTTAGTGCAGTGAGTCCACACCCAACTTCTTTTTCGCACCATAATTATATAAATAAATAACCACTTACTCGGTGAATATTACTACGCACGATGAGCGTTAACACTTGAATGATTTCACGATGCGGATTCACAATACAAGTAAATTTAATACGGACATATTACGTGAGATACATAATTAGATTATAATCGAATAACATTACAACTTACAATTGTCATGCTACCGTAGACACTAAATGTTTAGTATGTTCAAATAATTACATTTAACTTTTTCAAAATTGTACATGCAGATAAAGCATCATTAAATAAACCAATTATTCAACCATATTTAAAAAGTTTTATTGAAACATTACATAATACAGTGTAATATTTAGTATCCATAGCAGCATGCCAATTGTAAGTTCTAATCTAATATATATATTGAAAAAACATATCTCAGAGTTCAGATAAAATCCGTTACCCAAAAGTATTTTCTTAATTTTTTGCTTTTCTAACAGAAAAGAATAACACGGTAATGCTTTTGATTGTTGATTAGGTGCAATGTTCATTTTAATGCAATGTACTTTTCTACATTTTATTGTCAAGTTCAATTGTTCATAACAATGCGAATTTTTGGTCTTTTCCATGAAACAAATTGAATTTTGGATCGAATTAGAATTTTTTTCGTATTCCCGAGAGCTTTTAATCGCTTCTAAGTACGCTTAAATCGACTAATTGATACCAAAGATATCAGCGCTTAAAGCTTGCTTACTTTTCATGAATCCAAATCGTCGAGTCGAGTTTTTGGGCCGACTGACTCGAAATTTCGGGTACTCGCTCACTTCTAATATTTAGGTAATTATTAATAACTGTAATTTACAAGATCAACGGTCCGGATACGTTATTTACAGGATTCGGATCTCGAATCCGTAAGATCCGGATCTCGGATCCGTACGATCCGGATCTTGGATTCGTAAGATCCGAATCTTGGATCCGTATGAGATCCGGATACTTTAGAGTATCCGGATCAACGAATCTGAGATTCGGATCTATCCGGATTTCGGGTATCCGAATCTTGAAATACTCAAAGATTCGAATCCAATCGGCAGCCCTAATTACCACTAACTTGGTGCTGGACGAGTATTTGTATAATACGATGTCTCCATAGCATATCGTAAGCCTTTTCTAAGTCTAGTGCAACTAATACTAAGTGTTGATTAATAATAAATGCATCGCATATATTAGAATCGATGATAATTAGGCTATCCATTGTCGAGTGGTGTTGTTTGAAACCATGTTGGTGAGGAGAAAAAAATATTCAGAGTATCTAAGTACCATTTGAATCTATAATTTATCATCTATTCCATTATTTTGCATAAGCAACTGGTTAAGGAGATCGGTCTATAGCTTTCTTTTAGATTGGAGCTTTTTTCCGGTTTTAATATTGGAATAACTATAGCTTTACCCCAGTTACTGGGAAAAAAGTTATTATTCCGAATACAGTTATAGATAGTTAATAGATATTCTAAGCCACACGGTGGTAAATTTTTAAGAAAATGTTTGGGATTTGATCAGGTCCTTCACTAGTATTTTTACAGTTGTTTAATGTGCTTCAAAGTTCTGGTAAAAGAAATGTTTTATTGATGATATCTGTATACTGGTTTTTTTAATTTCATCTAAATTGATTTTTTGTTTTCCGACTCTAGTTTAAATTTTGAAAAGGATCGATCGTAGTTCTTGTTACTAGATTGACTAGAGAAGTTTTCTGCTAGTAAATTGGCTACTTCTTTAGAGTTTTTTGTGTATATATCTTTTTTAACTTGAATAGGTGGTATTTTGGAAAATGTTTTGTTTGAATTTATTGAGTTTAGTTTTTTCCTTATTTCGGAATCAGGCGTATTTTTTTTAAAGCTTGTAATGAAGTCTATCCAGGATTGTCTTTTGGCTTGTTTAATTATTTTGCGACAAATTGCCCTTTTGATATTGTAGTTTATCTTATTTTCATAGGTATTATGTCGTTTATAAGTGTTAAAGGCATGTTTAGACCTGGACGCTCTCACAACGAGGACGAAGTGGTAGCGGCCCTAGATAAAGTTCTCGCGTCTCCGCCTGAGAGCCGAGAGGTGACGCTTTGGGCCTAAACCGCAGTCAACAGAAGACAGCCATCGTGAAGCTGGATCACGAGAGCGCTGACAAGCTGAAGTCGATGCGGCATCTCTGCGTCGGCTTCGTAAGCTGTCGCGTTCGGGATCGAGTCTTGGTCGAGAGGTGCTATCGGTGCCTAGACTTCGGCCACACGAAACGGAATTGTAAGGGAGTGGACAGGTCCTCGTCGTGCTACAAGTGCGGCGAGCCTGGACACAACCTTAAGAACTGCAAGAGCGCTCCCAAATGCTTTCTTTGTCCATCAAAGGATGCTGAGGGAGTGTCTCACGTGGCGGGGTCCGGAGCCTGTGCCACCTTTAGGCGCGCGCTCGATACCGCCAGAAAGGCCGCTTCACGATAAGTGGCAGTCTCATCGAGGGAGGAAAGAAGAAACAGGACCGACCGAATTGACGCATGTCACAAGACACGCCTCCCAGCTTGAAGTAATGTGAAAAACAGTTCCGGGCTGGGCAGGTGAAAGCGTTGGGTTTGGAGTTTTAGCCGGTAAGAATCCGGCACTGGCGACGAGTGCGGACCCTCGTCATCGTCTTATGTAAGATTTCTCCAGTTTCCCACGAAAAAAAAAAAAAAAAAATAATCATAATAATAATAAGAACAACAATAACAATACTAATGTTAATAATAATAACAACAGCAACAACAATAATAGGCTAGTCATATTAGAGTTTATTTGTGGACAAATTATATTGTCGACAAAATAAATACGTTGATATAGTATGAAATAACACAAGTCGAAACCTATGAATACAATATACTAAACTTTTATTCTCTATTATTAATACCTTTCGAAGTATAAGAAAAAAAACGGGTTTTCACAAGTTTTCAATTTTTTTAATGCAAAACAAACTGAAATTTTCATAAGAAAATGGTTAGGCTTATACGTGTTATTTCATACTATATCAATGTATATATTATTCGACAATATAATTTATTCATAAAGCGGACACTTTTTAGCTAATTTTACTGGCCTATTATAATAATAATATTAATAATGGTACTAGAATAATTAATCATAATAACTTACCTAATTTGCATTTTTTGTTTTTTAGGTCGTTATCATTGTACCCATGCACGCTACGCAAATGTTTATTTAGCGATGACGTGGAACCTGTAATTTGGAACTCTTCTTCGCAAATGTTGCATTTTGCTGTTAAACTATCAGCAAGTTTAGTGCAGTGAGTCCACACCCAACTTCTTTTTCGCACCATAATTATATAAATAAATAACCACTTACTCGGTGAATATTACTACGCACGATGAGCGTTAACACTTGAATGATTTCACGATGCGGATTCACAATACAAGTAAATTTAATACGGACATATTTACGTGAGATACATAATTAGATTATAATCGAATAACATTACAACTTACAATTGTCATGCTACCGTAGACACTAAATGTTTAGTATGTTCAAATAATTACATTTAACTTTTTCAAAATTGTACATGCAGATAAAGCATCATTAAATAAACCAATTATTCAACCATATTTAAAAGTTTTATTGAAACATTACATAATACAGTGTAATATTTAGTATCCATAGCAGCATGCCAATTGTAAGTTCTAATCTAATATATATATTGAAAAAACATATCTCAGAGTTCAGATAAAATCCGTTACCCAAAAGTATTTTCTTAATTTTTTGCTTTTCTAACAGAAAAGAATAACACGGTAATGCTTTTGATTGTTGATTAGGTGCAATGTTCATTTTAATGCAATGTACTTTTCTACATTTTATTGTCAAGTTCAATTGTTCATAACAATGCGAATTTTTGGTCTTTTCCATGAAACAAATTGAATTTTGGATCGAATTAGAATTTTTTTCGTATTCCCGAGAGCTTTTAATCGCTTCTAAGTACGCTTAAATCGACTAATTGATACCAAAGATATCAGCGCTTAAAGCTTGCTTACTTTTCATGAATCCAAATCGTCGAGTCGAGTTTTTGGGCCGACTGACTCGAAATTTCGGGTACTCGCTCACTTCTAATATTTAGGTAATTATTAATAACTGTAATTTACAAGATCAACGGTCCGGATACGTTATTTACAGGATTCGGATCTCGAATCCGTAAGATCCGGATCTCGGATCCGTACGATCCGGATCTTGGATTCGTAAGATCCGAATCTTGGATCCGTATGAGATCCGGATACTTTAGAGTATCCGGATCAACGAATCTGAGATTCGGATCTATCCGGATTTCGGGTATCCGAATCTTGAAATACTCAAAGATTCGAATCCAATCGGCAGCCCTAATTACCACTAACTTGGTGCTGGACGAGTATTTGTATAATACGATGTCTCCATAGCATATCGTAAGCCTTTTCTAAGTCTAGTGCAACTAATACTAAGTGTTGATTAATAATAAATGCATCGCATATATTAGAATCGATGATAATTAGGCTATCCATTGTCGAGTGGTGTTGTTTGAAACCATGTTGGTGAGGAGAAAAAATATTCAGAGTATCTAAGTACCATTTGAATCTATAATTTATCATCTATTCCATTATTTTGCATAAGCAACTGGTTAAGGAGATCGGTCTATAGCTTTCTTTTAGATTGGAGCTTTTTTCCGGTTTTAATATTGGAATAACTATAGCTTTACCCCAGTTACTGGGAAAAAAGTTATTATTCCGAATACAGTTATAGATAGTTAATAGATATTCTAAGCCACACGGTGGTAAATTTTTTAAGAAAATGTTTGGGATTTGATCAGGTCCTTCACTAGTATTTTTACAGTTGTTTAATGTGCTTCAAAGTTCTGGTAAAAGAAATGTTTTATTGATGATATCTGTATACTGGTTTTTTTTAATTTCATCTAAATTGATTTTTTGTTTTCCGACTCTAGTTTAAATTTTGAAAAGGATCGATCGTAGTTCTTGTTACTAGATTGACTAGAGAAGTTTTCTGCTAGTAAATTGGCTACTTCTTTAGAGTTTTTTGTGTATATATCTTTTTTAACTTGAATAGGTGGTATTTTGGAAAATGTTTTGTTTGAATTTATTGAGTTTAGTTTTTTCCTTATTTCGGAATCAGGCGTATTTTTTTTAAAGCTTGTAATGAAGTCTATCCAGGATTGTCTTTTGGCTTGTTTAATTATTTTGCGACAAATTGCCCTTTTGATATTGTAGTTTATCTTATTTTCATAGGTATTATGTCGTTTATAAGTGTTAAAGGCATGTTTAGAATCTCTTATAGCTAATTCGCAGTTTTTGTCCCACCAGGGTAGATTTTTTTTTCCAAATTTACCTGTAATCTTGGGTATATTCTTTGTAGCAGCTTCTATTATTAGATTCGTAAATTTTTCAATACAATGGTCTAATTCTTTTTCAGTTTGGCAATTTACAATATCTAATGATGTTATATTATTATTTATATAGTCTTGATATTTAATCCATTTTGCCTTTTTATATTTCCATCTAGGCATCTAAATTTCCTCAATTTCGTTTCTATTTTCCAATTTAATGGAAATGGGAAAGTGATCGCTGTCGTATAGATTGAGAGAGTGTCCCATGTAATATTGTCCGTTATCCGAGGTGAACAAATAGATAGGTCAATACAGCTTAGAGTGCCTGTTGATGCATTAAAATGAGTGGGTTTATTGGAATTTAGTAGTATTAGGTCATTATCGAAAATAATTTTTTCTATTATTTTTCCTCGAGGTTCAGTTTTTAGGGACCCCCAGAGAGTATTGTGTCCATTGAAGTCACCTATTAAGATATACGGTGTTGGTAGTTGAATAATTAGATGTTCTATATCTTCTTTATAGATAGAGGTACTATTCGGAAAATAAATATTACACATACATATAGTCTTAGAGTGTAATTTAATATTAACAGCTACAGCTTCAAGTTTAGTGGAAATTTTGACTTGATTGCTTTCTATATTATCTTTAATATATATGGCTACTCCCTCGCTAGCAGCAAGAGCGTTACCCCTATTTTTAAAAAAAAATATCAAAGTTGTATAAATTAGTGTAATTTTCTCCTTTGAAATTTGTTTCTTGAATACATATTACTCCTGGATTTTCATCCTGTATTAACTTTTTCAGGAATTCGAAATGTGCATTTAAACTGTTTATATTCCATTGAATAATATTGCACATTTTGATTAATAATATTTTTTTAGATGTGGATTAATATTCCTCTTGGGTAGATGTTTCATCATCCGTTTGACTGAAATCATCTGTAGAGGGAGTATCGTTATTTTTTTTTTTTATTATTATTTTAACGTCGCTCTTTTTATGCTCCCAAACCGGTGCTAATTAGCGATGCAGGTCATACGATGTCTGTGTTAAGAAAGCACTTGTTGAAAATACATTCCCCAGTGGTGCTTGTATCAATCGGCCGGGGCCGGGAATCGAACCTGGGACCTCCAGATTACGAGCCCGACGCCCTACCGATCAAGCCATCGCAGGCCTGAGTATCGATATTTGATTTAAGTTTCTTAAGGATTCCTGTAAATCTGCGCTTCATAGTTCTGTTGTTAAGACGAGGGTAAAGATCGTATAATTGAAATATAAAGGCTTGAATGTTATCTGTGTATTGTAGTATTATTTCTTTGGGATTTGTTGATCCTTGTATATTTTCTAACAAACTTATAAGTTGAGAGTAAGATAGTATATAGTTATTATTATCCTTTAGAAAATCTTTAATTGGCCCAAGTAAGGTGTCTATTTTTTCTTTAGTGTCGACTTTAGATTTCTTTTTTGTATGTTTTATTGTATTATTTTTAGGGCTTTTGAATTCTTCAATATTTTGATTAAGTCATGTAATTGACTGTTGGGAGTGTACAGAACTAATGTCTGAGTGTGTACGTTTGGTACTGGGTAATTGAGGATCAATAATTTGGGTTTGATTTATTAGATGAATCGTATATGTCACGAGGTGTACTTGTGTTTACTTTGTTTGTATACAGTTGTAACTGAGGAATGAGGCTCATTAAGATATTCTATATCCGTAGAATTATTATTTAAAGAGCTGTTTAATAGCTAAATGGCCTTCATTATTACAGATGAAACATTTAAGTGCATCGGAACTTGAATAAAAAAAGTAGTTCATACCTTCATGATTAATTTTAAAAACTTTGGGAATTTTATTTGCATCTTCCGGTTTAATATATACTTGTCGTCGAAAACTAGTTACGTGACTGTAGCTTTTAAAATTGTAATTTGTGAAGCTCGAGTGACATTTAACTCTTCTAATATATCCTCAAAAATGCAATTGGGAAGGTTAGAACGTACATTAGAGAAAATAACTTTTTTATGTTTTGATACTAAGGGTCTTATTGAAATTTTCTGTTCACCTATTGTTATATAGTCATACTCATCGGTAAATGAGACGACCAGCTCTTTGTTTGCCAGGTACATAGAGATTCGGTTGTTTGATATTCTGGATGCTGAGATGACATTTTTGAGCTCGACGATGTCTCCGATTGCACAGGTATAATCAGTGAGACTCAATCCTTCTTCACAATCGAGTATGATACCTTGCTCTCTTGTGGGAAACGAGTTGCATTGAGTGACAGCAGAGTAACTTAGGTTTGATGCACTTTTTGATGTAAAGGACCTAATTTCACTGTGATTTTGCTAGCTCACCTTATCGGAGGCCATTGCGATTAATATATAAGTACACTCACGAGAGCGATTTAGGTAATTTAGGCTATCAGCCTGGGCCGAGTATTTGGATGTTTGTATACTCGAGTCGAAACTATCAGATCGTTTATAAACACGTCTGTACACTGTAATTGTTCGACTAGAACTGGAATCGACATTGTAAGCATGATAAAAAGAATTAAAATAATTGGTTTCAAATACTTGAGTGTGAAAATAAATATTTTCATTGCAATTAAAAATTGCTTTTAACTTTCCAAACTGCGTACCCTCTTGACTAATTTAAAGAACAAATATGGTACCTGATGAAAAAGTTTTTCCAAGTATACCTATATTTGTTAAAGTTTTTACCGAAAATGGTACCGGTCGTCGAGGAAACAATTTACTGAAAGCAGCTTCAGCATGTTCGTTAGCAATCTTTCCTAATAAAACTTCGCTGTTTTGAATATCATTTACCTCATAATTGTAGCATAGTTGCAATTGATGCCTTTTTGCAATTGTTAGTGGTAAATTTACATTCGTTGATGTACCCGCTGCAATTTCCTTCAACGCTTTGTTTTTTCTTTCAAATTTCATGAAAGAGAAATGTACCAACGGTCCATTTAATAACATCACACGAGTGTAATGCAACCAAATGTGCATTTTAGGATTTAGTTTACCAAAAAGATTAAAAAAAAAAAATGAATTTCTGTATATCTTCTTGCACGTTTATAATCTGCCCCTATCTAACTGAGGTGCAGTTAAAACACCCACAATTTTTCTCAAGCAAAGAATAAGGTTGCAATAGACATTTTCTTCTGGTATCAAGACTCCCAGCATTAAAACTATATATCTAGTCAAACAAAGCATTTCCGAAGCAGACTGTTTAATTTTCAATTTTTGTTTTCCAGTTTTAGTTTTAGTAAATTGGAGAAGTCTTGGTTTATTCTGTTTTTTAGTATCATAGTATGCGAAATTTCACATAAGGCTTTTCCTCTATAATGTAGCTGGTATGTAAATTTCTAATTTCTATTTTTGCTGCATTTAAATCGTCTGTGCTCTGCATGATACAATTACAAATATTAAAAAACAATAATAACAAAAAATCAAAGTGCAAATAATAAGTTAAATAATCACTTTACATGATATATAAAACTTTTAAAACGTCTGTCTTTTCTGGATACCAATTTTGTCCATAATTTGATTTTTTTGCTAATTTCTGATTTTTTTAAATAAAAACTGTAGCAAAATAAGTGCCAGGACTTGTTTATTCCGACCCAATAAAAAGAGCAAAGTGATTCAAATATGTTTTTATATTTTATTTAAATGATAAAAGTTTGGTTTTAAATCGAATTAAATGCATTTAGGAGTAGTTTGGGTTTTCCTCGATATTGATGAACAAACCATATTTACACTCCGCATCAAAATTATCGCAACAAGATTTTTCACAGAAAAATTGCCATTTTTTAAATGCTTGTAGCTCGGTCAATTTTCATCGTATTGAGATAATCTTTTTTGTTTTGTAGGGATTATGTGTTCTTTCAGGATAGTATGAATCCTAATAGCAACTACTACTAAATTATCAGGTTACATTTAAAACAAATTCGTGCCCCGAGAGCTATCTTAAAACCTCATAAACAAAGAAACCACATTGCTATTCGTTTTTTTTTTTAAATTAACCCATGAAAAGTGTAACTTTATTTAAAATTACACCTCTACATTTTCGGTACATTTAATAATGCATCTCCATACTTTCGGTAAAATTATTAACTTTACCAACAAATCAATTAAAAAATAAAGCAATAATTTACGCCGGGATACTGGTCAAAAGTTAAGGCGAAAGCTCATTCAGCATTAATTTTGCTATACAGAGTACATAGCAACTAAAAATTACAATAACATATTCTTAATCAAAATGCCTCGGCTTACTGAAATCCAATCTGCTCAAATTGTTGCCCTGCTAAAAGCGGGACTGAGTCAAAGCGATATATCCAGAAGAATGGGGATTCATCGCTCAACGGTGTCACGTTTTTTTAGTCGGTATGAAGAAACATGTTCTTATCGCCGGAGGCCTGGCCAAGGTCGACATAGGATTACTACGATTCGAGAAAATCGCAACATTGTTAATGAGGCCCTACGCAATCCAAGGCAAGTTGCGCGACAAATTGGGAATAATGATTTGCCAGGCAGACGAATTAGCGATCACACAATAAGGAGACGCCTTCACGAAAGGGGTTTGTCTTTACGGAAACGATGCTAGGATACGGATTTGGCGTCGTAGACGAGAACGTTTTGCATCAAATTATGTTGATTCAACTCGAGCGTTTGGTGGAGGATCCGTTACGGTACGGCGTGGATATCAATGAATCATCGATCAAACTTAGTGATTATCCCACCTCTCGGACTAACAGCGGGACGTTACATAAACGAAAATTTACACCCTCACGTAGTTCCAATGCGTCGGCAAAGGAGCCGTAATTTCATCTTGATGCAGGATAATGCACGCCTTCATACTGCAAGGATAACTCGCACGTATTTGCAAGAAAACAACGTAGAGGTATTGCCTCATCCTGCTAATAGCCCCGATCTCAATCCTGTAGAGCATGTATGGGACATGATGGGTAGGCGATTACGTAACCTAGAGAGACCTCCTGCTAACCTCCAAGAACTTGAAAGATTCTTAATCAAATTTGGCACGAGATACCTCAAAATTCAATAAGGGCATGCATTAATATGCAAGAACGTTTAACAGATGTAATTCGTCACCGAGGAGACCAACAACCTCCTCGCGGTACACATCGGGTAATGCTGATGTTGGCGGTATTTGACTAAAACATAGGAAGATCTTCAAATGGCATAACTCGGTCAAAAAAAGTCGTAGAGGGTCGACTTTTTTTTTAAAATACTCGTTAAAAAGTCTACTTTAAGGTGGTATTTGTTGTTTTTTGAAAAAAAATGTTGGTAATCCAGGTAAACGTGCAAACTATTGCGTTGTTTAAGAAAAAGAAGTTGGTAGGCCTGATTAAGACAGCGATGTGGCATTATCTCGCAGCTATTAGGCATTATTTTTTCCTCAAAGTGCACATAATTCCCTACAAAACAAAAAAAATTATCTCAATACGATGCAAATTGACCGAGCTACAAGCATTTAAAAAATGGCAATTTTTCTGTGAAAAATCTTGTTGCGATAATTTTGATGCGGAGTGTAAATATGGTTTGTTCATCAATATCGAGGAAAACCCAAACCACTTCGCGGAGTGTATTTATGTGGCGACGTTTCGATGGATATCCTCCATCCTCATCAGGCTATACCTTTTTTTTTATTAAAAAAATGATTTCATTTTACAACATCTTTTTAACACCATTATTACATATATAAATCTAAGTTACTTACTATTTCGTCGATATATAGGTATAAAAACCATTAACAGCATCTCTGATGCGTCGCTCTATAATTGAAAACAATGATTAAAATAACAATCCTTTAACAATTTTTGCAGAGAGATTGAAGTTATATATTTTTTTTTGTTAATTGAAGTTATATATAACATACCTTTCCCCTATTGTTATGTCCATAATCAACATTAAAAATTTAAATTTAAATAAATAATTTAAGAACATTACAAAATAAGTTAACACATAATCACACATATTAAGCAAAAGGCAGTCAAACATTAAAATAAAGCAAACAATGTATATCACAGACGGTTAATACTGAAAAATTTGAAATGTCGCGTCTCCCGTTTCCAGAGACACCTATATGATCAATCTTAATCAGATCGACAACACAGTCATCCCCACTACAGGCGCGAAACTTCAAATTACGTACATTATGTGTACTGATAAGAGTAATAAAAATTAATAAATTATTTATGATTATTAACAAAGAGAACTCAAAAAAATTAATACCAGACTAAATTAAAATTTACCATTACAATAAAATATTTTTTATCACGTTGAAACAAATAATAATTGGTAATAAAAATTTGTAATAATTAAATTTAAACAGTTAAGCATTTTATTAAAATTTTTAAATATAATAGATTAACCAAAAAATTTTTTTATAATAGTCAAGAACCTTTAATTATGAACCTAAATGAGAAGAAATTAAAAAAATAAAAAATAAAAATATACATTTGAATTTACCGCGCATCGTTCAAGAACAAGACGCGAATTAAATGCAATTATTTCCACAAATATCTTACATTAATAGTAGATTTCTTAACGGGTACGGAAAGACTTTATTTACGAAATGAGAGGTTCTTGACACGAGCCGAAGGCGAGGGTTGAATCGAGTTTCGTAAAAAAGCCTTTACGTACCAGTTATGAAGTGTATTTTACATCACGAGATATTGAAAAAAAGCGAAAAAATTGCGATTTTTAGGTTAGAGTGATGTAAATTAAATTAAAAGTTGAACTGCAAGTGACATTTCATATAAACTAAGCTGATGATATTGATTTGTCCAAATATTCTTCAATATTTTTATCCGTTTTCTTTTTTGATGCTGCTAATTTTAATATCTTTGGGTACATTAATTGCCAATTATTTTGAAACGCATTATCTTGTCCCTCAAAAAAACAGAAAAATCACTAAAAATCTGTAAATAAGATATTGGTTAATGAATAAGAATCAGGAACAAACACAACGATTATAAAAATAAAAAAATGGAGATTACTAGCATGTGTCCTAATGGATTTAGCAGATTTGTAAAGGTTTCAAAAATAGTTTTGTAATCTGATTTTATGAAAAAATTCATTTTTTCCTGTTTTCCTATTGAAGATCATTTTTGTATGTAATTGTTATCTATTAAGTTCACTTGTGTTTGTAGCTCTTTTAAAATATCAGGAAAGATTTGCTCTGAAATAACAGTAAATAATTTATTTACTTGTAATTAACTTACTTGTATTGTTAAATAAAACGAATTGAGAAATAATATAGAAAACGACAATTCATTTTTAAGTGGCAATTGAATTACGATTTTACTTTCCGATATACAAAATTCAAATCAATGTACCATTTGTCTTCTTTTTTTTGTCTAATATTGATAATTTAATTTGATTTATTTTTATAGCATGCTCTCTTAATGTTTCGTAGGAGGATTAAAAGCATCCATGAGCATTAGAGTTAGATGTAGGTGTTGTGTAAAACCTGTCTTTACTTATCGTTGGAAATAGCTTGTGACGGGCCTGACTATATGTAGACATATAGTCAGTAACCGCAGTCGCATTGAACAACGGCTCAAGCGGTTGAGCGTTAGCGTTCGGTACAAGAGATCGGGGTTCAAATTCAACTTTCGGTAGTTTTTTTTTAATTATTTAAATTAATTTATTTAAATAATTAGATAACCAAAATTGATACAATTTATAATTTTATTGAAATTTTTATGTTTTTTGCTACTTTTGCCAAAAATATGGAGTTAATATGTTAAGAAATAGTTAAGTTAATAATTTATAAGGTTTATTAAAATATATAATGTTTATAGTTAAATTTTACATTACATTTAAAATATATACAAAAGGATTAAATAATAAAACAAATTATAGATATTAAAACTATTAAATAAAAGGAGACAATGACATAATTAATTCAGAGTAAATAAATTCTATTAAGCAAAGGCAAGAGAGTATAAAGGATTGTTATAAATAATATTATTATAATTGTAATAATTTAATAAATGTAAAATAGAATATAAGAAAAGACATTTTAATAAATTTAGCTAAAGAACCAAAGCAGAAATATACAGACTAAGGTAGACGACCTCAAGAAAAATACAAACATATGATCACCTACGTATATATGAGAAGGAAGGAGAAAGGGTAACCAAGTTACAAGGATCCAGGTGGAAAAGTGGAAAAAGTGGGAAGTCAATCCCTTCTACCTCACTAATCGTATATAATGAGATGTATCGCTGCCGAAGGCAGCATTCGCCTAGAGTTCGCGGGCGACCTAACAGGTCGGACCGCGTTTGTCTGTTGTAATATATTTTATAATTTAAATGTCTCTAGCGATTTGCTCATTTTACCCGACCAAATACCACATAACCGTGTCCTAAAAGGAAGCTAACTTTGGATGATATAAAATCATTTGTTTGATTCAATGTCTTCCCAAAGTTCTTCCACTTTCCATAACCAAATAAATAACTTGGATGATATGGAATTATTTGATTAATTTCAATTCTTCCCAAGTTATCTGACATTCCTAAAACCCATAATATAAAGTAAAATTGGATAATCTGGAATTATTTGATTAATTCCATGTTTTCCCGAAACTTTATAATAGTTAATTCATTATCCTAATTTATCAAATGTATTAAACTTGGAGGTTAAACTGGGATGAGAAAGAATTATTTGTTTAATTCTTTAGCTACCCCAGATTCTTCCACCTAATACATTTATTTCGGGTTAGGCAAAAAAATAAATGTATTTTTGTGGTTCGAGTTGATATCAGGCCCGTTACAAGCTGATGAGCACTTATAGCAAGCTCATCAAGTCTTTGGGGAAGTATACTGCACTTAAGAAATATTGTTTTAAAATGTGTATAAATGCCACTATTTCCACTGTATTAAATTTATATGAATTGATTATAAAGGTAGATACTTGCAAAATTTCTTAATTTTTATAAAAACAAAGCTGAATAATAATTTAGATCGATATATATATATATATATATATATATATATATATATATATATATGTTTTAATAATTTTACTACACTTGAATAAATAAATAAAGCAAATGTTAAGTATTAAATGATTCAAAAATTTATACTAAGTTTTTACTAAATTATTAAAACAATGTATTATAAATGCATAGGCGTAAGTAGAAGATATATATATAATTCGTAAGCGTACAAAATAATAACACAACTAATTTTAAACTTGTGTAATCTGACGAAAATTTTTTCAGTTTTTGGCTTTTGTAAATATATCTAAAATATAAAATATGTGTAAAAAATTAAAAAATTAGTAAAAAACTTTGTCACAAAAATATAAGTGTATAGTTAGTTAAATAATTAAATTGAAAAAGTAGAAAAAGCAAGCTCCAGCTTTTTGTGAAATCTGCACATAGAAGTTACCAAAATTGAAAAAATTGACTTTTTAAGAAATAAATAATTAATATAACGTATCTTTGCTGCGATTTTCTACTGGTACAATTTTCTTGGGGGGAGGGGAGTGAAATAACGATTCATTATCAAAATCGATTAATGTACATTCATTTCTATTGTCCACGTTCAAAATATTTCTATTTATCTGAGAAAGAGGTTGTCTTTCATAATGCATGTGTGCACGTGTAAGCACATTCATTATATTATTAGAATTACTTAAATTAGGATGGTTGTACTCATAAAAGGTCTCATTATTTTGGTACATTTCAGGATTCTCTATTCGCGGTCTTTTCGAGTACTGCCCTAACTCAGCAATGCATCTCCCTATCTCGTACTCATTTGATACATTAGACTCTAGACCTGTATATTTTATAAGATTTAATTATGTTATAAAATAAAGAAATAATTTTATATAATTATTTACAAAAAGTCTTAAATAAATACGTATGCATCCACATACCAAGCAAAATCATTTATATGTACGCATAGATATATACACAAAAAACTAAATAATTTTACTATTACACATATGTTATTATTATTATTATTATTATTATTATTATTATTATTATTATTATTATTATTATTATTATTATTATTATTATTATTATTATTATTATTATTATTATTATTATTATTATTATTATTTTTTTTTTTTTTTTTTTTTTTTTTTTTTTTTTTTTTTTTTTTTTTTTTTCGTGGGAAACTGGAGAAATCTTACATAAGACGACGACGAGGGTCCGCACTCGTCGCCAGTGCCGGATTCTTACCGGCTAAAACTCCAAACCCAACGCTTTCACCTGCCCAGCCCGGAACTGTTTTTCACATTACTTCAAGCTGGGAGGCGTGTCTTGTGACATGCGTCATCCGTTCCTTATTCTATCCTCCCACGTTGAGACTGCCACTTATCGTGAAGCGGCCTTTCTGGCGGTATCGAGCGCGCGCCTAAAGGTGGCACAGGCTCCGGACCCCGCCACCTGAGACACTCCCTCAGCATCCTTTGATGGGCAAAGAAAGCATTTGGGAGCGCTCTTGCAATTCTTAAGGTTGTGTCCAGGCTCCCCGCACTTGTAGCACGACGAGGACCTGTCCACTCCCTCACACTTCCTTTTCGTGTGGCCGAAGTCTAGGCACCGATAGCACCTCTCGACCAAGACTCGATCCCGAACGCGACAGCTTACGAAGCCGACGCAGAGATGCCGCATCGACTTCAGCTTGTCAGCGCTCTCGTGATCCAGCTTCACGATGGCTGTCTTCTGTTGACTGCGGTTTAGGCCCAAAAGCTTCACCTCTCGGCTCTCAGGCGGAGACGCGAGAACTTTATCTAGGGCCGCTACCATTTCGTCCCTCGTTGTGAGAGCGTCCAGGTCTCTGATCTCCAGGGTCACCCTTCGATCTCGGATCCTAACTTCTCCCATCCCTTTAGTAGCCGTACGGACTTTCTCAGCGAATGCTGTTGCGTCCGTCTTCTTGCCCAGCCGGAGCAGGACATCTCCCCGCCCTGTTGGCCGTACGCTCAGAACCTGGGCGCCGCTGTCGTCCGGGTTGACTTCCTTTCGGAGCTTCCCCAAGACTTCAGCGAACGTACGGTCCCTCGCGACAGTTACCACCAGGGTGGATACCGGCGCCTTCTGGCGCTTTCTCCTGTCAAGAGGCGCCTGTCCCGACTTAACCGTCGGCTTCTTCTTTTCCACCACAGGCTTGGACTTGGATTGCTCCTTGTCCTTACCAGGTGGTGGCACCTCCTTGCGAGGTTTCTTCTTCTTACGGGTTTTAGAGGCCTCGGGTGGGCTTTGAGGGCCCTCCCTACTCCTCTTTTGAGCCTGTATCTTGGCTGTAGCCGCGATGACGGCTTTAGCAATGATGCCTCTTCTCTTAGGCCGCCGACGATTCTCGTGGCCAACTCGATAATCCTCGACTTGGCACTTGTAATCATCGATTGCTAAAGACATCTTCTTCGTTTTCCCGTAGAGCTCTTGTACAAGAGCGTCTACTGTTTTCAACCCTGTTTTGACAACCATGGAAATGTTTGGCTGCTTTGCACAAGCTGCCAACATTGCCTGAAGTTCTTTTTTCAGATGGTCGTAAGTGGAGTCGATCTCCTCCTGCGCCTTCTCCACCTTCTCGTATTCCTTACGGAACACTTCTATCTCCTCTTGAGATTCTCTGCTATAGGCAGAGATGCCGCTGATGGCGCTACCAATGCTGGTAACGCTACCGCTTCGTAACCTGCTTGCAGAAGGAAGACTCAGCATCTGGGATAGCGGCTGCTGTTGGGGGTTTTCTTTCGAGGACCCCGCCTCTGACGTGATGTTAGAACTAAGCGGTTTGTGGCCTCCCCCAAAATCCATGAGGCCAGCGCCGGCCACCGGGGCTTTCACCCGATCGGAACCGACGACGGGATTCACTCCTAGTTTGGAGTTGCCCGCTTGGGGTAGTATGTTTTCATCTCGCTTGCTCATACTTCTGGTTGTACTGTTTGGTCCACGGAGATTATTTTATTTCACCTCTACCCTTCACGCTAGAGTGACGAGCATTCCCCCATCCGCCACCCGGGGGACGCGCCGCATACGGGGACAGGACACCCCGCGCGGATTATTATTATTATTATTATTATTATTATTATTATTATTATTATTATTATTATTATTATTATTATTATTATTATTATTATTATTATTATTATTATTATTATTATTATTATTATTATTATTATTATTATTTTTTTTTTTTTTTTTCGTGGGAAACTGGAGAAATCTTACATAAGACGACGACGAGGGTCCGCACTCGTCGCCAGTGCCGGATTCTTACCGGCTAAAACTCCAAACCCAACGCTTTCACCTGCCCAGCCCGGAACTGTTTTTCACATTACTTCAAGCTGGGAGGCGTGTCTTGTGACATGCGTCAATTCGGTCGGTCCTGTTTCTTCTTTCCTCCCTCGATGAGACTGCCACTTATCGTGAAGCGGCCTTTCTGGCGGTATCGAGCGCGCGCCTAAAGGTGGCACAGGCTCCGGACCCCGCCACGTGAGACACTCCCTCAGCATCCTTTGATGGACAAAGAAAGCATTTGGGAGCGCTCTTGCAGTTCTTAAGGTTGTGTCCAGGCTCGCCGCACTTGTAGCACGACGAGGACCTGTCCACTCCCTTACAATTCCGTTTCGTGTGGCCGAAGTCTAGGCACCGATAGCACCTCTCGACCAAGACTCGATCCCGAACGCGACAGCTTACGAAGCCGACGCAGAGATGCCGCATCGACTTCAGCTTGTCAGCGCTCTCGTGATCCAGCTTCACGATGGCTGTCTTCTGTTGACTGCGGTTTAGGCCCAAAAGCTTCACCTCTCGGCTCTCAGGCGGAGACGCGAGAACTTTATCTAGGGCCGCTACCATTTCGTCCCTCGTTGTGAGAGCGTCCAGGTCTCTGATCTCCAGGGTCACCCTTCGATCTCGGATCCTAACTTCTCCCATCCCTTTAGTAGCCGTACGGACTTTCTCAGCGAATGCTGTTGCGTCCGTCTTCTTGCCCAGCCGGAGCAGGACATCTCCCCGCCCTGTTGGCCGTACGCTCAGAACCTGGGCGCCGCTGTCGTCCGGGTTGACTTCCTTTCGGAGCTTCCCCAAGACTTCAGCGAACGTACGGTCCCTCGCGACAGTTACCACCAGGGTGGATACCGGCGCCATCTGGCGCTTTCTCCTATCAAGAGGCGCCTGTCCCGACTTAACCGTCGGCTTCTTCTTTTCCACCACAGGCTTGGACTTGGATTGCTCCTTGTCCGTGCCACGTGGTGGTACCTCCTTCCGAGGCTTCTTCTTCTTGCGGCTCTTAGAGACCTCGGGGGGGCTTTGAGGGCCCTCCCTACTCCTCTTTTGAGCCTGTATCTTGGCTGTAGCCGCGATGACGGCTTTAGCAATGATGCCTCTTCTCTTAGGCCGCCGACGATTCTCGTGGCCAACTCGATAATCCTCGACTTGGCATTTGTAATCATCGACTGCTAAAGACATCTTCTTCGTTTTCCCGTAGAGCTCTTGTACAAGAGCGTCTACTGTTTTCAACCCTGTTTTGACAACCATGGAAATGTTTGGCTGCTTTGCACAAGCTGCCAACATTGCCTGAAGTTCTTTTTTCAGATGGTCGTAAGTGGAGTCGATCTCCTCCTGCGCCTTCTCCACCTTCTCGTATTCCTTACGGAACACTTCTATCTCCTCTTGAGATTCTCTGCTATAGGCAGAGATGCCGCTGATGGCGCTACCAATGCTGGTAACGCTACCGCTTCGTAACCTGCTTGCAGAAGGAAGACTCAGCATCTGGGATAGCGGCTGCTGTTGGGGGTTTTCTTTCGAGGACCCCGCCTCTGACGTGATGTTAGAACTAAGCGGTTTGTGGCCTCCCCCAAAATCCATGAGGCCAGCGCCGGCCACCGGGGCTTTCACCCGATCGGAACCGACGACGGGATTCACTCCTAGTTTGGAGTTGCCCGCTTGGGGTAGTATGTTTTCATCTCGCTTGCTCATACTTCTGGTTGTACTGTTTGGTCCACGGAGATTATTTTATTTCACCTCTACCCTTCACGCTAGAGTGACGAGCATTCCCCCATCCGCCACCCGGGGGACGCGCCGCATACGGGGACAGGACACCCCGCGCGGATTATTATTATTATTATTATTATTATTATTATTATTATTATTATTATTATTATTATTATTATTATTATTATTATTATTTTTTTTTTTTTTTTTTTTTTTTTTTTTTTTTTTTTTTTCGTGGGAAACTGGAGAAATCTTACATAAGACGACGACGAGGGTCCGCACTCGTCGCCAGTGCCGGATTCTTACCGGCTAAAACTCCAAACCCAACGCTTTCACCTGCCCAGCTCGGAACTGTTTTTCACATTACTTCAAGCTGGGAGGCGTGTCTTGTGACATGCGTCATCCGTTCCTTATTCTATCCTCCCACGTTGAGACTGCCACTTATCGTGAAGCGGCCTTTCTGGCGGTATCGAGCGCGCGCCTAAAGGTGGCACAGGCTCCGGACCCCGCCACCTGAGACACTCCCTCAGCATCCTTTGATGGGCAAAGAAAGCATTTGGGAGCGCTCTTGCAATTCTTAAGGTTGTGTCCAGGCTCCCCGCACTTGTAGCACGACGAGGACCTGTCCACTCCCTCACACTTCCTTTTCGTGTGGCCGAAGTCTAGGCACCGATAGCACCTCTCGACCAAGACTCGATCCCGAACGCGACAGCTTACGAAGCCGACGCAGAGATGCCGCATCGACTTCAGCTTGTCAGCGCTCTCGTGATCCAGCTTCACGATGGCTGTCTTCTGTTGACTGCGGTTTAGGCCCAAAAGCTTCACCTCTCGGCTCTCAGGCGGAGACGCGAGAACTTTATCTAGGGCCGCTACCATTTCGTCCCTCGTTGTGAGAGCGTCCAGGTCTCTGATCTCCAGGGTCACCCTTCGATCTCGGACTCGAACTTCTCCCATTCCTTGGGTAGCAGTACGCACTTTCTCCGCGAATACTGCCGCATCGGTTTTTTTGCCTAGCCGAAGCAGGACGTCCCCCCGCCCTGTGGGCCGCACACTTAGAACCTGCGCGCCACTGTCGTCCGGATTCACTTCCTTTCGGAGCTTCCCCAGAACTTCAGCAAACGTTCGGTTCCTCGCGATTGTGACCACCAGGGTGGATACCGGCGCCTTCTGGCGCTTTCTCCTGTCAAGAGGCGCCTGTCCCGACTTAACCGTCGGCTTCTTCTTTTCCACCACAGGCTTGGACTTGGATTGCTCCTTGTCCTTACCAGGTGGTGGCACCTCCTTGCGAGGTTTCTTCTTCTTACGGGTTTTAGAGGCCTCGGGTGGGCTTTGAGGGCCCTCCCTACTCCTCTTTTGAGCCTGTATCTTGGCTGTAGCCGCGATGACGGCTTTAGCAATGATGCCTCTTCTCTTAGGCCGCCGACGATTCTCGTGGCCAACTCGATAATCCTCGACTTGGCACTTGTAATCATCGACTGCTAAAGACATCTTCTTCGTTTTCCCGTAGAGCTCTTGTACAAGAGCGTCTACTGTTTTCAACCCTGTTTTGACAACCATGGAAATGTTTGGCTGCTTTGCACAAGCTGCCAACATTGCCTGAAGTTCTTTTTTCAGATGGTCGTAAGTGGAGTCGATCTCCTCCTGCGCCTTCTCCACCTTCTCGTATTCCTTACGGAACACTTCTATCTCCTCTTGAGATTCTCTGCTATAGGCAGAGATGCCGCTGATGGCGCTACCAATGCTGGTAACGCTACCGCTTCGTAACCTGCTTGCAGAAGGAAGACTCAGCATCTGGGATAGCGGCTGCTGTTGGGGGTTTTCTTTCGAGGACCCCGCCTCTGACGTGATGTTAGAACTAAGCGGTTTGTGGCCTCCCCCAAAATCCATGAGGCCAGCGCCGGCCACCGGGGCTTTCACCCGATCGGAACCGACGACGGGATTCACTCCTAGTTTGGAGTTGCCCGCTTGGGGTAGTATGTTTTCATCTCGCTTGCTCATACTTCTGGTTGTACTGTTTGGTCCACGGAGATTATTTTATTTCACCTCTACCCTTCACGCTAGAGTGACGAGCATTCCCCCATCCGCCACCCGGGGGACGCGCCGCATACGGGGACAGGACACCCCGCGCGGATTATTATTATTATTATTATTATTATTATTATTATTATTATTATTATTATTATTATTATTATTATTATTATTATTATTATTATTATTATTATTATTATTATTTTTTTTTTTTTTTTTTTCGTGGGAAACTGGAGAAATCTTACATAAGACGACGACGAGGGTCCGCACTCGTCGCCAGTGCCGGATTCTTACCGGCTAAAACTCCAAACCCAACGCTTTCACCTGCCCAGCCCGGAACTGTTTTTCACATTACTTCAAGCTGGGAGGCGTGTCTTGTGACATGCGTCAATTCGGTCGGTCCTGTTTCTTCTTTCCTCCCTCGATGAGACTGCCACTTATCGTGAAGCGGCCTTTCTGGCGGTATCGAGCGCGCGCCTAAAGGTGGCACAGGCTCCGGACCCCGCCACGTGAGACACTCCCTCAGCATCCTTTGATGGACAAAGAAAGCATTTGGGAGCGCTCTTGCAGTTCTTAAGGTTGTGTCCAGGCTCGCCGCACTTGTAGCACGACGAGGACCTGTCCACTCCCTTACAATTCCGTTTCGTGTGGCCGAAGTCTAGGCACCGATAGCACCTCTCGACCAAGACTCGATCCCGAACGCGACAGCTTACGAAGCCGACGCAGAGATGCCGCATCGACTTCAGCTTGTCAGCGCTCTCGTGATCCAGCTTCACGATGGCTGTCTTCTGTTGACTGCGGTTTAGGCCCAAAAGCTTCACCTCTCGGCTCTCAGGCGGAGACGCGAGAACTTTATCTAGGGCCGCTACCATTTCGTCCCTCGTTGTGAGAGCGTCCAGGTCTCTGATCTCCAGGGTCACCCTTCGATCTCGGATCCTAACTTCTCCCATCCCTTTAGTAGCCGTACGGACTTTCTCAGCGAATGCTGTTGCGTCCGTCTTCTTGCCCAGCCGGAGCAGGACATCTCCCCGCCCTGTTGGCCGTACGCTCAGAACCTGGGCGCCGCTGTCGTCCGGGTTGACTTCCTTTCGGAGCTTCCCCAAGACTTCAGCGAACGTACGGTCCCTCGCGACAGTTACCACCAGGGTGGATACCGGCGCCATCTGGCGCTTTCTCCTATCAAGAGGCGCCTGTCCCGACTTAACCGTCGGCTTCTTCTTTTCCACCACAGGCTTGGACTTGGATTGCTCCTTGTCCGTGCCACGTGGTGGTACCTCCTTCCGAGGCTTCTTCTTCTTGCGGCTCTTAGAGACCTCGGGGGGGCTTTGAGGGCCCTCCCTACTCCTCTTTTGAGCCTGTATCTTGGCTGTAGCCGCGATGACGGCTTTAGCAATGATGCCTCTTCTCTTAGGCCGCCGACGATTCTCGTGGCCAACTCGATAATCCTCGACTTGGCATTTGTAATCATCGACTGCTAAAGACATCTTCTTCGTTTTCCCGTAGAGCTCTTGTACAAGAGCGTCTACTGTTTTCAACCCTGTTTTGACAACCATGGAAATGT
The DNA here is from genome assembly GCA_026168455.1 of Theocolax elegans. Classification (NCBI taxonomy): domain Eukaryota; kingdom Metazoa; phylum Arthropoda; class Insecta; order Hymenoptera; family Cerocephalidae; genus Theocolax; species Theocolax elegans. The sequence goes on from CM047426.1 coordinate 63,836,910, forward strand.
TTGGCTGCTTTGCACAAGCTGCCAACATTGCCTGAAGTTCTTTTTTCAGATGGTCGTAAGTGGAGTCGATCTCCTCCTGCGCCTTCTCCACCTTCTCGTATTCCTTACGGAACACTTCTATCTCCTCTTGAGATTCTCTGCTATAGGCAGAGATGCCGCTGATGGCGCTACCAATGCTGGTAACGCTACCGCTTCGTAACCTGCTTGCAGAAGGAAGACTCAGCATCTGGGATAGCGGCTGCTGTTGGGGGTTTTCTTTCGAGGACCCCGCCTCTGACGTGATGTTAGAACTAAGCGGTTTGTGGCCTCCCCCAAAATCCATGAGGCCAGCGCCGGCCACCGGGGCTTTCACCCGATCGGAACCGACGACGGGATTCACTCCTAGTTTGGAGTTGCCCGCTTGGGGTAGTATGTTTTCATCTCGCTTGCTCATACTTCTGGTTGTACTGTTTGGTCCACGGAGATTATTTTATTTCACCTCTACCCTTCACGCTAGAGTGACGAGCATTCCCCCATCCGCCACCCGGGGGACGCGCCGCATACGGGGACAGGACACCCCGCGCGGATTATTATTATTATTATTATTATTATTATTATTATTATTATTATTATTATTATTATTATTATTATTATTATTATTATTATTATTATTATTTTTTTTTTTTTTTTTTTTTTTTTTTTTCGTGGGAAACTGGAGAAATCTTACATAAGACGACGACGAGGGTCCGCACTCGTCGCCAGTGCCGGATTCTTACCGGCTAAAACTCCAAACCCAACGCTTTCACCTGCCCAGCTCGGAACTGTTTTTCACATTACTTCAAGCTGGGAGGCGTGTCTTGTGACATGCGTCATCCGTTCCTTATTCTATCCTCCCACGTTGAGACTGCCACTTATCGTGAAGCGGCCTTTCTGGCGGTATCGAGCGCGCGCCTAAAGGTGGCACAGGCTCCGGACCCCGCCACCTGAGACACTCCCTCAGCATCCTTTGATGGGCAAAGAAAGCATTTGGGAGCGCTCTTGCAATTCTTAAGGTTGTGTCCAGGCTCCCCGCACTTGTAGCACGACGAGGACCTGTCCACTCCCTCACACTTCCTTTTCGTGTGGCCGAAGTCTAGGCACCGATAGCACCTCTCGACCAAGACTCGATCCCGAACGCGACAGCTTACGAAGCCGACGCAGAGATGCCGCATCGACTTCAGCTTGTCAGCGCTCTCGTGATCCAGCTTCACGATGGCTGTCTTCTGTTGACTGCGGTTTAGGCCCAAAAGCTTCACCTCTCGGCTCTCAGGCGGAGACGCGAGAACTTTATCTAGGGCCGCTACCATTTCGTCCCTCGTTGTGAGAGCGTCCAGGTCTCTGATCTCCAGGGTCACCCTTCGATCTCGGACTCGAACTTCTCCCATTCCTTGGGTAGCAGTACGCACTTTCTCCGCGAATACTGCCGCATCGGTTTTTTTGCCTAGCCGAAGCAGGACGTCCCCCCGCCCTGTGGGCCGCACACTTAGAACCTGCGCGCCACTGTCGTCCGGATTCACTTCCTTTCGGAGCTTCCCCAGAACTTCAGCAAACGTTCGGTTCCTCGCGATTGTGACCACCAGGGTGGATACCGGCGCCATCTGGCGCTTTCTCCTATCAAGAGGCGCCTGTCCCGACTTAACCGTCGGCTTCTTCTTTTCCACCACAGGCTTGGACTTGGATTGCTCCTTGTCCGTGCCACGTGGTGGTACCTCCTTCCGAGGCTTCTTCTTCTTGCGGCTCTTAGAGACCTCGGGGGGGCTTTGAGGGCCCTCCCTACTCCTCTTTTGAGCCTGTATCTTGGCTGTAGCCGCGATGACGGCTTTAGCAATGATGCCTCTTCTCTTAGGCCGCCGACGATTCTCGTGGCCAACTCGATAATCCTCGACTTGGCATTTGTAATCATCGACTGCTAAAGACATCTTCTTCGTTTTCCCGTAGAGCTCTTGTACAAGAGCGTCTACTGTTTTCAACCCTGTTTTGACAACCATGGAAATGTTTGGCTGCTTTGCACAAGCTGCCAACATTGCCTGAAGTTCTTTTTTCAGATGGTCGTAAGTGGAGTCGATCTCCTCCTGCGCCTTCTCCACCTTCTCGTATTCCTTACGGAACACTTCTATCTCCTCTTGAGATTCTCTGCTATAGGCAGAGATGCCGCTGATGGCGCTACCAATGCTGGTATCGCTACCGCTTCGTAACCTGCTTGCAGAAGGAAGACTCAGCATCTGGGATAGCGGCTGCTGTTGGGGGTTTTCTTTCGAGGACCCCGCCTCTGACGTGATGTTAGAACTAAGCGGTTTGTGGCCTCCCCCAAAATCCATGAGGCCAGCGCCGGCCACCGGGGCTTTCACCCGATCGGAACCGACGACGGGATTCACTCCTAGTTTGGAGTTGCCCGCTTGGGGTAGTATGTTTTCATCTCGCTTGCTCATACTTCTGGTTGTACTGTTTGGTCCACGGAGATTATTTTATTTCACCTCTACCCTTCACGCTAGAGTGACGAGCATTCCCCCATCCGCCACCCGGGGGACGCGCCGCATACGGGGACAGGACACCCCGCGCGGATTATTATTATTATTATTATTATTATTATTATTATTATTATTATTATTATTATTATTATTATTATTATTATTATTATTATTATTATTATTATTATTATTATTATTATTATTATTATTAATATTATTATTATTATTATTTTTTTTTTTTTTTCGTGGGAAACTGGAGAAATCTTACATAAGACGACGACGAGGGTCCGCACTCGTCGCCAGTGCCGGATTCTTACCGGCTAAAACTCCAAACCCAACGCTTTCACCTGCCCAGCTCGGAACTGTTTTTCACATTACTTCAAGCTGGGAGGCGTGTCTTGTGACATGCGTCATCCGTTCCTTATTCTATCCTCCCACGTTGAGACTGCCACTTATCGTGAAGCGGCCTTTCTGGCGGTATCGAGCGCGCGCCTAAAGGTGGCACAGGCTCCGGACCCCGCCACCTGAGACACTCCCTCAGCATCCTTTGATGGGCAAAGAAAGCATTTGGGAGCGCTCTTGCAATTCTTAAGGTTGTGTCCAGGCTCCCCGCACTTGTAGCACGACGAGGACCTGTCCACTCCCTCACACTTCCTTTTCGTGTGGCCGAAGTCTAGGCACCGATAGCACCTCTCGACCAAGACTCGATCCCGAACGCGACAGCTTACGAAGCCGACGCAGAGATGCCGCATCGACTTCAGCTTGTCAGCGCTCTCGTGATCCAGCTTCACGATGGCTGTCTTCTGTTGACTGCGGTTTAGGCCCAAAAGCTTCACCTCTCGGCTCTCAGGCGGAGACGCGAGAACTTTATCTAGGGCCGCTACCATTTCGTCCCTCGTTGTGAGAGCGTCCAGGTCTCTGATCTCCAGGGTCACCCTTCGATCTCGGATCCTAACTTCTCCCATCCCTTTAGTAGCCGTACGGACTTTCTCAGCGAATGCTGTTGCGTCCGTCTTCTTGCCCAGCCGGAGCAGGACATCTCCCCGCCCTGTTGGCCGTACGCTCAGAACCTGGGCGCCGCTGTCGTCCGGGTTGACTTCCTTTCGGAGCTTCCCCAAGACTTCAGCGAACGTACGGTCCCTCGCGACAGTTACCACCAGGGTGGATACCGGCGCCATCTGGCGCTTTCTCCTATCAAGAGGCGCCTGTCCCGACTTAACCGTCGGCTTCTTCTTTTCCACCACAGGCTTGGACTTGGATTGCTCCTTGTCCGTGCCACGTGGTGGTACCTCCTTCCGAGGCTTCTTCTTCTTGCGGCTCTTAGAGACCTCGGGGGGGCTTTGAGGGCCCTCCCTACTCCTCTTTTGAGCCTGTATCTTGGCTGTAGCCGCGATGACGGCTTTAGCAATGATGCCTCTTCTCTTAGGCCGCCGACGATTCTCGTGGCCAACTCGATAATCCTCGACTTGGCATTTGTAATCATCGACTGCTAAAGACATCTTCTTCGTTTTCCCGTAGAGCTCTTGTACAAGAGCGTCTACTGTTTTCAACCCTGTTTTGACAACCATGGAAATGTTTGGCTGCTTTGCACAAGCTGCCAACATTGCCTGAAGTTCTTTTTTCAGATGGTCGTAAGTGGAGTCGATCTCCTCCTGCGCCTTCTCCACCTTCTCGTATTCCTTACGGAACACTTCTATCTCCTCTTGAGATTCTCTGCTATAGGCAGAGATGCCGCTGATGGCGCTACCAATGCTGGTAACGCTACCGCTTCGTAACCTGCTTGCAGAAGGAAGACTCAGCATCTGGGATAGCGGCTGCTGTTGGGGGTTTTCTTTCGAGGACCCCGCCTCTGACGTGATGTTAGAACTAAGCGGTTTGTGGCCTCCCCCAAAATCCATGAGGCCAGCGCCGGCCACCGGGGCTTTCACCCGATCGGAACCGACGACGGGATTCACTCCTAGTTTGGAGTTGCCCGCTTGGGGTAGTATGTTTTCATCTCGCTTGCTCATACTTCTGGTTGTACTGTTTGGTCCACGGAGATTATTTTATTTCACCTCTACCCTTCACGCTAGAGTGACGAGCATTCCCCCATCCGCCACCCGGGGGACGCGCCGCATACGGGGACAGGACACCCCGCGCGGATTATTATTATTATTATTATTATTATTATTATTATTATTATTATTATTATTATTATTATTATTATTATTATTATTATTATTATTATTATTATTATTATTATTTTTTTTTTTTTTTTTTTTTTTCGTGGGAAACTGGAGAAATCTTACATAAGACGACGACGAGGGTCCGCACTCGTCGCCAGTGCCGGATTCTTACCGGCTAAAACTCCAAACCCAACGCTTTCACCTGCCCAGCTCGGAACTGTTTTTCACATTACTTCAAGCTGGGAGGCGTGTCTTGTGACATGCGTCATCCGTTCCTTATTCTATCCTCCCACGTTGAGACTGCCACTTATCGTGAAGCGGCCTTTCTGGCGGTATCGAGCGCGCGCCTAAAGGTGGCACAGGCTCCGGACCCCGCCACCTGAGACACTCCCTCAGCATCCTTTGATGGGCAAAGAAAGCATTTGGGAGCGCTCTTGCAATTCTTAAGGTTGTGTCCAGGCTCCCCGCACTTGTAGCACGACGAGGACCTGTCCACTCCCTCACACTTCCTTTTCGTGTGGCCGAAGTCTAGGCACCGATAGCACCTCTCGACCAAGACTCGATCCCGAACGCGACAGCTTACGAAGCCGACGCAGAGATGCCGCATCGACTTCAGCTTGTCAGCGCTCTCGTGATCCAGCTTCACGATGGCTGTCTTCTGTTGACTGCGGTTTAGGCCCAAAAGCTTCACCTCTCGGCTCTCAGGCGGAGACGCGAGAACTTTATCTAGGGCCGCTACCATTTCGTCCCTCGTTGTGAGAGCGTCCAGGTCTCTGATCTCCAGGGTCACCCTTCGATCTCGGATCCTAACTTCTCCCATCCCTTTAGTAGCCGTACGGACTTTCTCAGCGAATGCTGTTGCGTCCGTCTTCTTGCCCAGCCGGAGCAGGACATCTCCCCGCCCTGTTGGCCGTACGCTCAGAACCTGGGCGCCGCTGTCGTCCGGGTTGACTTCCTTTCGGAGCTTCCCCAAGACTTCAGCACGTACGGTCCCTCGCGACAGTTACCACCAGGGTGGATACCGGCGCCATCTGGCGCTTTCTCCTATCAAGAGGCGCCTGTCCCGACTTAACCGTCGGCTTCTTCTTTTCCACCACAGGCTTGGACTTGGATTGCTCCTTGTCCGTGCCACGTGGTGGTACCTCCTTCCGAGGCTTCTTCTTCTTGCGGCTCTTAGAGACCTCGGGGGGGCTTTGAGGGCCCTCCCTACTCCTCTTTTGAGCCTGTATCTTGGCTGTAGCCGCGATGACGGCTTTAGCAATGATGCCTCTTCTCTTAGGCCGCCGACGATTCTCGTGGCCAACTCGATAATCCTCGACTTGGCATTTGTAATCATCGACTGCTAAAGACATCTTCTTCGTTTTCCCGTAGAGCTCTTGTACAAGAGCGTCTACTGTTTTCAACCCTGTTTTGACAACCATGGAAATGTTTGGCTGCTTTGCACAAGCTGCCAACATTGCCTGAAGTTCTTTTTTCAGATGGTCGTAAGTGGAGTCGATCTCCTCCTGCGCCTTCTCCACCTTCTCGTATTCCTTACGGAACACTTCTATCTCCTCTTGAGATTCTCTGCTATAGGCAGAGATGCCGCTGATGGCGCTACCAATGCTGGTAACGCTACCGCTTCGTAACCTGCTTGCAGAAGGAAGACTCAGCATCTGGGATAGCGGCTGCTGTTGGGGGTTTTCTTTCGAGGACCCCGCCTCTGACGTGATGTTAGAACTAAGCGGTTTGTGGCCTCCCCCAAAATCCATGAGGCCAGCGCCGGCCACCGGGGCTTTCACCCGATCGGAACCGACGACGGGATTCACTCCTAGTTTGGAGTTGCCCGCTTGGGGTAGTATGTTTTCATCTCGCTTGCTCATACTTCTGGTTGTACTGTTTGGTCCACGGAGATTATTTTATTTCACCTCTACCCTTCACGCTAGAGTGACGAGCATTCCCCCATCCGCCACCCGGGGGACGCGCCGCATACGGGGACAGGACACCCCGCGCGGATTATTATTATTATTATTATTATTATTATTATTATTATTATTATTATTATTATTATTATTATTATTATTATTATTATTATTATTATTATTATTATTATTATTATTATTATTATTATTATTATTATTATTATTATTATTATTATTATTATTATTATTATTATTATTATTATTATTATTATTATTATTATTATTATTATTATTATTATTATTATTATTTTTTTTTTTTTTTTTTTTTTTTTCGTGGGAAACTGGAGAAATCTTACATAAGACGACGACGAGGGTCCGCACTCGTCGCCAGTGCCGGATTCTTACCGGCTAAAACTCCAAACCCAACGCTTTCACCTGCCCAGCTCGGAACTGTTTTTCACATTACTTCAAGCTGGGAGGCGTGTCTTGTGACATGCGTCATCCGTTCCTTATTCTATCCTCCCACGTTGAGACTGCCACTTATCGTGAAGCGGCCTTTCTGGCGGTATCGAGCGCGCGCCTAAAGGTGGCACAGGCTCCGGACCCCGCCACCTGAGACACTCCCTCAGCATCCTTTGATGGGCAAAGAAAGCATTTGGGAGCGCTCTTGCAATTCTTAAGGTTGTGTCCAGGCTCCCCGCACTTGTAGCACGACGAGGACCTGTCCACTCCCTCACACTTCCTTTTCGTGTGGCCGAAGTCTAGGCACCGATAGCACCTCTCGACCAAGACTCGATCCCGAACGCGACAGCTTACGAAGCCGACGCAGAGATGCCGCATCGACTTCAGCTTGTCAGCGCTCTCGTGATCCAGCTTCACGATGGCTGTCTTCTGTTGACTGCGGTTTAGGCCCAAAAGCTTCACCTCTCGGCTCTCAGGCGGAGACGCGAGAACTTTATCTAGGGCCGCTACCATTTCGTCCCTCGTTGTGAGAGCGTCCAGGTCTCTGATCTCCAGGGTCACCCTTCGATCTCGGATCCTAACTTCTCCCATCCCTTTAGTAGCCGTACGGACTTTCTCAGCGAATGCTGTTGCGTCCGTCTTCTTGCCCAGCCGGAGCAGGACATCTCCCCGCCCTGTTGGCCGTACGCTCAGAACCTGGGCGCCGCTGTCGTCCGGGTTGACTTCCTTTCGGAGCTTCCCCAAGACTTCAGCGAACGTACGGTCCCTCGCGACAGTTACCACCAGGGTGGATACCGGCGCCATCTGGCGCTTTCTCCTATCAAGAGGCGCCTGTCCCGACTTAACCGTCGGCTTCTTCTTTTCCACCACAGGCTTGGACTTGGATTGCTCCTTGTCCGTGCCACGTGGTGGTACCTCCTTCCGAGGCTTCTTCTTCTTGCGGCTCTTAGAGACCTCGGGGGGGCTTTGAGGGCCCTCCCTACTCCTCTTTTGAGCCTGCATTCTAGCTGTAGCCGTAAAGACGGCTTTAGCTATAATGCCTCTTCTCTTAGGCCGCCGACGATTCTCGTGACCAACTCGATAATCCTCGACTTGGCACTTGTAATCGTCGACTTCCGAAAACATCTTTTTGGTTTTCCCGTAGAACTCTTGTACAAGAGTGTCTACGGTCTTCAGCCCTGTCTTGACGACCATGGAGATGTTAGGCTGCTTTGCACAAGCGGCCAACATAGCCTGGAGTTCGCTCTTTAGATGGTCGTAAGTGGAGTCGATGTCCTCCTGCGCCTTCTCTACCTTCTCGTATTCCTTGCGGAATATTTCGATCTCCTCTTGAGATTCCTTACTATAGGCAGAGATGCCACTGATGGCACTACCAAGGCTGGTAACGCTGCCGCTTCTTAACCTGTTTGCGGATGCAACACTCAACATCTGTAACGACGGCTGCTGTTGGGGGTTTTCTTTCGAGGGCCCCACCTCTGACGTGTTCGTAGAACGAAGCGCTTGGTGGCCTCCCCCAAAATCCGTGAGGCCAGCGCCGGCCACCGGGGCTTTCACCCGATCGGAACCGACGGCGGGATTGACTCCTAGTTTGGAGCTGCCCGCTTGGGGTAATAGGTATTCCATTCGCTTGCTCATCATCCTTCTTCAACTGTTTGGTCCACGGAGGCTATTTTGTTTCACCTCTACCCTTCACGCAAGCGTGACGAGCATTCCCCCATCCGCCACCCGGGGGACGCGCCGCATACGGGGACAGGACACCCCGCGCGGATTATTATTATTATTATTATTATTATTATTATTATTATTATTATTATTATTATTATTTATTATTATTATTTGGAGTCTGTGGTAATGACATTTTACGCACAACCGGCAAACTATCCACTCCCTCGCAAGAACAGAGACTCCACCGAGCGTGGGACTCAGTAGGAGCAAACTACTAATACCCACTAAACCCACATATCTCTGTTCGCACCGATACCAGCCCGGAACTGTTATTCACATTGCTTCAGACTGGGCGGCTGTCCAAACACACATTCATTCTTTTACTCGTTCATTCTCGAATCACATTCGCTCAATCTCTCAAACATCCATCTGCTTTTATGCTCCGCAGAACATTCACAACGTATGTAGCGATCAATTGCCAGTTGTCCGCGTTCGTCGTCATAAGTCTTGTCGGTAGTTATCGGCGGAACCCGTCTCCCCAGTTGGTGAGTCACGATCTTGTAACCCGCGCCCCAGGGATCCGAGTCCACCTCGTCCGTCAGTCTTTGCCAGCACTCTTTTTTGCTGTTATTTATGGCGTACCGCAAACGCCTCTTACTATGTCTGTATTCTTCGGAGAGAATTAGTGCGGTTTGTCGGTCGCGAGCCCGTTGGGCCTTCCGTCTGAGTGCTAGGCAACTACGTCGGATGTCCGCAATCTCGGCTGTCCACCAGTATGTCTCTCGTTTGTAGCGTGCGTAACGTTTCCGTGGCATAGAGGCTTCACACAATTGTTGAAGAAACTGGGTTGTTTCCCCGGCAAGCGCTTCAGTTCTGTCGCGATTAGTCATTTCACGAGGTTCCACCGGTGACAGTGGTTCCCCGCGCGTCATTTGTCTGTCGAGTTTGTTTAAGTCTATCCGTTTCACGTCCCAACGAGGGGGACGAATTACCCGAGTACTGCTCGTTCGCGATCCGTCCATAAGACCGAAGGTGATGTACTGGTGATCGCTGGCTGTGTAGTCTTCGATCACTCTCCATCTCCTCAATCTTTGTGTCATCCTGTCGGAAACAAGGGTCACCTCGGGCACAGAATCACCAAATCCGGGACGTCTGTACGTCGGCGTGTTTCCCTTATTTGCCACTGTCAGTTCAAGCCTTGCAGCCATCTCCAACAGCAGCCGTCCGCGTCTGTTCGTCTCGGGCATCCCCCATTCCCCGCACACCCATAATACCGCTGTACTCGTGCTGCTAGCGAGCCAGTTCGGCGGTGTTAAATCCCGGTACTGTTCGCTGATGACGAGAAAGTTTGCGTCCAGCTCCGCCGTAATCTGAGGGAGCAGCGCGTGTGCTACGCTACTCCGATTCATATTGCATTGGAGAACAGTTACCGGCATTTTATTGTCTTGGTCTTCGTTGTCGTTAGTGCTGCCCTAAATGCTGCACACGCACCTGAACCAGCGACGTGTGCGAGGCATTTATTGTCCTTCTTAGGACAGAGGAAGCACTCAGGTGTGTTTTTGCACGCCCGTGCATCGTGCCCCTCTCGGCCGCATCGCCAGCAGCATCGGTGTCTGTCCGGTCCTTTGCAGTCTTTTTTAATATGTCCATATCCGAGGCATTTGTGGCACCTAGGTACACGAAGCCTAGGTCTCACGCGGCAGTTAACCCAACCGATTTTTATTCTTCCTTTTTTAAGGATCTTGGTCGCATCTCTCGCGTCAAAATCACATACCGCAAGGGCCAGGTCTCGAGAGTTAGACCCAAAGACATGGACCCTTCGTTCTGCGGTTGTCCCGAGTTCCCGGTTAATCGTGTTTTTTACGTCGTTCTCGCTTGTAATGCAGGCTAGGTCAAGGAACTCTATAGAGGAACGCTATAGCGTTGTCGTAGCCGTCAGATCTTCTACCTGAGCACTTTCTCCGCAGCACTTTTATTATTATTATTATTATTATTATTATTGTTAAATATTAAATATTTAAAAGCTAACCATTGTCAGTGCCAATCACGGTACTTGGATCTCCGAATGCTTGAAATGATGCAGTTCTGCTAAGATTCATGTCTATAAATAATTAAAATTAAAATTCATTGTTCAAAGTCTATGTTCAAAGTCTATCATATTATTAAATCAACTATTATGTATTAATGGTACAATTAGGTTGTTGTCTTACAGTAATATTGAAATATATCAAAACAACAGTAATTGTGTGCTAAGGACGAAAAGAGGTTCTTTTCAGGCCGAGTGTGGATCGGCAGTACGAGGTGCAGACGAGCATAGTACGAGCCGAATGCAAGTACTGCATGCACACAAGGTAAAAAACCCACTTAGCCCCTGGTACACACCATATTTTTTTGTGACAAATACACAAATGTTCGAGATTCAAGGGCTTTCAACATCGGTAAACAACGCACTAAAATTTACAAATTTATACACGAATCCCTTGTTTAAAAACAAAGTGAAAAGCAAAAGAAGTAAAAATAGCAGATCAACTTTTTAGGCCCTATTTTGAGTGCACAAAAACGCGTAATTCATGCATGTGTTACAAAAAATTATTATTGATCAATTAAAAAAAATTAATCGCTTTATTAAAAATTTCCAAAAGCCTAATAACATATTCGTAATAATACAGTAAATTTAAATAATTAAACTTAAAAAAGCTGTTAAATGTAAATACTTTGAACCACTATTGTAGATGATTTTTTAATAAACTGAGAAAACATGAAAAAACTAAATCGTCTACTATAAGCTTTGATAACATTTGTCGATCGTTCTTGTTTAATTTTTTCTGAATTTGTCTCTTACTTGGTACTATACACACAGATATAATTTAGTTATAACTATTGTTTAGATTTATCAAAATATTTAGTTAAAAATGGTTTAAATGCAAACAAATTATAAATTTGACACTAGCGCATTACAAATACATGCTGAATAATTACAATATTAAGGTCACGATTTTTAATGTTGAAATTTTTATTAATTTTATACGACGTGTGCAAAAGTTTTCAATTTCAATAACAAACGGCATTGTACTGTTAAATTATTTCCATTTTATTTTACAATTACATTAAGTTTTGTGTTAGAATATCAGTTAAAAAAACTCTTATGTTTTCGTTTTGTTGACTGTCGGGAAGATTCACATCTAAATCTTTTACGATTACTTACAAATTAAGCACTTTTAAATTGTTATAATTTATTAAAAAAATCACTATTTACATTAAAATGAAAAAAAACTATTAATTTCGGATAATAAAAAATTGTATTTTTTTATACGAGGTGAAATTACAATTCGAGCGGAGTTAAAGACTGCACGCAAGTGCTCAACTCACGCCCGATTCAATTCAGTGGAGGAGCTATCCCCACTTGCAGGGATGTTACAAAAGCCAACTGATACGCACAACATCCACAAGCGAGTGAAGACGACAGCAAAGAGGGGGGATGCCTTTGCAGCTGCGCGGATGCACAATTCGAAAAACTGCGCTCAGCCTTCCTATATTTTCCGCAAAATTTCCAAGGCTCGGTTTTCACGAATTTCTGCGAATGTATTTTACTTAATAATTCTTGTAAAATAATAATACATTTTAAAACATATAAGTACAAGAATATATGATAATTTTGCGCGCACGAGTTAAGCGAGAGACCATCAATGTCTATATACTCATATACTATTTTTCAACACGTGAGAGAAACGCGATTTAGCGAGCAGGACTTCGAATAAGCGTGCCCGAAATCGAGTTTCGCATAAGAAAATTATTTTATGCAATGTTTTACATCAGGGTGCAAATAATTTATTGTATTTGTAATTAATCTTTAATTAATAATTGAAATTTAATTATCAATTAGATTTTTATCAAATTAACAATTAAAATTATTTAGCAACGATGATTAAAATAAAAAATAATCTACATTATATTAAAGTTATCTTTTTGTGCGATTTTGTAAAAACTCCCCAATTCTTGCGGAAAATACTTAAAACATATATATTTTATGATAAATATGTGTTACATAAGTTAATGCTTCATATTACTGACAAAAAAATTATTATTATAATTACTAAGTGATATTAAAAAAAAAACGATAAATTATAATGTCCGTCCGTCCGTCCATCCGACAAACATCATCTTGGCGTGAGAGAGAATGAGACAGAGCAAGAGAGACGGTGAGAGGAAGAGATAGGGGGACAGATAGAGAGAGAAAGAAAGAGAGAATGAGAGAGAGAATGAGAGAGAGAGAATATAAGAAAGAAAGAGAGCGAGAGAAAGACAGAGTAACAAACAGTAAAGTAAACATAACAATAACAATATAAAATATAAAATAAAATATAAAATGTAAAGAGAAATAGACTGAGTGAGACTGAGTTACAGAGAGAGTGAGAGAGAATGAGAGATAGAGACAGAGAACGAGAGGTACAAAACGAGAGAGAGAGAATGAGAGACAGAGAGAGAGAAAGAGAAATAGAGAGAGAGAGAGAGTGAGAGAGAGAGAGAGAGAATGAAAGGTAGAGAGAGTATCAGAGTTAGAGAGAGAATGAGAGAGAGTGAGTAAGAATGAGGGAGAGTGGAGGAGTGCGAGAGTAAGAATGAGTAAGAATAAGAGTCTGTGTGAGGGAGAGAGAGAGAATGAGAGATAGAGAGAGAGGGAGAGACAGAGAGCGAGAGGTACAGAGCGAGGGAGAGTGAGAGAGATAGAGAGAGATAGAGACAATGAGAGATAGAGAGAGATAGAGAGAATGAGAGATAGAGAGAATGAGAGATAGAGAGAATGAGAGATAGAGAGAATGAGAGATGAGAGAGATAGAGAGAATGAGAGATAGAGAGAGATAGAGAGAATGAGAGATAGAGGGGAGAGATAGAGAGATGAGAGATAGAGAGAGATAGAGAGAATGAGAGATAGAGAGAGATAGAGAGAATGAGAGATAGAGAGAGATAGAGAGGAATGAGAGATAGAGAGAGATAGAGAGAATGAGAGATAGAGAGAGATAGAGAGAATGAGATAGAGAGAGAATGAAGAGAATGAGAGATAGAGAGAGATAGAGAGAATGAGAGATAGAGAGAGATAGAGAGAATGAGAGATAGAGAGAGATAGAGAGAATGAGAGATAGAGAGAGATAGAGAGAGATGAGAGATAGAGAGAGATAGAGGAGAGAGAGAGAGAGATAGAGAGAATGAGAGATAGAGAGAGATAGAGAGAGATAGAGAGAATGAGAGATAGAAGAGATAGAGAGAGATAGAGAGAATGAGAGATAAGAGAGATAGAGAGAGATAGAGAGAATGAGAGAAGAGAGAGATAGAGAGAGATAGAGAGAGATAGAGAGATGGAGATAGAGAGAGATAGAGAGAGATAGAGAGAATGAAGATAGAGAGAGATAGGAGAAGAGAGATAGAGAGAGATAGAGAGAATGAGAGATAGAGAGAGATAGAGAGAGATAGAGAGAATGAGAGATAGAGAGAGATAGAGAGAGATAGAGAGAATGAGAGATAGAGAGAGATAGAGAGAGATAGAGAGAATGAGAGATAGAGATAGAAGAGATAGAGAGAGATAGAGAGATAGAGAGAGATAGAGAGAATAGAGATAGAGAGATAGAGAGAGTAGAGAGAATGAGAGAGAGAGAATATAAGAAAGAAAGAGAGCGAGAGAAAGACAGAGTAACAAACAGTAAAGTAAACATAACAATAACAATATAAAATATAAAATAAAATATAAAATGTAAAGAGAAATAGACTGAGTGAGACTGAGTTACAGAGAGAGTGAGAGAGAATGAGAGATAGAGATAGAGAGATAGAGAGAGAGAGAATATAAGAAAGAAAGAGAGCGAGAGAAAGACAGAGTAACAAACAGTAAAGTAAACATAACAATAACAATATAAAATATAAAATAAAATATAAAATGTAAAGAGAAATAGACTGAGTGAGACTGAGTTACAGAGAGAGTGAGAGAGAATGAGAGACAGAGAGAGAAAGAGAAATAGAGAGAGAGAGATAGAGAGAATAGAGATAGAGAGATAGAGAATGAGAGATAGAGAATGAGAGATAGAGAGAATGAAGATAGAGAGAGATAGAGATAGAGAGATAGAGAGAGTAGAGAGAGATAGAGACAATGAGAGATAGAGAATGAGAGATAGAGATAGAGAGATAGAGAGAGTAGAGAGAGATAGAGAGAGATAGAGGAGATAGAGAGAATGGGAGATAGAGAGAGATGAGAGATAGAGAGATGAGAGATAGAGAGAGAGAGAGTGAGAGAGAGAGAGAGAATGAAAGGTAGAGAGAGTATCAGAGTTAGAGAGAGAATGAGAGATAGAGAGAGATAGAGGAGATAGAGAGAATGAGAGAAAGAGAGAGATAGAGAATGAGAGATAGAGAGATAGAGAATGAGAGATAGAGAGAGATAGAGGAGATAGAGAGAGATGAGAGATAGAGAGAGAGATAGAGACAATGAGAGATAGAGACAGAGAACGAGAGGTACAAAACGAGAGAGAGAGAATGAGAGATAAGAGAGATAGAGAGAGTAGAGAGAGATAGAGACAGAGAACGAGAGGTACAAAACGAGAGAGAGAGAATGAAAGGTAGAGAGAGTATCAGAGTTAGAGAGAGAATGAGAGATAGAGAGATAGAGAATGAGAGATAGAGAGAATGGAGATAGAGAGAGAGAGATAGAGAATGAGAGATAAGAGAGATAGAGAGAATGGGAGAGAGAGAGATAGAGAATGAGAGATAGAGAGAGAGGGAGAGACAGAGAGCGAGAGGTACAGAGCGAGGGAGAGTGAGAGAGATAGAGAGAGATAGAGACAATGAGAGATAGAGAGAGATGAGAGAATGAGAGATAGAGAGAATGAGAGATAGAGAGAATGAGAGATAGAGAGAATGAGAGATAGAGAAGATAGAGAGAATGAGAGATAGAGAGAGATAGAGAATGAAGATAGAGAGATAGAGAGAATGAGAGATAGATAGAGATAGAGAGAATAGAGATAGAGAGAGATAGAGAGAATGAGAGATAGAGAGAGATAGAGAATGAGAGATAGAGAGAGATAGAGAGAATGAGAGATAGAGAGAGATAGAGAGATGAGAGATAGAGAGAGATAGAGAGAATGAGAGATAGAGAGAGATAGAGAGAATGAGAGATAGAGAGAGATAGAGAGAATGAGAGATAGAGAGAGATAGAGAGAATGAGAGATAGAGAGAGATAGAGAGAATGAGAGATAGAGAGAGATAGAGAGAATGAGAGATAGAGAGAGATAGAGAGAATGAGAGATAGAGAGAGATAGAGAGAATGAGAGATAGAGAGAGATAGAGAGAATGAGAGATAGAGAGAGATAGAGAGAATGAGAGATAGAGAGAGATAGAGAGAATGAGAGATAGAGAGAGATAGAGAGAGATAGAGAGAGATAGAGAGAATGAGAGATAGAGAGAGATAGAGAGAGATAGAGAGAATGAGAGATAGAGAGATAGAGAGAGATAGAGAGAATGAGAGATAGAGAGATAGATAGAGAGAGATAGAGAGATAGAGAGAGATAGAGAGAGATAGAGAAGATAGAGAGAGATTAGAGAGAGATAGAGAGAGATAGAGAGAGATAGAGAGAATAGAGAGATAGAGAGAATGAGAGATAGAGAGAGATAGAGAGAATGAGAGATAGAGAGAGATAGAGAGAATGAGAGATAGAGAGAGATAGAGAGAATGAGAGATAGAGAGAGATAGAGAGAATGAGAGTAGAGATAGAGAGAATGAGAGATAGAGAGAGATAGAGAGATAGAGAGATAGAGAGAGATAGAGAGAATAGAGAGAGATAGAGAGAGATAGAGAGAATGAGAGATAGAGAGAGATAGAGAGAATGAGAGATAGAGAGAGCTAGAGAGAATGAGAGATAGAGAGAGATAGAGAGAATGAGAGATAGAGAGAGATAGAGAGAATGAGAGATAGAGAGAGATAGAGAGAGGAGATAGAGAGAGCTAGAGAGATGAGAGAGAAGAGAAGAGATAGAGAGATAGAGAGAGATAGAGAGACTGAGAGATAGAGAGAGATAGAGAGAATGCGAGATAGAGAGAGATAGAGAGAATGAGAGATAGAGAGAGATAGAGAGAATGAGAGATAGAGAGAGATAGAGAGAATGAGAGAAAGAGAGAGATAGAGAGAATGAGAGATAGCGAGAGATAGAGAGAATGGGAGATAGAGAGAGATAGAGAGAATGAGAGATAGAGAGAGATAGAGAGAATGAGAGATAGAGAGAGATAGAGAGAAGAGAGATAGAGAGAGATAGAGAGAGATAGAGAGAATGAGAGATAGAGAGAGATAGAGAGAATGGGAGATAGAGAGAGATCGAGAGAATGAGAGATAGAGAGAGATCGAGAGAATGAGAGATAGAGAGGAGATAGAGAGAATGAGAGATAGAGAGAGATAGAGAGAGATAGAGGAAGAGAGATAGAGAGAGATAGAGAGAGATAGAGAGAATGGGAGATAGAGAGAGATAGAGAGAATGAGAGATAGAGAGAGCTAGAGAGAATGAGAGATAGAGAGAGATAGAGAGAATGAGAGATAGAGAGAGATAGAGAGAATGAGAGATAGAGAGAGATAGAGAGAATGGGAGATAGAGAGAGATAGAGAGAATGAGAGATAGAGAGAGATAGAGAGAATGAGAGATAGAGAGAGATAGAGAGAATGAGAGATAGAGAGAGATAGAGAGAATGGGAGATAGAGAGAGATAGAGAGAATGGGAGATAGAGAGAGATAGAGAGAATGAGAGATAGAGAGAATGAGAGATAGAGAGAATGAGAGATAGAGAGAGATAGAGAGAATGAGAGATAGAGAGAGATAGAGAGAGATAGAGAGAATGAGAGATAGAGAGAGATAGAGAGAATGGGAGATAGAGAGAGATAGAGAGAATGAGAGATAGAGAGAGATCGAGAGAATGAGAGATAGAGAGAGATAGAGAGAATGAGAGATAGAGAGAGATAGAGAGAATGAGAGATAGAGAGAGATAGAGAGAGATAGAGAGAATGAGAGATAGACTGAGAAAACGAAAGTTAGAGTAATAGAGTGCGAAAGTGAGAGCTAGGTCCCGGTTCAAATCCGGGCTGAAGCTGTTTTCATTGAAATTTCGAGAATGTCTGAAGGGTTGAACTTTATTTTTCATATAAGGAATTTAAAGAATATTGCATTTATGAAGGTATTCTCGGCGACATATTGTTATAATAACTTGAAGCTTTGTAAAATGATAGATAATTACATAACGGAGGGCAACTAACTCCTGTTTTTGCGTAAATTTGTTTTATTGATTGTTATAAGTAAATTAGTTGTTTTTTCGTCTGCTATTTTCTGGTGCGAAATTTGTATTTGTAATTGAGTATGATACCCACTTAAATAAGTTATCAATCGACATAAGAAGGTTTAAAACGTGTAATGAACGAAAAATTGCTGAAATGAGTTTTTGGTATGACATCTTACCTGGGATATGATCTGAGATCTCCAGTGAGATTTTTTAATGGGAATATATATAAGTAAACAATATATCGAAAATAGTAAAAACAGATCGTTATTTCTATTTGAACATCTAATATTTGTCATCCTAGTACATGTGGTATTTTAAATTCTAATTGGAATGTTATAATTAATAATTTATTAATATGAATCGATCTATTATGAATTATATAAAGTTTATTAGGTATTAATGTAACTAATAATATTAGAATTAATTATTGGGAATAACAAAAATTGTTAATGATATAAATAGTAAAAATAATCATTCTTCTATTATATGTGTAAATTATATAATATCGGTCTCTCCGAACTAAATGCTTTATTTTAGATTAAAGCAGGCCTATCGTACTCTTTGTCCACTATGGTTGATGGAATTTCCCAGAGTACGGCCTTTTAAAATAATTAAAGGCGTTTCGTTCTCGATCTCCAACTTGGACTCCTCGGTAAGGAGCTGGAGATCTTACCTTAGACGCCTGTCGCAAGATAAACCGCGACGCCAGCTCGATGTTCTGCGGCTATATATATAGAAAAGAAACGACGATCTCTCCAACGAGTGTAGTGAGATAGTCGTCTCCATCTGGTGGTGGGAAAAACCACCAGCCTCGTTGGAGAGATCGTCGTCTCTTTTCTGTATATATAGCCGCAGAACATCGAGCTGGCGTCGCGGTTCATCTTGCGACAGGCGTCTAAGGAAAGATCTCCAGTTCCTTACTGAGGAGTCCAAGCTAGAGATCGAGGACGAAACGCCTTTAATTATTTTAAAAGGCCGTACTCTGGGAAATTCCACCAACCATAGTGGACAAAGAGAACGATAAGCCTGCTTTAATCTAAAATAAAGCGTTTAGTTCGGAGAGACCGATATAATATAATTTACACATATAAATATCACCGAACGATAAATTTATTTTATTTTAAACATTCTTCTATTAATTATTACGGATTTATCCCAACAAATTATATAATTGTAATATTTATTTAATTACTAGTACTATAAATTATTTTACTAAATAGTTTTTAAAAAATAATTTTTTGAATATTACATTACATTGTAATTTGATGGTAAAGAATTATTATGTTAACAATACTATTTAACTGCGAGCGAAGCGAGCATTTTGGCTAGTCTTTTATTAAAACTAACTAGGTATTTGTAGCGACAACAATATTTATTCCTTTATGTAGCACCGGATAAAATGGTGAGACGCATGGAATCATAGCTTGCCCGAAGACCGCGCTATAATTCGGCAACGGTGTGGTACTTTACGACTGGAATATATAAGTAAATTTACTTTGAAATTAAGAGATAAAACTATAACTAAAAAAGTTTTATAGCTAGAGAGTATGTCTTGTTTTAAACAGTAAATATTTATCGATTATTCATTGCTTTTCAAGAGATATTTCTTTGGGAAAATTACATACATTTAATCCTTGCAGATTTTACCGGATATTCCCTTAATTTTTTTTCCACGTATATGACAATTTTGGATGCACTGGCCTGCGTTTTATGACTCGGCTTCGCCTCGGCCATCATATCACGCAGGCCAGAAAATCCAACTTTCTGGGCATGTATCGTAATATACTATTAGAATGGATATTGAGGAGATAATTCGGATCTGTTAAATGAATTCTAGAATTTATACGAATTTGGGTAGATAAGTTGGGAGGTGCGGCACCGACTCCAAAAAGTCGAATTGACTCTCTGGGTGAGGTGTCTTATGAATATTGTCACTCAGGCCATAAGAGTGTGTCAATATCAACGGATATTATTGACAAAAATTATTTTTCTGTTTTCAGCGCAATTGTAGTAATTTTACAATAAATCGTAGGTTATTTAAAAAATTTTTTTTAATCGATTTTTTGAAGTTGGTTTTATTTTATTTTTTATAATTCATGTGATTGTTTCATTGAGGTACAAGTATAAACTACATTATTGAAATATTATATTAAATACAAAATTAATAACAAAAACCGTACGAATAATGATGTTATTTGTTTAACCTATTTTATAACAAAATTCAAATTATTATTTGGTTAACTAAGTATTAAAAATATAAGTTTTCAAAATAAAAGTATAAACAAACGTTTTAAAAACGTTTTAAAAACGTTTTGATATTGAGAACATAAGAGTATTAAATTGTTATCACAACGTTTTAAAAATGTTCTAAAAACGTTTTATAATGTTAAAAAAAACTTTCCACGTTTTGACACTAGGTGGTACGCAATTTATCTCGCAAATGGTTAAGTATTATTCAATATTGATACATAAGGTGCATTTGTTTTAAATTAAATATATAAATAACAGCATTATTAATGTAGTACTTTAAGTGTAGGCGTAAAACGAATGTAACTAATGTAAGACAGGTCGCATATTAGGCTATACATTAAATATGGGTATAAAAACGACATTTAATCATTTTTTAAATCTTTTTAAAAATGTGTTTTTAACGTTTTCAAAACGTTTTTTCAACATTTTCAGAACATTTTGTTGAATGAATTTAAAACGTATTTAAAACGATTTTAAAACGTTTTTTTCTACTTTTATCTTGAAACATTATAACGTTCGATAGAAAACGTTTTAAAAAAATCATGAAAAATCTCGCCAAAAATACTCTTAAATTTAATTGCTTGTAATTTGAAAACGTGTATAGTTACACATTCAAACTTAAGTTCAGAAGAAAACTGAGATTGGGTTGATATATTTTGAGAACTACCTTTATTTATTCAAAAGTAATGAAAGAAATAAGAATTAGGCGAAATTTTGTCTTGAAAAAATCATTAAATTTCATTTAAAATATTTCGTTAAAATTTCGTCTAATTCTTATTTCTTTCAAACTTTTGACTAACTAAAGCCATTTGAGCTTCTTTTTTCTGAAAATATATCTATTCGATCTCAATTTTTTTTCTGAACTTAAGTTTGAATGTACACCTTTAATCGTTTCCGACTTACAAGCAATCAAAGTTAAGAGTATTTTTGGCGAGATTTTTCGTTATTTGTTTATATCTATGCTAACAAAGGGCTTTTATAGAGCAAATAGATTTTATAACTCCGGCTTTTTTCATATTTTTATAGTAACAAAAATATCTTAGAGTTTGGAAAGATCCGTTTCTCTCAGGGTAGGTCTTCTCCTTATAAGTATCTTGTTATTTTTCAAATCGTGTTCTTGTTAATAAAGCTTGATAATTATCGTTATCAGCATCAAATCTCCTAAGGGTTAGTTTATTCTTTATAATTAATTATAATTATAATTTTAACGGGGTTTATATGCGATACACACAGGCAACAAAGCATTCCTCCCATCGATCTCTTGGCGATAGAGAGGGCTGCTAAGTACAGAAAAAATCTACGTACCTTAGAGAGCAGTGGCGAAGTAGAACGTAGGTGTAACAGTCAGTGGTCAAACAGGAACATCGAACTGTGGCAGCAGAGATGGGGTTCGGTCGGCGAAAGTCGTTGGACCTACCGCGTCATCCAAGATGTCGCCAAGTGGACGAGTAGGAAACACGGATTCGTCACCTTGTATCTGACCCAGGTGCTTATCCGTCATGGGTGCTTTCGCAATTACCTGCATTGAATCCGTATATATGGAATTGCGGAGTGCCTGACCTGCCCTGATGTTGACGAAGTCGTGTTCTACGTCCTGTCTCGGTGTCCTCGATTCATGGAAGAAAGGGACAATTTCCTAACCTTTTGGAAGGGGCCTTTAACACTAGAGGACGTCGGGATGTGTCTTCTTGGTTCGCAAAAAAGTTGGGATGCCGTGATGATCTTTTCAGCATCCATTGTGGGGCGGCTGGACCACAACAGAAAAGAGGAAGAGCGTGCTAGGGGTGACATTAGCCGCCCACATGCACGAGATAGTGAGGTGATTACCTGTCTTAAAGGGCCAAAAGTGACATGACTGCCCCTCTCGAAGTAATGTCTTACGGCGGTTTCGAGGGGGGAAGATCAGTCGAAAGGAGGAGCCCTGTCAAAACCAAGGGCAGGGTGGTTTCTTAGTGGGCATGAGTTACGCTGACCGAGTTCCATACTCCGTGCGTAAAGAGCATTTTTACCGGCTCTTCTAAAAAACACACACACACACCCATGCACATACACATGTATAATACATAAAGCTTCCCATTAGGGATATTTTGCAGGGCTGAGCAAGTATTCGTCCGCAACATATTAAAAATGAAATAAATATAGAGATAAAACAAAAAAAGTGACATCAATGAAATTAAGTGATGTATAAGTACATACAGCAATATCAAAAAATATTCGTTGAATACTTTTCACTGAATACTTTTTTGTAAAATGATAAAAAACAAAAAAATTTTTAAAACTAGAATTAACCATGCGCGCTCCGCGCGCTCTTGCGTTTTTAACAGACATTATTTAAAATATTACGCTGTTTTAGTTACTTAAAACAACAGTTTTTAATAATATATTTATTCATGATTTATTATACTCCGATTTTGTCAAGAAAATTCAAACATTACGTTTTTACCGCGCTGCCAAATTTAACCTATAATATTTTAGACGCATGCGCAAACGTAAACCAATCACATAGCCGTTTCACTTAGCTTCACAACATCCGGCAATCACTTTTTTATATAAGGACTAATTTCATATTTTATTTATTTAAATCTTTTTAAAAATGTGTTTTTAACGTTTTCAAAACGTTTTTTCAACATTTTCAGAACATTTTGTTGAATGAATTTAAAACGTATTTAAAACGATTTTAAAACTCCGGCTTTTTTCATATTTTTATAGTAACAAAAATATCTTAGAGTTTGGAAAGATCCGTTTCTCTCAGGGTAGGTCTTCTCCTTATAAGTATCTTGTTATTTTTCAAATCGTGTTCTTGTTAATAAAGCTTGATAATTATCGTTATCAGCATCAAATCTCCTAAGGGTTAGTTTATTCTTTATAATTAATTATAATTATAATTTTAACGGGGTTTATATGCGATACACACAGGCAACAAAGCATTCCTCCCATCGATCTCTTGGCGATAGAGAGGGCTGCTAAGTACAGAAAAAATCTACGTACCTTAGAGAGCAGTGGCGAAGTAGAACGTAGGTGTAACAGTCAGTGGTCAAACAGGAACATCGAACTGTGGCAGCAGAGATGGGGTTCGGTCGGCGAAAGTCGTTGGACCTACCGCGTCATCCAAGATGTCGCCAAGTGGACGAGTAGGAAACACGGATTCGTCACCTTGTATCTGACCCAGGTGCTTATCCGTCATGGGTGCTTTCGCAATTACCTGCATTGAATCCGTATATATGGAATTGCGGAGTGCCTGACCTGCCCTGATGTTGACGAAGTCGTGTTCTACGTCCTGTCTCGGTGTCCTCGATTCATGGAAGAAAGGGACAATTTCCTAACCTTTTGGAAGGGGCCTTTAACACTAGAGGACGTCGGGATGTGTCTTCTTGGTTCGCAAAAAAGTTGGGATGCCGTGATGATCTTTTCAGCATCCATTGTGGGGCGGCTGGACCACAACAGAAAAGAGGAAGAGCGTGCTAGGGGTGACATTAGCCGCCCACATGCACGAGATAGTGAGGTGATTACCTGTCTTAAAGGGCCAAAAGTGACATGACTGCCCCTCTCGAAGTAATGTCTTACGGCGGTTTCGAGGGGGGAAGATCAGTCGAAAGGAGGAGCCCTGTCAAAACCAAGGGCAGGGTGGTTTCTTAGTGGGCATGAGTTACGCTGACCGAGTTCCATACTCCGTGCGTAAAGAGCATTTTTACCGGCTCTTCTAAAAAACACACACACACACCCATGCACATACACATGTATAATACATAAAGCTTCCCATTAGGGATATTTTGCAGGGCTGAGCAAGTATTCGTCCGCAACATATTAAAAATGAAATAAATATAGAGATAAAACAAAAAAAGTGACATCAATGAAATTAAGTGATGTATAAGTACATACAGCAATATCAAAAAATATTCGTTGAATACTTTTCACTGAATACTTTTTTGTAAAATGATAAAAAACAAAAAAATTTTTAAAACTAGAATTAACCATGCGCGCTCCGCGCGCTCTTGCGTTTTTAACAGACATTATTTAAAATATTACGCTGTTTTAGTTACTTAAAACAACAGTTTTTAATAATATATTTATTCATGATTTATTATACTCCGATTTTGTCAAGAAAATTCAAACATTACGTTTTTACCGCGCTGCCAAATTTAACCTATAATATTTTAGACGCATGCGCAAACGTAAACCAATCACATAGCCGTTTCACTTAGCTTCACAACATCCGGCAATCACTTTTTTATATAAGGACTAATTTCATATTTTATTTATTTAAATCTTTTTAAAAAAATCATCTTTGCTTTAAATAAATAAAATATAAAAATTTGCTTCAATAATATTTGATTTGTTTTTTAATGTACGATAAAGAAGAAATCAGAAAGTATTAGACGAATACTAGTATACTAGTATCGTCGAATACTTATAGTCGAACACTAGTATTCGTTGAAAATTTTTCGTCGAATAGTTTTTAAAAATGCTTTAAGTGATTTACACATTGCTTAATTTTATAGAAAAAACTTTTTATTGTGCTATCTCTATTTTTATTTCATTTTTATTAAGTATTGCAGACGAATACTTACCCGAATTCGTTATATCTTTAGACACTTTATAAAGTTTTTATATATCGTTTTAGTTTAATAACAATTTTAAAAAGTTAAAAGAATTTTGTTAAAATTGTCAGTTTTATAAAAATATATACTAATATTACAAAATTTCTCTTCGAAACATAGCCGAGCACCACTGAACTTTCAGAAAAGCTTGCTACATAATAATTTATCGCTAACTTATAAAAGTGCCAATTTTAAATAAATTGTTGTATAATCTTTACAAAATTATTATATATCCTAATGAATATCTATATAAAAACGTTACTATAGTGAATATTGCTACGGGAGTGGTAAAAATGGTATAAAATATAAGTAGAAAAATCATATTTATTAAATCCGTAATCTAACATTATAATTAGCTATATTATATATAATTTCGTTAACGGTTTTACATTCTATGATTCAAGGTGCGTACTTTGTTCGTCAGTGGCTTACCAATGGATGCCAAGCCAAGGGAACTCTATCTGCTTTTCAGAGCGTATGAGGTGAGTTACGATGCTGTTCTTTAAAACATTCTAATAATTATTATACTATACTTCAATCATTCTAAGATTACTTAATTATAAAAGTTTAAGTTTGACAAGTTAAGAAAGTCATTCCGAAACAAGTTAAAACACGTTTATTAAAAATATGATTAATATACACTAATAAAAAGGGATATATATAAAGAAAAAAAATTAACTGGAAATAGGTTTAACTACATTCATTTTGGATATAATTACTCTTTCTAATGTTCGTGATTTGCAAGTATGCGATATCATTTAAAATTATGCGATTCAAAAATACAGCTTCTGCGTTTTATAACGAATATATTTGTCAATTTGGGACTCCTCTGGTTATCACCATAGATCAAGGCAAATAGTTTGAATAAACACTTTTTTGGCTTTAAGAAAACGCTATTTCTAAGAGTCAGGCTGCCTTTTGCCACCCGCAATACAATGGAATAATTGTACGCTGGTATATCCGTCGTTAAAACCTGCCCTCCTTGGTCTACGAATTATTGCTTATAAGGAAAATCTAAATGCCTCAACTATAGTAGTGTTGTTCGATACACCGAATATATATATATGGACTATTTCACGTTAATTGGTGTGATGAAAATTTTAAATCGCACCAAATTTTGAGAACAGGCTGGTAATATCTTCCAGAAAATAAAAAAAATTTTTAGGTATTAAAAATAATTTGACTAAGAGTTATTCCACTATAAAAAATGGAAATTTTTCAATTTTTAAAAAGTTGCTATTTTCAGAGCCATTTATCTCAAAATCTATTGATTTTTTTGAAAAAACATTACATACAACTTTTGTTCAAAATAATCTTTAGAGCTTATCAACTCAGCTTACAATTCTTAATTTTCAAATCTCAAAGAGATAGAACACTTGGAAATATAAAAAAATTGATTATCAAAAAAAAGCGACCACGTAACAATTGATTATAATCTAACACCGCTCAAAAGATCACATTTTTCAAGAGCTTTCGAATGGCAGTGGTTAGATTATTGGCCAAGATCACTGGTGAAAGTTATGCCTCAAGATACGTGAAAATTAGTGATTTTATAAGGTGCATGCGGATTCAAAATAGTGAAGAATATTTTGAACAAAAGTTGTATGTAATGTTTTTTCAAAAAAATCTATAGATTTTGAGGTAAATGGCTCTGAAAATAGTTATTTTTTTTAAAATTGAAAAATTTCCATTTTTTATAGTGGAATAACTCTTAGTCAAATTATTTTTAATACCTAAAAATTTTTTTATTTTCTGGAAGATATTACCAGCCTGTTCTCAAAATTTGGTGCGATTTAAAATTTTCATTATACCACTTGAAATAGCCCATATATATATGGCTGGTTCTCTGTGAAATCGATGAAAAAAATGAATATTGCTATAACTATGGGAATATGTTTTAGAGGTGTTCAGTAGTTCTCCTGAATTTTTTCAGATTTTTTCGGGGCCATTATTTTAAATTACAGAGAGTCAAAGTTGAACTTTTTAGCACGTTTTTGCATTTTATGCCTATTTTCATGAATTTGTAGCACCTAGGGGATGCATTTTTCACTATAAACATAAATATGATTATAGTCATAAATGTATCAACATTATTATTATAATAACTGAAGATACGTGTTTAATACAAAAAAATATATCAATAAATCAGATCTGAGATTATAATGATTAATATGATTAATTGGCAGCGACAAGTTTGTGAAATTCAAATAATGTATTGCTGAATAATAATAATAATAATAATAATAATAATAATAATAATAATAATGTTGATACATTTATAGTAATCCTTCAGATTTGTATCATAATTCTTATAGTGTAATTTTTCATAATTGTATAATAATATTTGTATTTTTAAGGGGGTGCCATACTAGATTATTACCGACCGAGTCAGATGGATGCATTATTACACTTAATGAACATATTATAGTTTGAACATATTACACTTAATGAACATATTATAGTGCAAAACGCAAATACAGAAACACTAGATATAAACACATAATACGCATTTATACGAAGTTTGAAGTCAATATGTGAAGGACACCCTAAAAAAGTGTGCACGCAAAAAATAGTCATTATTCCGTGCAGAAATTTTTTAGGATGTCCTTGTTGTATTGATCTGGAACATTGTAGAAAGACATATTACACCATTATCTAGTGCTTCTGTATTTGGTTTTTACATAATACTGACAAAAATAAATAGTTTATATTACTAATAAAGTTTTCTTAGTATCAATTTCGCCGCTAGAGTGCGCGACGCGCTATACATTGTATTGTATACTTAGGGTGGAAGCACTTGCGCAAATGGTTGTTGCAATATGGCGTTAAATACTATAATTCGTATATCGGCCTTATGTTATGTGACGTTGCACCGGCACGTCACTATTAATTATGCACTCGGTTATAATTAAATTAATTATTGCCTCGACGGAACCGATTCCGGAGGCAAGTTATTCGCGAACCGGGAGAGAGGTTACTACGCACGTGTTGGCCATGTTGTCAGCTGCTGCGCGTGATCCTGCGCGCGCGTTGACTAGGTCGCCCTGCGTAGCTATACCCTCAGCGGCCCCTACCGTGTAATGGAGAACTCGCACGAGGGATTACCGGTAACCCAGACATCTCCTTCACGAGTAATGAGAAAGGATAGTAATAGATAATGATAGCGATAGTTTAAGACTTACTTTTATGTACGATGACTATTAAAGGCGCGATTACATGAACGTACGAGTTGATTTATATAACTGTAATTGTTGGTATTGGCGATTTGATGATTATGATAATTTATTAGTGTTTAATATTGCTTTATTTTATAATATTACTTACATATAATATAACATTAATTTAATCAGGTTAATTAATATTAATTTCAAATTCGTTGGTTGGATTATTTGCAATTCGCGGTTGCGTGATTAATTGATAAATTGATCATCAGCGGCGCTGTAATTAATGACGCATGCTCATTAAAAATATTATGGAAGGATAGCCTACTGCAGTTCTCTTTTTATTCTTTTTATTATTAGTTGAGGAGTGGGGGAGGTTTCTTATACTGCAGTGTGGCGCTGATGGTGGAGGCTCGCTATTCACCTTTAAGTCGAGTCTGTAATTGCAGTTCGATGATAAATAATTTGTGACTTTGAAATTGCCGCTCGTGACGTCATTCTTTTTGCAAGGAAATAAATCCTTGGATTACCAATCACGAGGAATCAACCACCGTTGGAATTGAGGAGGGGAGGCTTGGGTTGGATAACAAAAGGAAAATTTTGCGCCTTTTTCAGGCAGTCGATTTCCTACCGGTCTGGTGAATACCTGATCCGAATCAAGCTAATTGCTTATTATTATTTTCTTGTTTAGTTTATTAACTCTGATCATTATGGTAAAGAGACAGGTGAATATTTAATTAATTTTATATATATCGGTATATTATCTAGTCATCGACGTCTAATGCACTTAACATAATGTGCAATTCGTCGGTACTAGTTCGCCATATGGTTGAGCGGAAATTGCTCCCGGAGACGCACCCTTGGTAACAAAGAGTCGCGCCCGGAGACGCGATCTCCAGCCACCATATTAATTATTCTAACCCAAGCCATCCGTTCTTGTTCGGTGTTATCGATGTCAATATTTTTCATTTGGTTTATAATACTTATTAGTTAATATTAATTGTTGTACCGATTAATATGTATTGAATTTATTCATTGATGATTTAATAAACGTTAATTTCATGTATATCCGTTGAGTTAATTACAGTGCCAATACCCCCCTTGTTATCTCTCTCTACTATTAGTCCGGGAATATTAATATGTAGTAATGTATATTTTTGCTCACCATTCTGTTGTTATATGAGAACTAATCGTTAATAATAAATGTTTTAAATACTTATAAAGAAATTAACATTTCAGTTAATAAAAGACATATAATAAAAGTCGTGCTTATACATTGCAGAATGACGAAATTTTTAGCTTATTTAATCGGGGAAATAATGGAAAACAAAGACGATAGAAAAAACAAAATATTTTTATTTAGAGGCCACGGCTAGCTTGCATGCTCCCATCTCTCTCCCTCTCTCTCTATCTATCTCTCGCTATACCAGAGTACGTATGCGCATGCGCACGCGCAATTTTTGGATAACTAGTGACAAACTTCTCGCGGCTCGGTATTGAAAACACGAAAAATTATCAGCTGGAGGTCTACGCGGCCGGCTCGTGCGTCGAGTCGTCGGGTGAGCTGGCCGCATAGAATATGATTGTCGGTGTGTAAGGCTAGAAATCGTTTTTCCGGGGGGATTAACTCGATTTAAATATCTGTCGATTGACTGAACAAATTAGCAATGAGTTTTTCGTTACTGATAAATTTCAAATATTATTAACATTAATTATTTACTAACTAATTAATATTATTCATTCATAACTGTTGTTTAATTGCACAATATATATGTATAGCATTTATACATATTTATTAAAACGAAAAAAAATGAATAAAAAAATGTGTTTCAAAAAGCAAAGATGACAATAATATTTATATTATTTATTTAAATAATAATAATTGTACTTGGTCATTGTTTAATAAAAAACCAGACGTCTGTAGAATTTTGATATATAAATAATTAGGATGGACAATGAATTTCAGTTAAGAAATTGGTTCCGGAAAAAAACAGCATCTGGTCGCTATCTTAATTATTTCTCCCACCATCCACAACATCAAAAAATTGCAATGGTTTACAACTTAAAAATAATTAAAGAATTCTTAAACCAAAATTCTTATCCCTATAATTTCATATTGAAATATATGGGTAAGAGGTTGGCACATATTAATAATAATAATGATGTCAACATTAATTTTGCAAATACAAGATATACCATTTTTTACCATTTTTTAAAAATTTAACTCCTAAGCTTAATAATATTTTTAATAAGCATAATTTTTTATCGATCAATTGCACAATAAATAAGTTTAATCACATTATTAAATTGGGAAAAGATGAGTTAATTAAGTAAGATGTATGCAACATTGTTTATAGAAGTCCATGTAGTGATTGTACTGCAATTTATATAGGTCCTAGCAAAAGGAAATTGAAATTACGTATGAATGAACACAAAAATGATATAAAAAATAAAAATGGGAGATCTGCAGTTGCAATGCATACAATTAATACTGAACATACTATTAACTTTGAAAAAACCACTATTTTAGACACAGAGAATAATTACAAAAAACGTCTTTTTTCTGAAATGATTAATATTTATTCTAACAAAAATACTTTGAACCGTATGGAGGATACAAATAATCTTAAAAATGTTTATAAAATGGTTTTAGATAGTGTTGCGGGATGCATACATTGATCGTATATTCAATTATATACATAAGAAAAAGGCCTATTTATGCATGCCACCTCTCTTGAACTTATAAGAGATGGATATTAGTTTTCTCTCTTGTACCCGCGTATTACGATATACTATGTTTTTTCCCCCACTTCTCAACGTTTTCACATACACAATTTTATAGTATTGGTTTAAGGTTAGGCTCTAATAGTCGTGCTTATATTAAGTATTTATGCTTTGGACCCCCTCTGGGGTGTTCCTTAGCAAAAGTCTGAAGTATTTTTTAGTGTTATAATTTATTGTGTGAGTTTTATTAGCATTTTTATTTTAATATAATTATAATTAGAAATTTTTTTTAAATACTATATATCTTTTCGTAAATTTTTAACTTTTTATTTTTTTAATAATTAACAAACTTTTGGTGATTTTGTTTTTTCAGAATTGTTTGGTCAGTTATTGGATTTTTTGTGAATTAATTTTTTTAAGATCACTATATTACACCATGATTCTTATTTAACTTAACATGACTTATTGGGGAGTTTTCGATTATTTTTTAATATCTATTTTATTTATCTTTATTTTGACAACGTTTATATTTTAACAATTTTATATGCATTTATAGCCTTGATAAGGGATGTAACAAATAAAACATCCGAAACTTCGCAAAAGATTGTTTTGTCACATTATAAATTGTTCGTGGTGATCAATAAATTCTCCACCTCATTATAAATTTTGATATATTCCTAAAATGACAACAAAAATCAAGGTCGTTTAAAATATCGAAATATTGTCAGCCGAAGGTCTACGCGGCCGGCTCGTGCGTTGGATCGCCGGGGGAGCCGGCCGCGTAGGCTATATTCGTCGTTATGTGAGGTTGAATATCGCATAATTTAAAAAATTTCACGTATTATTTAAATTATTTGATAGTAATAGTTTTTAATTAATTCTGATAGTTATTTAGTGGATTGTTATGCATTAATAGATGCTATAAAAATTAGTAAAAATTAATAAGAAATCAGGGCCTTTTATCAAGGCGCGATTGTCGATAGAACGGGCCGCGTCAGTCTCTCGTTCAGCTAGAGTCCGTGCGCGCATGCGCAGTTGTCGATACTAGTGAGGTTCACGTTGCTCGTGACCGTTTCAGTTGGATAGCAAAACGGCTTGTAAGCATTGTTGTGTTTTTTCGTGAGCATTGTGGTGCATAGTGATAATTTCGAAATTTGATTTTTGATTTTTCTGACTACATCAATGTTGCCGATTTCATACAACTGCTCTTGTATAAGAAAACTGCTCTTGTATAAGTTGTCGATACTAGTGAGGTTCACGTTGCTAGTGACCGTTTCAGTTGGATAGCAAAACGGCTTGTAAGCATTGTTGTGTTTTTTCGTGAGCATTGTGGTACATAGTGATAATTTCGAAATTTGATTTTTGATTTTTCTGACTACATCAATGTTGCCGATTTCATACAACTGCTCTTGTATAAGAAAAATACCCAGCTATCCAGTGTTTGATGGCGCACAGTGGCGTAAAATGATATATTTTTTTTCAAATTACTCTGCAACGGTCAATTTTAAAGCAAATGGAACAAATTTTTCGTTTAAATCTTCGTTTTTAAATTCTCTATCGATCCCTCTGATCCATTTTTTCAAATCTCGATCGGTTGACCCCGCAAAGTCATGTGAAGGTCAATTTTCTGTTTTTCTTACTTTTTCCACTTGAATGACCCAGTAAAGGCGCGGTTTAGCAAAATAAACTTCAGGTAAAAGTTGTACCACTTCGGAGGGGAAAAGTGTTGGTCATCTTCGCTACTGCCTTCAAGGTCATTTTCAAGGTCATACTTTATATTTTTATGACCAAATTCTTTTTTTGTCCCTAATTTAAATGGGGGTGAAAAACATGTGAAGTTTATCTTCAAATTATCGTGAACGTCATTTTCAAGGTCATTTCAAGGTTAGCTATTCTTTTTTATCAAGTTTAATTATATTGCTTCCTCTGCGAGCATTATTGTGGTGTAAAAAGTAGTTTGCCTAAAATTATCCTACAATTATGTTTAAACGTGTAAGGATAAATCTGAAATTTCTTCATTTTCACTTTTTTAGTATTTTCATAAAAATGGATAGCTAACCTTGAAATGACCTTGAAAATGACGTTCACGATAATTTGAAGATAAACTTCACATGTTTTTCATCCCCATTTAAATTAGGAATAAAAAAAGTATTTGGTCATAAAAATATAAAGTATGACCTTGAAAATGACCTTGAAAGTAGTAGCGAAGATATTAGGAGAAGATATAGGTAGTAGACCAACATATTTCCCCTCCGGAGTGGTACAACTTTTACCTGAAGTTTATTTTGCTAAACCGCACCTTTACTGGGTCATTTAAATGGAAAAAGTAAGAAAAACAGAAAATTGACCTTCACATGACTTTGCAGGGTCAACCGATCGAGATTTGAAAAAATGGATTAGAGGGATCGATAGAGAATTTAAAAACGAAGATTTAAAATAAAATTATTCCATTTGCTTTAAAATTGACCGTTGCAGAGTAATTTGAAAAAAAATATATCATTTTACGCCACTGTGTGGCGTCCGACTTAAAGGTTATGTTTAATACCCTACAGATCGTCGTCTTTGAAAATAATATCCAACGCCAAACAAATATACATAATTTTAATCTCTACCCAAGGAACTGCAAACAAATCATGTGTGATGGATGTCGGTCTATCTTTTAGAAGAGAAATTAACTGATTGACCGTAATTATGAGAGTTGTGTTTATAGATTAGGTTACTGTTTTTTCTCTTTAATTATTGCATTGATTATCTTCTATTTGTATGAATGATTAGTTCATGTACAAAAAACTTTTTAGGTACTTCCAGGTTAATGTCAAAGTGCTTTTGTACATCTCTGTCAGTGGTCGGATTAGGACTGAAGTTTAGTACAACATTCATAGAATCTTCCACTGAGTGCAGACTGCGATGACAATGGATCCTTTATTTATCTGCTGTCTACTAGCCAACTAATCCTGCATCTAACTACTGTTTGCGATGCCCATGTCAGCACCACCTAGCGCTTAGCTACGATGCCTACATAAATTTTTATTAAGTAGATTTGGGTAAAATAAGGTAATTCATATAATGATTGCATTGAACAGCATATCCGATGCAGAAAACGAATGCATGAAAAGTGTAGTAATACTGTCAAAATCGTTTTACTAAAAGAAGTTAGTTAAAAAAAAATTCTTCGCATCGTCTGCATGGCAGTATTCAAAAAACGAATGCACGAAAAGTGTAGCATTGGCTCTCAAATTAATTATTTATCAATTTATACCTTAACAATTTCCTGCATCGTCAGTTAAAACGCAACCAACGATTGCATAGAAAATGTATAACAGTAGTTGTCAAATTGATTATTGTAAAAATTTTTGTTTCAAAATTCCTGCTTCGTCTGGGTATCAAAATGCAGAAAACGATTGCATGGAAAATGTGTAGTAGTAGTTGTCAAAACGATTATTGTAAAATTTTTGTTAACAATTCGTACATCTTCTGCCTACCAAAATGCAGAAAACGACCGCATAAAATTGTGTATAGCAATAGTTGTTAAATTGATTATTGTAATAATTTTGGTTTCTAAATTCCTGCATCGTCTGCGTATCAAAATGCAGAAAACGATTGCATGGAAAATATAGTAATAAATGTCAAATTATATTTATAAAAATTACGTTGTAAAATTCCTGTATCGTCTGCGAATCAAAATGCAGAAAACGATTGCATGGAAAGTGTATAGCAATTGTTGTCAAAATGATTATTGTAAAAATTCTGAATAAAAAATTGCTACATCGTCTGCATATGATAATGCAAAAAGCGATTGAGTGAATTAATGGTTTTGTGTTAAATAATGCAATCTACAAAAGTTATTTGCGAATGAATATGATAGCTGGAATGTACTATTGGCGCCATCTACTGTAAGGTTATAGATTAATATAATTTTTCATGGATGATAGCGCTACTAGTACATTATAGCTTACTACATTACCGACGCTTCGTCGATAGTTTATCACTATGGCACCTCCTCAACAGCTTGCAGGAGATTGATACTTCTACCACTCCAAGGTACCTGCACGAATTTTTTGCAATGATCATGCTTGCAGATTCATCGTTATAAGGCAACAAATATACATTTCTATTAATATTTTGCTCACTTTTCCTAGATATTTTGATCAAAAGTGGTCTTAATGGTTTAGACCCATTCTGGAAATTTATACGACATCTTTTAGACAGTATTTGGTTTTCAGAGTCCGGAGCAAGATTGTGACAGCATACATTTATGACTTTAAAAGTATTTTTAATGAAAAATCAGAAAATTTTACAAAAAAGTCATATTTGTTTTGAAAGAAAAATGCATCCCCTGGGAGATACAAATTCATGAAAATGGGAATATAATGCAAAAAAGTGCTAAAATATCGACTTTGACTCTCTATAACTTAAAATAATGGCCCGCAAAAATCTGAAAAAATTCAGAACTACTGGACACCTCTTAAACATATTCTCACAGTTATAGCAATATTCATTTTTTTCATTTTCGATTTCACAGAGAACTATTATATATAGTGGCATGAGACTTTTAAGTGCTGAATAAAAAATAAAGCAGGCGTCGGGTCTTGAACCCGAGCTCCTTCGTTAAAACGTTTTATTTTGTGCACTAATGCAGAAAATGTTTTATTTTGCTGACTAGTCGAGGAAATAATATTAGAATAGGTATTATATAGGCTATATATTTTTTAACATTATATAATATAATTTCAAATTGTTGGTTACACGCGATCAACGCATTTCGAGATACATATTTATTTTGCTCCGAATTTACGTATTTGTATCTATATTTACATATTAAAAGGGAAGGAGACATAAAAGGTCAGAAAGAGAAAAAGATAGAAGGTAAATAAACATTACCTGGCCTTCACACGCGATAAATCATAGTTCGACGTTCTTTCAAAGGGCTCTGCCCCTGGACCCCCTCTTCTCCCTTCACCAGCTCTATTATCCCTTTACTCATAAGGAGAGTTCACACCCTTTGGGAAACGGATCCTTACCAAACTCTAGGATATGATTTCTACTATAAAAATATAAAGAAAGCTGGAGTTTTAGATTCCAATTCCCCTTTTTATTATAGATATAAGCAAATATCAAAAAATCTCAATGAAGAAACCATTGACTTTGATTGCTTATAACTCGGAAACAAGTAAAGATATACATTCAAATCAAATTTTAAAAGAAAAATGAGATTGAGTAAATATATTTTAAAAATAAAGAAATTTAAATATCGTAAGTTAGACAAAAGTTATGGAAAAAATAATAATTACACGAAATTTGCGCCTAAAGAAATCATCAAATTGAACAAATTAAGTTATTTTAGCTTCTTTTTTTTTAAAAAATATCTGCTCAATCTTAGTTTTCCCTCAAAATTTGGTTTTAATGCATGTCTTTACTTGTTTCCGATTTATAAGCAATCAAAATCAATGGTTTTGTCGCGTCCCGACAAAAATTATATTATTATTTTTCGTAAAATGTACTGCGTAGTATAGAATACAATTACGGCGTAGAAGAGGAACGAAATAAGGTTGACAGAGAATGATTCTAAGTAAATGCAGTAATATAAAGCCTAATTTATAGAGCTAAGGGACAGACTAATTTACGAACGTTTCAAATGAAAAAGAGACCGATAAGTAGAGTTTAAAATATTATTCAAAGCCAATACGCACATAAGCTCGTAGAAGAGCCGGCGAAGAGCGACATGGACTAGAAACTCAAGCATTAGAAGGAAGCAATAATTTAAGAAGCCAAGTAAAAGAAGCCGCTTTTTGGGTAATGTCGCAGTGACGAAAGGGGGGAAGTAAATTCTCCGTATTAACTACGAAGCGATACAGAAAATATATGGGATTCAATAATTTTTGGATCACGCACATATAACGGTCCAATCGGGTGCAAGCACAGAAAAATCGAGAATTAAATACGCAATTTCCATCTAAAGTAAAGCGTAAGACAAGGACAGATGCATATATTTTTAACCACTCCTAGGTTTTTGTCTAAAGCTTCCGTAAGGCAAAGCTCTGCTAGTCAACTCTTTAATTTTTATCCGAGGGCGAAGCTCTGCTACTCGGACTTTAAAAAAATACGCATTCAAAGTCGAGAGAGATCTTGTATTCGGGAATCGAGACGTATCGTTGGTATGTGCGAGCCTTAGACAAGGAACTACGACTTCGACATCTGGCAATCATCGAGCTCCGAACGCATACGAATATAACGTCGGCGCCCACAGGTCTAGCGGGACATCACCAAGCTACTTGACGCCGCTAGCTACGTTCGAGGCAGACCTTTGTCCTTTACCATCTATATATATATATATATCTTTTCAGCCTACTAATTCGTACAACGACTCTTACGTGCAGAGCGCGCCCCGCTTGTAAATACGTTGCGTACATGCAAGTGGCTCCTCGCTTGTATGACAGCCTTCTATATATCCTCCTAGGACGGGTAAGGTGTTTATACGTCCTAGGAGGCTGTATGAATCGGTAGAGTCAACGTGTTTGAAACGCGTAGTACATGTATTGGAGATATATCTAAGGCTTTTCAAACGTAAATACAACTAATTTAAACGTAACGTTTTTGTTACTTTAATCATAGTTATCTAGTTATTGCTCAGATACGAAAGTATTATATATATATATATATATATATATATATATATATATATATATATTGTGACGGAAATCGTCACACAATCTATTCACGACGAATAGAGAACTTAAATTCGCAAATTGTAAGTCGTCGGACCCTTTCGTATATCAAGGCCAACCGACGACACTTGTTTACTTTTCTACGAGTGTACAATTACGCGCGCGACTATACATAGGGATGGGAGCGCGAAAGAGTGTGTGAGTTTCCCCACTCCCATCCCTTTTTCGAGAAATTAGGCGATCGCCTAATCAGTGCGTAATGATCCGTCGATCGGGACGGATTGTTATATTGTCTAGACGTTCCGTACTGCTCGTGAGTGCCGAGAGTGCGCCCCATCCCTCCTGCATTAAGCTCTGTGAACGGTTGTTCCGGAGCAGAGCTAGGTGCGGAGACCCGGGTGGACTTGAACGCGTGTCCGTATAGTTTTGTGTGTGTTTGTGTGTGTGTGTGTAATCAAGGACGGGGTCGTGCGCGGGTGATACCGCGAATCGCGACTCACTCGCCGCGGCAAGGGCCGCCTTCACCACCTCAACCATCGGTCGTCCCCGTGTCAAGGAGGTCGACCAGTCGCCGAGGATCGGCTGGGCCATCCCCGAGGAGCGTCACCGGTAAGAGTTTTAGTTACTATCGTGACCCTCCCCCCCTCCTGTGTGTGTGTACATCGGGAGTGTGTTCGGGTACGACGGTACTCGAACAGCGGTTCCTGGGAGCGAAACCTGTCACAGGCGAGGATCTCGATCCGACAGGTTTCCCGGGACTTCCGCCCGCGCGTATTCTGTATTGTCGCGGCACACGGCCTGAGTGTCCATTTTGTTAATTATTTTATTTAAAATAAACATTTCTTTTATTTTATTTTTAATTAAGTGTGTTTATTTTATTCTCCCCGCTCCCGCCGACGTTATATTAATTTAAATCGTGTCGAGGCAAGGAGGATCGCCCGAATCCTCCACACCGTTCGTCCCAGCGAACTCGCGTTCCTGGCGACAGCCCGCAGTTCGGATAAATAAATAAATAATTGTGTGCGCGGTATTGGGCAACGCGGCCCAACGGTTAATTTTAATTATTAAAAATAATTAATTATACCGGGTTCGCGAATACCACGTCACAAATGGCGACCGTGACAAGACGTTCGGTTTCGTCCTCACCGATATTAGATTTAAATTAAAGTAAAATTGTCGGCCATCTTTTCGCGCGCGAGAAGTGTCGCGGCGAAACGTGAGCGGGTTGAGTTGTGTGTGTGTGTGTGAGAGAGAGAGAGAGAGAGAGAGAGTGAGTTGTACGAGTTACAGTGAGAGAGAGAGCACGAGAGACGGCGTGTGAGACGCGTCTCTATACCGGAGTATTCCCCCTCTTGCTCGGGTATCCGAGGAGAGGTATACACCGGTATATCGAGAGAGAGTTCGCGCG
Source organism: Theocolax elegans (assembly GCA_026168455.1). Classification (NCBI taxonomy): domain Eukaryota; kingdom Metazoa; phylum Arthropoda; class Insecta; order Hymenoptera; family Cerocephalidae; genus Theocolax; species Theocolax elegans. The sequence goes on from CM047426.1 coordinate 63,875,694, forward strand.
CGACCGTGTTCAGCCGGAAGCGCCCGATCTCACCGAGATCGGTCTCTCCCGATCGTAAGCTTGACGGGAGATCTTTGCTAGCTTGTATGGGAGCGGCAAAGTAGGGAGAGAGTAGCTTGCGCCGCGGATCGTGGGCAGCGAGAATCCCCCCCGAACAGCGCGCAGGAAAGACTGCGAGAGCCGATCATCATCGGCTCTCTCCGATTGCGCCCGCGAGTGGGAGTGAGAGAGAGAATCCCTAGTCGCGGGGAATCGGAGTTAGGTGCTAGGCGGGCTATATGGTGTGTGAGAGAGAGAGAGAAATAGCGCGATCGCCTAGCCCTTTCGTGTATAAAGTCTTCGCAGCTGGTTTCGCCGATAGAAACCACTGCGGCGAATTATTTTTATTTTCATTATAATAAAATAATTTCGTTCCCGCGCGGGATCTAGTATGCATTTTATGGTGTGAGAGTGTTTTCCATATATTATTATATAGTAATTATAATTTAATAATTGTGTTTATTATTTATTACTATTTATTTATAATATATGTAATTTTTTGTGTGTTAAAATATATTTTACAACTATTGTTAATTATTTAGACTTGTTTGCAAGTAAAATAATTAACATTAAGTAACTTTGTGTGAATCAGCCGCAAAGTTACAATAGTTGTAATATTAATTATTTAAACTCGTGTGTGAGTAAAATAATTAAAATTATTTTTGTATTACAATTATCTGACAGTAATTACTTGTTTTAATAATTGGTATTTATTAAGTATTACTGTTCACGATACTTGTATTATATTTTTGTAAATTTTTGAGTGTGAGAAAATTTTTTGTTTATAACTCGTGTTGATTGTTTAGACTTTTTGCAAGATAAACAATTAATGAAGTATCTTTGTGCGATTGTCCCGCAAAGATACGAGAGTTATAATATATAATTATGTAGACTCGAGAGTGAGTTAAATAATTAAAATTTTTTTTTGCATGTATTTTAATGATCGGCATATAACCTAATATTTTGTATTCGTTATTTGCTGTGAAATTTTAATATATGTAAAAACTTCCTTTTCTCCTTTTGGGTGTTTAAATTATATCTCCACACATTTTTACCAATTATTTAGACTTGTTTGTTAGTTAAATAATTGGTTATAATTTTTGTTTTGGTGTGTTTGAGTAAAATAATTCGGTGTATAAATTTAATTGTTTAGACTTGTTAGCAAGTTAAATAATTAAATTTTCATTTCCTTTTCGTTCAATTTGTTTAAAAAAGGAAATATAAATTATTTCAACTTGGTAGCAACATAAATTATTTATTTAGTCCTTTTTAGGATAAAATAAATATATTTCGCTGAAAAAATTGTCGTTTGGGACGACAATTAGTGAAATAATTTTTTTTTTTTTGCAAACCATACGGGATTTACAACATTTCGTAAATACCCCTACTGTTGAAATAATTTAATTGAATTTGTGTTTGTAGTGTAGTCTAAATTATAAAGGAAAATTTTTTTGTTGTTTTGGGCTTGGAAAAGCAAAATAATAAATAGTGTCTTGGTGTGTGTGAATCACAAGACACTGTATTTATTTTTATATTTATTTTAAAATTAATTATTTAGGCTTGTTAGCGAGATAAATAATTTAATTTATTTTCTTTTCTTTTCTTCCTTTATAATTTGTTGTTCTATATTTATTAATAGATTGAAACTTTAATTATTTCATTTTCCATAACAAAATAAATTCTTTTCGCCAGTGAGGAATCTTTTGGATTATAACTGGCGAGAGAGATATTTTGGGAAATCGTTAAATTTACCATTACTGGTAAATTACCGACGATATTGAAATAATTTAAAGATTTTTTTTTGTTAATAATTATTTTTGCTTACAGAAGCAATTGTATAGAGTCTTGGTGTGTGTGAGTCACAAGACACTATTATAAACATTAATTATTTAGACTTGTGAGCAAGTTAAATAATTAATTTTAATTTGGTGCAAGTGTTAAGTGTGTGATTTGCCACAACTTTAACCAACAAAATTTAATTATCGTGTTCTCCTAAGGACGAAATAAATTTCGTTTAAGGAAAATCTTTTGGATTTTAATTAAGTGAATTAATTTTGTTGGTACACTAGTCGGTGCATTTTTACAAGTTATTGTAATTGAGCCGACACCAAAATTTATTTTTTTACTCGTTGGGAGTAATAATTATTTTATTGTGGTGAGTCCAATAAAATAATTTCCAATTGAAAATTGGATACTTCCGAAGTATTTGAAACACTAGGGATTTCATCTGAAATCTCGGTTGAGAGTACTTCTCCCGACGTAACGCGTCGGCTGCTGCTGGTCAAAAAAATAATGGCCAGCAGCTATGAAGCCCGAATGGCCCAGCTTATGCGTGAATCACGCATAGCTAGGGATATTCGTCGGGAAACGAAGAAGCTTCCGATTGAGGCAGTGTATGCCCAATTGGAGCATCTAAGTTTAAACGCAAATGGCGAAGAGGCGGAGTGCCGCGAACGCCTTTTGCGTCACCGGATAAGATGTGTAGACATTAATCTGGAAATACCATGGTTCCCTGAATACGATGAGAATGTAAGGGCAGAGCCTGCACATAAACCTCTAGTATGTCAGGAACTGTGGGAAATTAGGAAACCTCGTTCCAGGAAAGGGAGTGGGGTCTCATCAGGAACGGAAGTTTCCTGCGAGTCCGAAATGTCGGATCGCGAAAGGGTTGCTAGTTTTCAAATGTAAAGAATAAAGAAACTCGGATATCGCCGGTTGATACGCCCTTTGTAATATTTTTCAAGTAATATTTATATAAAATGACCAGATAAAATCTAAATACAGATGAAAATGAAATAAATTGTGCATTTTAACGGTTTTCTGAAATTTTGAAAATTTCAACATTTGGCCTTACGGGGTCTGACTCACCAACATCGCAACTTAGTTTGGCTCTAACTCAGGGACCTTAGACCACACTCCTATAGAATAATGCGATTTTCAAATTTTTCAAAACCCCGGCCCTCTAAAGGTTAATAAACGTCGATCTAAGCTGTCAAGAACAGCTGAGCAAGAAAAGTTGGTAAACAAAGACTATATCAAGAGACATAATAATATATTCATCTGGGAGCATTATATTTTCCAGAAAGCTTTTAAATTCAAAACTATTATTATTATGTAATTTAGGTATAGGAATTGATTGTTTAAGACAATTATAAATTATTTTGACTAAAAAATGTGTCGGAGAATTGATTCACGATATGATTAGCCGAAGTGGACTATTTTCTTTAAGAGTTTTCGGTAAATTGTATGCTTTTGTTAAGCAGGTGTCAGTTTGAGTCAATTGATTTTTATATTTTTTATCTAAGTATTCATTCTCAATTACATCTTTCAGTATATCATAAACATCTTTTTGAAATTTTTTCAACGGATTCTGATTTACAATTGTGTATAATTTGTCATTATTTAAAAGCGAGTTTATTTTATCTACTTAATTGAACTTTTTCATACATATAATAAGATTACCCTTGTCAGCATGTATAAATAATATGCTCGGATTATATTTTAAAAACTTTTGTTTGATCAAACATGCTTTTGCAAACCGTAACTATTTGATCTTAGCTTTTAATTATTTCCAAGTTAAACTGAAGCATATATTCGTTTCACAATTTTTCATTAACTTTTGTCAAACAGTCAATGAGATTTGATTTCATATGAACTTTTTCATATTAGCGAACTAAGAAACAGTCCCCAACATTGCAATAAAATCCGTGGCTCAAAAGGTGGAACCCATTCTTGTAAGCGTGTATTTTGTATATTTATTGTCCTTGTCACAACAAAAGCGAAACGGTTGGAATATTTAAAATTTAAAGTATGGATTTACGTTTTAGGTGTTTTATTGTAAAAAAATACATTTATTAATATTTATGCAACAAAATTATAGACATTTACTATGAGACTGATAATGTATATGTACTTGAAAAATTTTATGTTTATCAATACAAGAAAAGGTAGAAACATTTATATTTTTTGGCTGATATAAATGAACAATACATTATGAATTTTTTTGCAGGGCTATGAAGGATCTCTGTTGAAAGTCACAAATAAAAATGGAAAAACAGCTTCGGTAAGTGCAAATAACTTTTAATAACGTCTTTCTTTTTTAAATGTACACTTGACTGTCGTTACGTATGAAAAGGAGAGAAGCGAGAAATAACAAGGTGGACTGACCATCGAGCTACCGTCCACTTGACGGAGCATCGACGATACGACCTACACTTCTTATCTGTCACTCGACTCCTCATATGTTTAAGTCGCGCTGCGATATCCATGATACTGTGACCCAATTTGTGATTATTTTTAATTTATTATAAATATTATTTTATTAATATGAACATATTAAAACTTAATAAGTAATTGTACAACATGGAAAATAATATTCTTTTTTTACTTTGCGATATCAATTACATCTTTTTTTCTAATCTAGTTTAATTTTAATTTTGATAAAATAATTGTGTTATAATAATTTCTTAAAAAATGTATATCTGAAAAACCATAAATATTCAAATGAATTGCATATAGTTACATACGTATATACAATTTGAAACCAAAGTAACCAAATCTTAACTTTATTCATGTTGAGACAAGTTATACTGAATTGTTTGTATTATACATATAATTTATCATATAACATTACAATCAACTTTTTAGTTGGTTTTGTGTAATTAACTCTATTTATTATGTTTCTTAATCTTACCTCACATCGAAAAACTAAGCTGAAAGTATTATTTACACTACTAGTTTATACCTACAATATAATCTTAAAGGAACAGCTCAAAGCAACTCCACCTTTTTCTTATCATTTAATTTTTACACTGTTCTGCCACCATATTTTACTGTATCTATAACTGTTGAATATATGGAAAAGTATGGAGTATGGTAAATAAATTTCTTCTGTACTAACAAACCTACCTAGGTGTAAATCGCCGAATCATTTCAAACTTTGTAGGATGACAAAACATCAATTTTTACATCTTGTATTTTGTTACCCCTTTGATGCATACACACTTTTCGGCTGTGAAAATCTATACTGGAGTGTTTTTGGGGTCAACATAAAAAGGTTAACATAAAAATTATGTTAATATTAACTTATAGCTTAATAAATAATTAATTAAAAAATCACAAACGTTTCGAAATGTCTACATAACAAAGAGAACAATAAGTGAATACTCTGCTGCTGTACGCGCAAAAATTCGACGCTGGAATGCTCGGTCCTGTGCATCGCTTAACACACTTGTAACGAAAAAAATTGTTTATATTTATACAAATTCTTCAATATGTCATGTAATTATTTATATTATTGTTGTTATTATCAAGATATGTTTCTAATTAATAATATTCCTGTTACTTTAGCACTTGAGGCCTGCGATGGCTCGGTCGGTAGGGCGTCGGGCTCGTAATCTGGAGGTCCCAGGTTCGATTCCCGGCCCTGGCCAATTGATACAAGCACCACTGGCGAATGTATTTTCAACAAGTGCTTTCTTCACCAAGACATCGTATGACCTCCGTCACTGATTAGCACCGGTTTGGGAGCATAAAAAAAGCGACGTTAAAATAATAATAAAAAAAAACTTTAGCACTTTTTATTTCTTTAGTTTCTTGATTTATTTGAAAATATGTACGAAAAAATAAGCAGTTTACATTTTGGTCAATGAGAAAATCTATATTGTAACAAATTTGTTACTCATAGCAATATTGATAACAAACAAATATTTTAATAGAGGAGACTCAAAATTTTGTGACCAAAGTTAAATCTGACATAACGACAGTCGAAGCAACTAATGTTTACGATTCGGACCAATGTGGATTTAATCTAGAATTACATACTGGACGTTTATTAGCATTGAAAGGGACCGCCAAAGTTGAATGTATTGCACAAAAATGAATGTTTTATGGTTATACATTTACTTAAATAATTTATAAAAACCATGTTTATTATAGTAAGTTATTGTTTTCTATACTTATATCTACTGAATACCTCCTTTAACATTTCAATAAAACCAATGTCAGTTCTTTGGCAAATATATAGGTTATTTAGAAATTTTGTAAATTTGATATGTATATAATTAATAGCAACGGCAAGTATTTTGTATATGTCAACAGAAATTTTTTATTTATTTATTAGAGTTTCACTTTCAGTAATTTTACTATTCATTATTAAATATTCCACGTTGAATTTGCGCCTCTAGATAGTACTTTATATAAAACACCTTCCACGCAGGTGTTAACCTTCGCAAGTATGGTTTCCAATCACACTTTCAAAAATGTTATCTGATAAAAAAATCTTTAATTCTTACTCCCATCCTATTTCTTATAATATGTTGCTTAAACTCCATAAAAAGTTTCTGCAACAAAAAGTATTGAAATCAAATCAGCATAATCGACAAGTATTTTTATTTACATATTTATATATTTTTTTTGCTTAAACTCCATAAAGTTTCTGCAAGAGAAAGTACTAAAATTAAATCAACATAAGCGGCAAGTATTTTAATTAATATTAATCAACCGTTGGGCCGCATTGCCCAATACCGCGTACACAATTAATTTATCTCGAGAAGGTTGCTGGCAAGTGTCGCCAGGAACACGAGTTCGCAGGGACGCACGGTGTGGAGGATTCGGGCGATCCTCCTTGCCTCGACACGATTAAATTAAATTAAGAGAATGTCGGCGGGAACGGGGAGACACAATAATTACACAAAAGTTAGAATAAAAATAAAAGAGGCATTTATTTTCTATTTAACAAAATGGCCATCCAAGCCTCGTGTCGCGACAATAATTTTTCGCGCGGGCGGAAACACCAGGAAGTTTACCGGATTGAGGACCTCGCCTGCGTTAGACTATTTTCCGATGTCCGCTATTCGAGTACTGGTGTACCCGAACATACTTCCGAATTCTCACACTCTAATACACTCGGGGCTGGGGGGGGATGCGCGGTAATATAAATAAACTTACCGGGATGTGCCCCGTGGATGGCCCAGACGATCTGTGTCCCGGCGGCTTCCTGGGCAACGGAGAACCAACGTCGGCTGCGGTGGTGATGAGGCAGCCCAATGCCGCGACGAGTACTTCGCGAATCGCGCTAGCACTCGCGCATAACCCCGTCCAAGTCATTCACCAGATAACTCGCGGTACACCACGCGAGGATAATCCGGGTATCGATGACCGATGGCTTCTGCGCCTTACGCGCCTTTTCTCAGCCTTGAACAAAACTATAAGTATCGGCACCGGTAGAGTTCATTCGCCTCGAGCGTCGGATACTAAGTAGGCAATTGCCTAATTTCCCGAAAAAGGAATGAGAGAGGAAAAACTCACGCATACACTCGCGCTCTCATCCCTACGTATTGTTGCGCGCGTAATTGTACACTTAATTTAAACAACTGTCGTCGGTTGGCCTTGACATACCAAAGGCTCCGACGACTTACAATTATAATGAATTTAAATACTTCATTTGCCGCGAATAGATTGTGTGACGATTTCCGTCACATGTTTTAAAGTAGCTATAATCATTATATTATACGCTGAATTTATCTATAAAATATGGTAGATTTTGTTAAATAAATGTAATATAAACAACCTACTTTGCAGTGGTCGGTAACAGTCTAGTAGATTAGTAGGAATCAATATGCTATATCTCGTCCAATGTTTGGTTCAAAATTTAGGTACTCAAATAATAATTTGCTCATAAGTTATTTTACCCTCAAAAAGTGAATTATTTTAAATGGAATTTAATTATGCGTGAATGAATTCGGACAAAATTATGTTAAAATTTTGTAAATAATTAAAATTTTGTTAAAACAGACAATAATTAAAAATACAAAGTAATTGAACGAGGACATCTCCGTAATAAACGAATGTAAGACAATTAGAGTGCGGATAAGGGGGCGGAGAGCGGGTCCAGGGCTGCAAGCCCCGCGGTGGGGGTTGAGAGAGCGAAGCCCCCCCCCCCTTAAAAAATAATTTTAAAAATGTTTGTATAAAATAAATAAAAAGAAAAAAAAACAAACAAATTTCTGAATCAAACAATGTTTAATTATTCATATTATTCAATGTTTAATTATATATTTAATATTTACTTCATCTATTTTAATAGAAATAGAATTATAATATAAATTATTAGATTGACGAAAATACTGTACGTATAATTAACATTGTCGAAAGTTACATATAATTAACATTCGTATGTATACTTGAACAAACTCCAATTACATAACGCAAATGAATAATAATAAAACAATAATAAATTACATTTCTTAGAACTAACAATTTTTACCTGTATCAGAATGTTATACCCAATTTATTAGTAAACACTGTGGCGTATAGATACTGCATGAGTATTATAAATATAAGTATTATTACCATAAATTGAAACATGTTATTATGAGACTTTTATAGTATACAGTGTAGTTTAAAATCAAAAATAAAAATTTTCACATTTTACTCCCGCAAGTTGTAAAATCGATTTTTAGTCACAGTGTTTTAAAAAGTACCATTTTACTCCCTAATATCCAGGACTAAAATCCAATTTTACTCACACTGTTGCAAAAATATCTTCAGAGCAGATAGCATCGTAACATTTGCTTCTAATTCAGGCAAACTAACTTCAGGTTTATCTATTAATGGTTTAAAGAAATATTTCTACTGATAGTCGATCAAAACTCTATTTTATGTTTGGATTCACGAACTGATTAGAAAGATAGTAATTTTGGTTTGGGATTAGTGAAAATGATAAAATAGTCGAAATTAGAACAATTCCTACTGGTATCGCTGGCCTCATCCAATCCCTTGATGTTTACAGATTCAGACCACGGAAAAACTTTGTCAAATATTTTCCTGGTATAATTATTCTTTATAAATAAGATGTCAATTTACACTTGAGAAATATTATTTTAAAACTCCAGTCGTTAATTCATAATCAGTTTTCTTCACCTACATTTGTAAATTTATTTAAATATGCTTGGTATGAAAGCGGTTATATCAATGAAAAGCCGGATAAATGTCCTAATTGAGTGGATTTTTGTTTTAAGAATTGTGATTCATTTTGTTACGCTTGTGATAAAATTTCAATTATCAGATGTGCTTGGTGCTTAAAATCTCTTTGCATACAACATTTTTTTTGCCACAGAAAACAGTAATTTTGTTCACTATTACAGAAGACAAAACAACACAAGATAACTAAAATATTATAAATCAATTATAATGAAACGTGCGTACTTCTTTAGTGATTGATCATTATATAGTACTATATATCTATAATATTATAAATATAGTTTATACTATGTTGTGAATAATATATAGTTTATAATATTGTTCTAACCGCTATATAAAATTGATTAAAACTATTAATAAATCTGCGTTCTATTTATACATTGCACTAAAGTATATTTTTTTGTTGAACCTGATTCTCATATCCTTTGAATACATTTATAATTTACTTGTTTTAATTATATTCATTTTTTATATGTCGATCATAAATCAACTTGAGGAGTTTTGATACAGCTGCGAAAACAACAAAAGTGATAATTATTATAAGATATGAAGATGCATCTTATATGTACATAATTCTCAAGGATGGTTAAGAATTTTATACATTTTAACGATAGTATCATGAAATATGTCATAAATAAACAAATTGTGATTCAACTTTTTATTAGAAAAAAAACATTCTTCGCTCTGCTTTTTACAAAATTATTCGGAATATGATTTTTTTTGGCGTTTTTGAGATCTCTAATTGCAAACTTGACATCAGAATATTGCAATTTTTCAACAACATATGATGGATTCAAAATATTTTTGATAAATTAAAATCCAATATTTCGAATTAAAATATGTCAATATTTTGACTTCAGATTCAAAATCAGCGATCCCTAAAACCTCCCAGTAAAAGTTTTGAACATTCTCTTTTTATTTTTTTCGAAATTTGAATCCGCCATCTTGAACCCGCCATCATGAATTTGAAAATTTCAATATTTTTATTTCAAATTCGTAATCAACCACCCGAAAAAGTGCATATATCAAAGGGGTAACTAAATACACAATAGTGGTAGTTTCAACGCTTGAATATCTAATTCGGCCGATATAAAAAAAAACGTGTCGTATAATTTTTGATGTTTTATCATCTTACAAAGTTTGAAACGATTTGCCGATTTACACCTTGTAAGTAATAGTCTACAGATGAGCCTGGTCGCGTTTTCATTTGAGTAGGACACTTCTGCTACACATTTGCAAACTGCAATTGGAATTTAATTACCACACGCGTTATTGGATACAAGAATAATAGTGTCTGACCGGTATACCCCCTCTCTGTAGTCGAGAAGTTGCTCACGATAGTACGGGTAAGATTTCAGTCGTCGACTTTCAGAAAAAATTCTATGAAATTGTTGTTTTTTGGCAGTTACCACACTCTACGACCTATTTGTATTTTTACGAATGTCGCTGGGGCTCAGCAACTCTGCGTCAACTAAACAAATAGTCTTAAATTACCTGCTCAAGAACCTTCTACTATACAAAAAAGGATACGTCGATCACATTCTCGTGACGTCTGATTTGGATAAGCAATCTCTTCAGCGCTATGAGTACTTTTCTTTAACGTCATGCAATGAGCCAACTTGTTAATCAACCCTGCAAAGTGTGATTTTGGCGCCCGGAAGTGACGATAGTTGGCATATTCAAGTGGTTAAGCCATAGCCAAAACCCTTTTAAGTAAGCAATCCGTGGCCCGTGTTCACACTCGTGCATGACTCCGTCCTTTTTGCCGAGTAACTCACATAATTAACTCACAAATAAATACACACATATACACGAGAGTTACCCGGGAGCTTACACCAAATTCAGGCACTTGACCTTGCTCTGAAACAACCATTCACAAGGTCTCGCACTAGGTAAACGGGGTTCGCTGTACTCTAGGCGATCACAACCGGCGTAAAAAATTTTTATTTTATACTAGCCAAAATCCTCACTCGCTCACGCTCGCTCGCTGAAAAATCATTATATAATAGATAATATTAAATTAAACTAAAAAATATTTTATTATTTAACTACATTCAATTATTATTTATTAAATTGTACCCATATACCCAGATGGCAAAGACAATTTTTTAAGAATTCTAAAAGAATTAATAAGAGTTCGGAAGAATTCGTAAATCGGTTCAGATTTATTCAGAAAGTATTCATAAAGAATTTTTAAAGATGTCGACCTATGTCCGCTTAGGATTCATATTTAGTTGTTTAAAAGTATAGTTTATGAACAATAATATATTTTAGATGTTCATAGTTACTTAAAAAGTATTCAAAAATTGTTCATATCGACGTTTTAAAATGTTCTTTAAGAATATTCAATAGGTTATAATGAATAATAAAAAAGTACTTATTAAATTATTTTTATAATTTATTATAATCGAAATACTTAACAACGATTCATGTACGCTTAAAAAGTATTCGTAAAGTATTAATTTCAAATTGTTTTCATATAAGTTCCTAATTCATAATGAACGGAAAACTAATTTATATAGAATTAATTATCGTTTTTTAAATTGGATTAAAAATTAAAGAGTTCATATATGCTCAAAAAGTGTTCATAAAGTATACATAATGAATGAAATTAATTATTCCAATCTCCAAGAATCAATGATATTCACATACAATCTGTAAAATAAAAGTTTTTATTGTTTATTTACTAAATATCTACTAATTATTTCAAAATTTAAATAACAAGTTTTTTTGTAAATAGTTTAAAATCAATCTAATCAACTCTCTGGAAAAATCTAACCTACACTTTTACTTTACATATGTAAATTAATAAAAAACTCTCACAAGTAAAAAATAAATAAAAATATATAAAACATGTATACCTACGTTTGTCTTCGTGCGATTAATATTAATTTTTATTATAATAAATATCAGGATTAAATGGATTAAAAAAATTTGTTAACACCGTGTGCTTGCAAAATTGCGCCATCGAAGATAACGTTTGTTACACTTGATACACATTATTAACACGTATATGTGACAATAATATGACGTGTATGACATTACATTATACGTAAAATTTACATAAACGTATAAATTTTTATACGCGTTGTAAATCGAAATGAAAATTAATTTTGTTATATATATAATTAATATTATTAATAAATGTGATACATAAAACGTTACTAGTAGTAAAGAATTTTTTAAGCGTATTTTAAAGTTTGCGGACATTAAAGTATTCTTAAAGTATTCATAAAATATTATATATTTTTAGATCAGTTTAATTGAATATCCAGCAAATTAAAAATAATTATCAAGCTTTATGCAAGTTTAAGGATGTAATGAACTCTTCACGAATTATTTTTTATGTTACCTTTTTTATAAATAGAATAATTTTTATAACTCCATTAAGAATTCTTCCGAATTCAGTCACAGAAAAAATTTTATTCTACAAAATATTACTAGAAATGAATAATTAATCGTAAAAAGTTGTTTTAAACTTATTTTTAATCTAACATATATGTAATTTTGTAGAAACCATTATATAATTTAATACGAACTATTTATGAACTTGCAATGAACTAAAATCAGCGGACATAGGGAGTTTCTTATGAACTGTTTGAAGGTTTGCTTAAAATTCGCAAAGAATTCGTGGATGAATATTTTCCGAATTAATATAGAATATATCTAATTCTTTTAGAGTTCATTTTTAATTCCTATAATAAATTCCGAAATAATTCATTTAGTGAATTCTTTTTTAGTTCTTTCTGAAGATGCTTGTCATCTGGGATAGATTTATTATAATATGTATAATAATTAATGAATTTATTATTATTATACGATGAATTAAAATGATAATATTAAAAAAATAGAAATTATTTATAAAAATAATTATTTTTGTATGACATAGAGTTTAATTATTATTGCAATAGCACTTTTCATAAAGGAAGTATTATTGATTTTTTATTGTGATACATACATCCTTTGCAAATAATTGTTTTATTTATTTAGCAGTACTTATTAATTTGTGTGTTATTGGTAATTTGGTAATAGTACTTTTTATATACTGAGAAAAATATTATAATAAATATTAAAATAATCTATATTAAAAATTACTATATTGTATAGGAAAAGTGTCACATCTCAGCAATATAATAATTTTTGTATATAGTAATTTTTAATTTTTCAATATAGTAATTTTTATTATATAAGTCAGCAAATTTTATTATTCAATCTGGTATTTTTTAAATGCGAATTTAAGGAAGTAAAAATGAATTATATTTTGTTTTTAATTAATTCGAAATAGAATGTATATATTGGGGGAATTCCTTTTGTCAATTAAGTACTACAGAAACATTTAATATTTGGAGATTTAATTATATACTAATCTTACGCAGTTGATCGCAATTTTTATTCACTCGCATATATTTATTCATTACACTTATTAGTCACAAACTTAAATATTATTTCAATCGCTATCATTGCAATACGCTGAACGGAAGATACATTTTCGCATAATAACAAAGTATCTTGTTGTTTCTTATATATAATTGACACATTTTTGAGCATTTGCGAGAAGAACTGGAAAAATAGAAAATTTTATACACGCCACCTATTGGACGAATGGAGTAATTAGAATAGCCTTAAATTAAAAAGTCGTCTCAAAATAATTGAATACTGAAAAAGAAATGAACGTATAAGCGTATATAAAATATTTCTACAATACTTATTATACAAATTTTAATTTATGTAGTATATACATTTCACTATATATGATGTAAGAACTTTTGTGATTTTGATATTAAAATTTGCTATTTACGTAAGATTGATTATAACATTACATATTAAATATTGTAAAACTTTATTTTATAAATTTATAAAATAAAAAAATATAGTATAAATATTTTAATAATTTTTGTCTATATATATAACTAATTTATATAAAAACTCAACCAAATAATTAAATATTGATCATACATATATAATTTTAATTTATTTATATATTAGGTAGTTTATGTTATTATGTATTATGGTATTTATGTTATTTATATTATTTTATTACTATTTATTATTATTTTTATTATTATCAACTGGAACGCACATTACGAAATTAAAAAAAAAATTAATTTCTTCCTGTAGATTATGTCCAGGTCATTACTATTACCTCCAGGTCATCGCGGCATCATCTACTGAAAAGCTCATAACAAAATTAAAAAAAAAATTAATTTCTTCCTGTAGATGATGTCCAGGTCCCTTATGTTACCTCCAGATCATCGCGGCATCAACTACTGTAACGCATATTACGAAATTTAAAAAAAAATTAATTTCTTCCTGTAGATGATATCCAGGTCCTTTATGTTACCTCCAGATAATCGCGGCATCATCTACTGGAACAAACATTACGAAATTAAAAAAAAAATATTCCCTTCCTGTTGATGACGTCCAGTCCTTCATGTTACCTTCAGTTATAACTGATCGAGATAAACAAATAAATAATCGAGTTAAATAATCGAGGTTTTTTTATAAAAAAGTTAAGCATTATTTCTAATTAATCGGTGTGTTTCCGCGATCACTTTCTTTAAAAAAAATCCTTTTTTTCGAAAATCCAAGAGAGATATAAGAAGAGTTAAAAAATAAAAAGTCTGCCTGTACGGACGTACGAACGTACGCTCAGACTTAAACTTTTAAACCATTAAAAAATTAATTAAAAACCTATGAAAAATTCAAACACTATGTCTGATGAAGATGTCCAGGTCCCTACTGTTACCTCCAGGTCGACGGGGCATCATCTACTGGAAGGACTATTACGAAACCAAAAAAAAAAATTTTCGCCTTGTAGATAATGTGCAGGTCACTAATGTTACCTCCAGGTCATCTGGGCAACATCTACTGGAAGGCATATTACGAAATAAAAAAAAAAATTTTTCTTCCTGTAGAAGATGTCCAGGTCGGTAATGTTACCTCCAGGTCGTAGGGGCAACTCCTACTGAAAGACTTATTACGATATCAAAAAAAAAAATTTTCTTCCTGTAGAAGATGTCCAGGTCCCTACTGTTACCTCCAGGTCGACGGGGCATCATCTACTGGAACCCATATTACGAAATTAAAAAAAAAATATTCCCTTCCTGTTGATGATGTCCAGTCCTTAATGTTACCTTCAGTTATAACTGATCGAGATAAACAAATAAATAATCGTTTTAAATAATCGAGGTTAAACCATTTAAAAAAGTAATTAAACACCTATACAAAAGTTAAACACTATGTCTTATTATTCCTTTGGGTGCCGCGATCATATTCAATTAAAAAAAAATTAATTTTTACAAACTATTTAAAAAAATATAACATAATTTATACTGAAAGTCATTTTGACAGTATAAAATTTTAATATAATGTGGATGTGGATTAACTTCATATAAAGTTTAAGTTTCGCTAATCTTCATATGAGGTCATTCAATGGCACTGAGCTGAACTTGTCTAAACGTTTATATAAAGTTTAGCTAAAGATTAATAATCGTTTTTTATAAGTTAAAAATGCCTTATATACACCTAAAAAAATAAAAACTTTAAAAAAAATTAATTTTTGGGACATTTGAACCTCCGATCTTCTACTTTGGAGTCTGTCGTCTACTAACTGAGCTACTTTATTGTTTCTGTCATTATATTAAATTTTGGTTATAAAGAACAATTGAAACATGTATCGTAATTTATAACCAAAATTTAACATAATGACAGAAATAATAAAATAGTTCAGATGGTAGAGCGACAGACTCCAAACTACGAGATCGGAGGTTCAAATCCCCCAAAAATTAATTTTTTTTTAAATTTTTGAAAGAATTGACACATTATAGTTTTATAGAAATGTT
Source organism: Theocolax elegans (assembly GCA_026168455.1). Lineage (NCBI taxonomy): Eukaryota > Metazoa > Arthropoda > Insecta > Hymenoptera > Cerocephalidae > Theocolax > Theocolax elegans. The sequence continues at coordinate 63,891,557 of CM047426.1, forward strand.
AAAAACATTATTGAATAATTGTGAGGATGGAGAATAATAATTTATTCTTAACACATAATATTAGTTTTACAGAAACATAAACAAATTAATGATTGATCCACTAAATTAATGATTTATCCACTTAATTAATATTGTTTTATCCTTTAAAATTATTCGAGTTAATGCGACTATATTAAACGTACCCCAATAAGCACAAAGTATTATATAAGTAATCCAAAAGTATTCTTTAAGTATTTGTATACTAATCTTTTTATAAAAAAGATTTCTTTAAGGAGTTGTTCTATATTATCATATAATACTTGAATGTCCGCTAAAAAATGCACCTCAAAGTATATATAAAGAATTCTTTATAATGCATATTATATGATTCAAAAAAATGTTTAATATAATGTTTGCGTATTAATTATTAGAAATTCGCTTAGCAGACATAAATAGAAATGTTATTATTAAAAAAAAAATTATCCCTGATGGGGATTCGAACTCAGAACCGATAGTCAGAGCTACGTTTTAGCACGCACAGCTATCACAACATTTTACTTAGGTGTTCTAGGACATTTATTCAACTTTTAGACAAAGCAGATTTTGTAGGTTGTTTTTCAACGTTGCTTAGACGTTGTTTCAACATTGGTTTCTACCCATTGCGGCAACTTATAAAATATTAGCGGACATCTCCCACGTTGCAGCAACTTTCACAACAATGTTGAAATGTTGCTAAGATAACGTTGCCACAACGTTGCCACAAAGTTGTGTGCTAGTAGGGATACTATTAAATTTGTCGCTAATTTTTATAACTATAAAAACGCTATGAAAAATAGATACAGAAAATATTTTAAAATTTAATTTTAAAGTTGAAAATATTAAAATTGTGTATTGTTTATATATTTCACGTATAAGTTAAACGTCCCTATTAATAAACGCTTTTCAGACATTTTTTTAATTCGCTCTGAATAATAAATGACAATAATACTTTCATTCATGTGTATATGGGACGATACAACATAGAATAACAAATAAATAAATAAGTAATTAAATACATAAATAAATAAATAAACAGTACATATAGATTAAAACTATTCTGATGCCGAGAACCTTGCACCTGTAGGGAGAGTTCACCAGTCTCTATACGCATCAGGGGGGGGGGGGTACGAGCTCTATTATAACCCCTCTTCCAGAGCCCCTGGGAGCACATCTAGAGAAGAGACTCTTATCAGATACGCTGGAACTTGCATACGCACAATTTTGTACATGAGTACTGCCATAAAATACTGTTTCCTAGAATCTGTACGCAGCCAGCCTAGAGAGTATATGTGGGACGTCATATGATCATCCTTCTTAATACCGCAAACGTAACGCACAAAAGTATTTTGTAATCGGTTTCTAATCTCCTACGAAGCATCCAGTATGACTAATAAACAATAGTCTGTGTGGGGAAACAATTGTGCCACGGCAAGTCGCTTTCTAGGAGCATGGGTAGTGTACTTGCTAAAAAATCGCAGACTATACAATACTATACAAAAGACTCAGAACCTTCTCCACAAACGGGATCTACACGCTATCGCCCAAGTCAATGCTACGACTACCATGGTTGTAGAAATCCGAACAAAATTTATGGCAGCCAAACAATATAGCTTGAGTCTTTGAGGTGTCAAGTTTGACTTAGGCGTGCACAGTCCAATCCTGCATTTCATTGCGACTTTCCGAAGCTCTGCTATTCCCCCACCCATATCAGAGTATGGTAGTTGTAAGTAATCCTGCAGATCATCTGCATACAAAACATGCTGGATACCCGCAGGATGAAATACGTCACGTAAGTCATTAATGTATAGGCACAAGAGTAGGGGTCCCACGACAGACCCTTGTGGCACTCCCAGGTTTGTTATAGCCCAGGAAGAAAAGTTACCAGATGAAACAACAGCCTGCATACGAGACGATAAGTAAGAATTCAGCCACAATAAAGCAGACCTAGAGAACCCCATTTGCCTTAGACGGTCAAGTAAACGAGTAGAAAATATTATAGAAGTATGGTCTAAAACCAATTTGCATTGGGTCCATCAGCGAGCATGACTGCAGAAACTCCTGCAGCTGGTTTAAAGTAATTTTCTCTAAAACCTTTGAAAGGAAACTTAAGAGTGCAATTTGTCTAAAATCAGAAGTCGATGATGGTGTTTTACACTTTTTTAAGGGGATGCCAGAGATTAGGGAAATAGGAACCTCAGTTGTCACTCATGGCTTAAATTTATTTTCAACAGTTATTAGTTTAGCCGGCGCAATGGCGTCGAAAGCAGAAAGAGCTGACACCATGAGGTGAGATACAGTAGCTGAGAAGTGAGAGGATAATTCGTCGTGTGTATAATTATGAGGTAGAGAATTGTAATCATATGAAGGAGTATAAAACCGACCTATTTTTTAAACCAGGTATACCTGAATATATTTATGCAGCATTTAAGAGCGTGATTCGCCTCCTGCATTTGTTGCCGTCATCTATCAGTCACCAATGATTGTCTTTGAGGGTGAATCAGACTTTTTAAATAATCTATGCATCTTTAGTCTTGATTATAATCAGCAGTTTATCAGCGGAACTTTCTTTACAACTTGTTTAGCATGGACCCACGCATTTCACCTCCACCTCGGGTACTTGGTTGGATGTCATTTTTATCGATGATAACGACTCCATTGTTGATCTTAGTAATATCCCTGCGCCCTTTCACAATGGTCATAATATTATTTCTGCTAATTAACTTTATAATAATTTTTTGCAAGTCAACACTATTACAAATACTATTACTTTCCGAGGTGTTAAAAATATTCCTGTCAATGTATCGCAGTTGGTTCTAATTGTTTATAGTCGCTTTCAATTAAAGTAATATTTTGCATGCTGATAACTCCCACGTGTATATATATAATCAGTCAATTATAAGTATGTGTATAAGTCAAATATAGTTGATTACACTTGAAAATATAATAGCCAGTCAGGCTTATTTTTGTAAGCTGTTATTATAAACATATACATAAGTATTATTAAGAATATTGCGGAATACGTATTACAATGAGGTATATCTGTGCACCACGAAAGCAAAAGCTTGTTAATATTTTATTGTACCTCGAAGTCATTTGGTAATTAACATAAATAACGACCGTTATGTATATCAATAAGCATAATTTTGCATTCAACCTCTTCAAGTGCTACAATGCTGTGTCGCTCAAAACTTTCGGATTGTATTTTTTTTATATGATCTTCATAAAATGACTTATCTTTAAACACATTAATTTGTGAAATTTGAAAGTAACATTCCTTATCAGTACATAAAATATTTATAATCTGCCCATACTTTAAAGATATTAATTTTACGCTAAATTATGAGTACGTTGAGCTCGCGAAGATTCCATGCTATGGAAAACTTTATGTTTATAAATGCATTTATTATAAACTTGAGCAGGCTTTCCTACAGATTACTCCCCGCTGTTAAAAAAACACGTGATATATACACGTGAAGTAATACGTAAAATATTTTGTGTAGATCCGTTCCAAATATCATCATTCTAAAAAAAAATTATTCTGTCAAATTTACTTTTATTTTACGTGTTTATTTCACGGGTTTTATACAAAATTTTTACGCTTCTTTTACGTGTATTTTTCACGTATTCACTTTACTGTTTTGTTCGCGTGTTTATTTTACACGTATATATTTGGAACAGAATTACACGTGATATTGTACGTATTATTTCACGTGTATATATCACGTGTTTTTTTTCAACAGGGCCGATTGCAGCGGACTAAAAATTTTTATAACATTTTAACCACAAAATCCCACTTTCATTTCAGATTTTGAGGTTCTAATGTTATAAAATATTGTATGAAACTATTGTGGAAGATGTTTTTTTACCTTTCTCGATGTTCTCACTCGCTTCGCTCGTGCGAACAACCTCGGGAACACCATCTCCCACAACAGTGTCATAATATACTATTATATTCATGGTTTTCATATAAAAATGGATTGTAGTGGAATTTGATTAGCTCTAATTAGATGATTACAGCGGACTAATAAGATTTGTAGGTGACAGGTAATTCTCGATCAGAACTGACTCTACAAGATTAAACTTTAATCGAGCAGATTACTCCCGATCATAACCTACTGAAAATGATTAGGCAGATTAGAACTGACTATTGCAAATCGTGTGTAGATCCGAATTCTTGATTAGAACCAACTCGATTACACGGCCTATTAATCTCCGACAGAATCCGATTACAAAGAGTATGTGATTTAGCTGCTACGAACTATAACTGTATAGATGTTATAGAAAAACGTATTACTACCCATCATCATCTGATTCTAACCGATTATATTGGACTGTATCAAATTTACGAATTCCCAATTCAAACCTATCTGAACAGCTATATCTACCAGCTTTCTAAAACCAATTTTTGCAGAAATAAAAGATCCACCTAAAACTGATTTCATAATAATAACATCTCACTATTAAAAGTACTACATCCATTTCGTACCGACACCATTTTACCCGACATATTCCGACATAAACCGATTTTTTATACTATTTCTTCTTGAACAATCTGTTACAATCTGGCTTTGCCGTTGCGAGAATCCATACCTCAACCAATCATCAATTTTGTAATCGGTATTATTCGGTTTTAATTGAGCATTTCCAGCAGGGTAGCCGCGCATCCCATACTTGCGTCGGGAGCGCGAGCGCGCTTCTTGATTAAAATATTTATGTAAATTAATAAAATAAAACTAATTTTATATTATTTTTTTATATAATTAATTATTGTTATCTTGGGATATGTGGAAATCCATCAGGAATCATACAATTTTTATTATGGGGTATTTTAGCTATTACTCTTCTTCGTACAGAATTTATTATCGATTTACAGTTATTTATTGTACCTGGACATCCTCTACAACACTTTTTGTTTTATAGGCATTTGGGCACAGAGTTTGAAATTATTTTAAGATAGTATATTTCAGCGGGAAATAAATTTTTTGGGTGGTATTTGTCGGTAGATATTATTAATAATTCATGATTATTCTATGATACCTATAGGATACCTATGATACGATCATCCTCACTACCTGGTCATCATATTAAGGAATTTTTTTGTATTAATTTATTTCTTTGGAATTCCCTACTATATAATATATTTTTTTCTAAAACTTCAGTTACATTGAATTTATACTAAACCCAAATGTTGCTTTGTGTTTCATTTCTATAAAATCTGCAAGGAATATCATGAATAAATTATGTTAATTAGTTTATTACTAACTTATTACGGAATACTTTAAAAACTAAATATGTGGCATCAGGTTATTGAATAATCAAAAATTTAAAAGATTTTCTTAGAACTACACGTTGTACAATTTTTTGGATTTTTGTAATATGGTTCTAAATTAGGTTTGTAAATTTAGTTTTAGTATTACAGGTTTTTTCTATATTTTAAATGTATTAGTTACGATATGCAAATATAAATAAATAATGGATCCTATATAAAAATGCGCTACTGACCAAATTATCCATAATTGAATAATTGAATAATGTTGCCAAAATTTCCATAACAAATTATTAAAGATGTTTTCCAAAATACCCCTTAAATAAAATATTGTACAACTACTGCCAAATTTCACATATTATAAAAATTAAACTATTTTAAAGCATTTGAAAATTGAATATAATCGAGATTTAATTTATTGAATTTAATGTTTGAAAGAATGTCTAAATATCCCAAGATAACAGAAATACGATAATCCTCTATAAAAGAGCGCGATTGTCAATATGCCATAAAATTAAATAAAACTAAAATTTTTGTAGAGGATCTCCGCATATCCGAGAATAACCAAAACTCGATAATGCATTCTTTATAAAAGACCGCGCGAGCACGCTGTCGGCTACGTGGGTTCCTTAGCGGACTCGTTGTTAATTAATATATAAATATATAGTCTCAAGAGCCTACGACAAGGTTACGTAGATTAAAAGAGACCCAGAATCAATTCAGTTAATCAAAAGGGGTTCCAGGGAATCATGATAGCATTGAAGCACTTGGTATCGAGAAAACCTACGGATAGCCCGCGCTCAATTTAAATTAAGTAAAAAATGATACATACAGATTCTTATTTGACATATTCAATATCTCATTTGCATGAACAGTCGATGATAGCACTTATATAAAGTATGTAATTTGTGACGTGTCCACTGGGGATTAGGGTGGAGTCACGAATAAAACAAAAAGAACCAGTTAAATGATTGCAGGTTTATTGCACTCAAGGTGCTCACGAGTAATACACGGCAAAGCAGCGGCTTTGCCGTTCAAAATTGCCAGTCACGTTGGCCGCGGTCGCTCGCGTTCGCGCGATTGCGGGCCGTCCCGCACCTAACCACGCGTCGCGCACACACACTTCAAGGAAGCTGGATTTGGGAGGAAGGAGCACCGCTCACCTGAACGCTCGTCTCCTGGATCCCTCGGACATACACGTAGCCTTTTAAAAATTGCGATATTGCGTCTTACACGATCGGTGGTCGGTCGCAGTCTGTCGATTATCGGCACGCACGAAGCGAGAGAGTTTTTCCTCGGCGTATTGCGCAGTCGCGCCTACTCTCGCGTCTCGAGTCGTGCGCGCTCGGCTCGGTTCGTACTGGCCGCTCGGGCCGTGATTTCGCTGCCTCGACGGAGATGTCGTCTACGACGTTGGCTTCTTGGTGCTGGATGGCGATCGGGTAATTGCGGCCCTGCTGAGAATACGATCTGCGAGGTAAGCTTTTAAATCGTTCCGTGTTACCTTGATTCAAAGCTAAATCGAGCCCCTCGAGTTTCTTTATTGCAGGTGCCGTATATTGTCAATACGGGATCTTCGGCTCGGAGTGTCCGGACAGCTGGAGAGGGCATTCAAGGCTGGATGGGACCTGGGGATACAGTACGGGTCATTCCTGGTGCTGGAAAAGGCATTAGGATGCTGGATTAACGGAGCAGTGTGTGTGTGTGTGCAATTGTGCGCAGTCAGGAGTCGCATCTCCTTTTCTTCGGGTTCTCCTGCTTACTACGCACTGTAAGCCTATTCCGGTTTCACACATTCGCATATGTGTGTCTATTAGGACTTAATTGGTATGTATAGCACGCTTACTTCGCATAGTAAGCTTGACAGGTGCTATACTATACCTTGTCTCGCTATTTTATTTCTAAGTGACATGTAGTATAACTACAATGTCACAAATTTTAATATCAGTTTCCTATAGCAATAATAAAGAATTATATTAAAACATATTAGTGCTTTATTTATTTTATCTAAATATAAAAAGTTATACACATTTCAGATGAAGGACAATTGAGTCAATCACTTTCTAAATCCAGAGAATTTTATTTATTCGAATAACAAAATGGATATTGGTATAGTTAAGGTCTCCAAATATACAAAAAGCGCAAAGGTTTGAATTGTAAAAAAAAATAAGGCGAAAAATTCGATTTACTTAAAATTATCATTTAACGATTGGAAATTTATAAATTGCGATTTTAACACTTAGAAGCTCAATGTCTAATCCGAATTAAGTTTCCACTTTCTACGCGATGTGTAACCTTCCCTGTCGATTTTAAGGTAAAATGTTTCGGTAGAATGAAAAGTTCTTTATGCGCAAGAATGGCTAGTAGACGGAGCAAACCCTAGCACTTCTAGCCAACAAAATGATAATATTGTACCGACTATAACTATCGCATGGGCCATGGTTCTTAAACTAACATTAGCTACAGTACGCGATATGCTTATATCGAGGTCGGATGCTATAAGGTCGATGGGGAGTAATCCAGCGATCATCGAGAGGGCGATGTCCGATACGGTGCGGTAGACTCGGGCCACGCGTAACGCGACGACCTCGCGGGCCCGCCGACAGGGAGCTCTGTAACTCGTGTTCTTTAGCCATACATAAGCCAAAATCGGTGCTCTGTATAAAATTACAGAGCTCACTACCGATGCGAGGATAGACCTTCGCGGATGCTTTGTTCCCCCGATGTTGGGCATGATGCAGGTAAGCGCATGTGCCACCGTTGTTGCCTTCGTACCTGCGTTCAGTAGATGTACTCTGAACGATAGTCGCGCGTCTAGCGCGACCCCAAAGTATTGGGTGAAGTCCACCGACCGGACTTGCTTCCTCCCAACCGCGAAGATGGCGTACGTCCTCTTCTTTTTCCGGGAGATGAGCACCGCTTCCGTTTTTTTCGTCACCAGGATCAATTCCTGACCGCTCAGCCAGTTCGCTACTATCTCAATAGAGATGTCTCCGAGATATTGAACCTCTTCGACGCTCGTCGCGACAACGAATGCAAGGTCGTCGGCTTAAGCCACCATCAAACTCCCTGGGGCAGCCACTGTCTCATAAGACCGTCGTAAACGAAATTCGAACATTCTTCGAAAATAGAGGGCACCTTAATATATTCTAGAGACAGCATGACGCTGTCTTATCTTATCGAGTTGAAGGCGTTCTTTATATCCAGGGCTATGGCTGCGCACATGCACCTGGCACTTCTACCACCACGGCGAACTCGACAACTCGGTTTATGGAGTCTATGGCTTAGCGATCTTTCCGAAAGTCGAACTGGTTTTTGAAGAGGTCTCCTTCCACTCAGATGGCTGTCTGCAGCCTGGCACCTATTACCCGCTCAAATAGCTTCCCGCATATATTCCGCATAGCTGGACTTCCGCTGACCTACTTAGGGTGGACGAGACCACCGTCTTCAGGTGGAATGTATCAGTACCCGGCCGTCCCAATTTGAGGAGAAGTTCCCCAGTCTTGGTGCGCCTGATGCGGGTGACCCTGTCTCCCAGACTTTGGAGGTCCGGTGCAGCCTTGACCTTCAACATGATGACAGTTTACAAGCCCCCGCTTGACGCTTTGATCTTAATAGCATCTAGGCGTGGTGGTCTCGCTCCGGTCTTAGGTCTTGATGTGCCCTTCGGTGCCTCGAGGTAGTTTCGCATCCAAAATTTATACGGTCTTTTGACGCGTCGAGAAGTTTAGTGTCGTCGTCACGCGTGAGTAATTTTGATTCGTGGCGTTTTTATGATCGCTTCTCTTGTATTATATTGATAGTAAACTTTTTATAGCATTTTTATATTTGGAACTGGTTAACCTATCGACTCTTGTACGAGTCGTCATCCTATGCTTTATAATATTGATATTCGAGGAAATTGGTAACTCGTCAAAGTTAATATTCTTTTTCTTGCATTTTGAAGATGACGTCTTAATTGGTTTAGCTCGCATTTTAAGATTCTCTTCAGAAGGATTCGATGATATAACAGGGTTTCTGGAGAGGGCGTCGGTATTCAGATTTATGTTTCCTAGTTACTACATCAAAATCATATTCGGCTAGTTTGAATCCCCATCGTGTGACTCTTGATCTCGGATCTTTTAACGTATTAAGCCATACTAATGGACGGTGTGGTCCGTAATTAATGTAAATGTACTCCTGAAGAGATATGGTCGAAACTAAAAGATCGTGTATATAATGGCAAGAGCTTCCTTACTGAAAATGCAATAATTCATTTCGCATTGACTTAGTCTTCGGGAGACGTAGGCTATGGGTCTATCTTTTCCGATTTCCCCTTGAGTAACCACAGCACCAATGGCGTAACCCGACGCGACAGTAGTAACGTGAAATTTTTTTCGAAATTCGGATGTATGAGAACTGGTGGTTCGCACAATTTGTCTCTTAATGTTTGAAATGCATCTTGTGCTTCGTCACTTTAAATGAAAGGTTGATTCTTTTTAACCTTTAGAGGACCTCAATTTGAGATTTGTGATCGCCCTCAGAAAATGGTCAAAAAGGTATCTGATATCATTGATTGACAATGGGATGAAGGTCGATCAATGGTCAAGCCAATATAATGGTTCTCCGGTCCTCTAAAGGTTAAGTACATTATTTAATGGTTTAGCTATGTGCGTACAATGATCAACCTAAGAATTGTTTAAAAATTTTAGATGTTTTTGGTACCGGGAATTTTTCAATTGCTTCAATTTTCTTTGAATTTGGAAATAAGCCCTTTTTGCTAATAATATGACCAATATAAACTATTTCTTGCTTCGAAAGTTCGCATCTGCTCGGTTGTAAGGTTAAATTTGCCTTTCTTAGTTTTTTAAATAGAATATTTAATGTTTTACAGTGTTCGTCAAATGTTTTAGAAAAAATACATGTATCGTCGGAAAAGACTACAACACCTTTGATGCCTGTTATAAATTATGCCATAGTTGCTAGAAATACTGGCGCACTAGTTTTGAGTCCGAAAGCCGATCTTTTGAAATGAAATAAACTGATATCACATGCAAAAGCAGTTATGTGTCATGTGAATCACGCTACTCAATTTTCTATAAATCTATGACAATTTTATATTTTTTATTTCCGTCGGTATCAGGTTTTTTGTCGACACAAAAGATGGGTGCTGAGTAAGCACTGGTCGAAGGTTCGATAAAACGTTGTTCAGTAGTTTTTGTACTTGTCTATTTATTTCTTGTCTGAGCACGAAAGGTTGTTTCGTGTATCATTAAGTGCGTAGCTGGTAATTTGTCTCCTTCGATATAAAATCTGTCAGCATAATCCTCGATTAATTTTTATTAATTTTTCAATAAATTATCTCTGATATCCAGTTAAATTGTCTAATCTTAGTAAGGTTTTAACTTTATTTACTCTATCGAGTAGAGAGGATTTTTCCGCTGTTATAAAAATTGAAATTTGTTCCTTATCTGATTTATTTTTAACTTTCTTTCCTTTGATAACATTTTTTGCTTCGCGGATTAATTTTAAGATTCATTGATTTGGAGTTCGAATCTCGGGTTTCGGTTTCAAATAGTTTTAATTTCGGGTTTCGTTTTTCAGATTTCGTACTTCGTAGGTAATGTTTAATTTCTTAGGAGTTTTTTAAATTATTTTCTAAATAATTTTTGGTAATGTCATTATTGTCGCAATTAATGGAGTTATTTTTATGTTTAAAGTAGGCGATATGTTGTATTAATGGTAAAAATTACCACCTAATTCGCAGTAATTATCCTTGTAATTAACTAAACCGCTATATTCTTTAAATATATCATTTCCGATTAACCCGTCTTCTTCGATAAGCAAACCATCGTCTGCTAAATGGAAGGTAAATACGATAATTGAAAAATATTCGTCCGAGTATGTAGACCGGATGTCTATTTATTCCGACCAACTACAAAATAAAGTTATTGTCCACCATTTTATTTTTTGGTTTGTTAGAGGTTTTTATGTTTGAAGTCTAGTATAATAGTTGGTAATTTAGCGTGTAAATTTAATAAAATTGATTTTGTTGTTATTGTGGACTTATGGACCAGCTGGGGCGCGAAATATACTCGTTCTCCTGGTCCGCGCCTGTGACTTGGAAAACTTTTTCGTTTCCCGAATGCGTAGCAGTTTTATTTTGGTTAACAAACACATATTTTCTGCATTCATGTTTCCAGTGACCAAAATGTTTACAGTTACATATTTTTTCGTTATAGGAGTCGATGAAATTTTCGTGTTCGTCGGAGTAACTTTGAGGTTGGTGTTTATCCGGATTATTAGTTTGTCTGGGTCTTGGATTTTCGATGCATTCATTAAATGTTCGTGTTTATGGAACCAACATCTAACTATTAAGTGGTTATTTTTTCCGCAGATCTTGCAAGGTTCCACCTTTGATGATTTAACTACGCGAATCTTTAATTTGGGAGTGGCGTCTAGAGGTTTATGGCATCCGTATTCTTTTTCTAGTTTGACGGCATTGGCGATTACGTCATCAGAAGCTTTAGCTTGACTGATACGAGATTTAATGAAGTCGGATAGGCCGCGAATAAAAATGAATATCTTATCTTCCTCGAAGTTTTTCGTGAAATTTGTTGGAAATCGATTCGCTCTTTTTAGGACAGCTTTGTAATCTTTAGCTATAGATTTGATTCTGTATGAGAAGGCTAAGCCACTTTCATATTTTAATTGTTTGAGCCCGTCGAGTTCTTCAACTAGTTTTAAGTACGTTTTCGATATATCGAACATATTATTAGCGGATTCGATAATTTCTTCAATAGTATTGAAATTTTTGTCTTCAAAAGCTTTCAACGTGGGGCCTTATTCAGTAATTTTAACGCAAGCGCTAAGAACGATTTAACGCCATAACTTGTTCGTTAAGTGACTTTTATCGACAAATTTTGGCGTTAAATCGTACTTAGCGTTTGCGTTAAAATTACTGAATAAGGCCCCTGTTAATCGCAGATTAATTAATTTTGAGAAGCTCTCTTGATTTGTATTAGGCACCATAGAGACTCTACCGTCTCTATACTAGACCGTCTCTATACTAGACCGTCTCTATACTAGCGCTAGTGAATTTGCTCACGGGTATATTAGTCCCGCCTAATGTAGGAATAATTTCGGATGATTCCCCAATAAGCAAAAATAAATCTTATTAAATTCTAAAAGAATTCTTTTCAAATTCTTTTTTACTAAAAAGAATTTCAAAAGAATTCTTCAAGTTAGCCTATAGTAATAACGAATGTCCGCTATATTAATATCTAAAAGAGTTAAAAAAGTATTCTTTTTCTAGTTTGACGGCATTGGCGATTACGTCATCAGAAGCTTTAGCTTGACTGATACGAGATTTAATGAAGTCGGATAGGCCGCGAATAAAAATGAATATCTTATCTTCCTCGAAGTTTTTCGTGAAATTTGTTGGAAATCGATTCGCTCTTTTTAGGACAGCTTTGTAATCTTTAGCTATAGATTTGATTCTGTATGAGAAGGCTAAGCCACTTTCATATTTTAATTGTTTGAGCCCGTCGAGTTCTTCAACTAGTTTTAAGTACGTTTTCGATATATCGAACATATTATTAGCGGATTCGATAATTTCTTCAATAGTATTGAAATTTTTGTCTTCAAAAGCTTTCAACGTGGGGCCTTATTCAGTAATTTTAACGCAAGCGCTAAGAACGATTTAACGCCATAACTTGTTCGTTAAGTGACTTTTATCGACAAATTTTGGCGTTAAATCGTACTTAGCGTTTGCGTTAAAATTACTGAATAAGGCCCCTGTTAATCGCAGATTAATTAATTTTGAGAAGCTCTCTTGATTTGTATTAGGCACCATAGAGACTCTACCGTCTCTATACTAGACCGTCTCTATACTAGACCGTCTCTATACTAGCGCTAGTGAATTTGCTCACGGGTATATTAGTCCCGCCTAATGTAGGAATAATTTCGGATGATTCCCCAATAAGCAAAAATAAATCTTATTAAATTCTAAAAGAATTCTTTTCAAATTCTTTTTTACTAAAAAGAATTTCAAAAGAATTCTTCAAGTTAGCCTATAGTAATAACGAATGTCCGCTATATTAATATCTAAAAGAGTTAAAAAAGTATTCTTTTTGTTGAAATAATTTTGAGGAAAACGCAGTACAGAAAATGGAAAAAGTATTGTTAAAGAATTCTTTTCCTATCAAATGTTAACGCCTTTTTAAAAACTCCATAATCCAAAGTGGTGAATAAAACGTAAAAAAGAATTCTTAGGATTTTTTTCATGTGCGCTATTTTAAGAGTTCTAAAAGTATTCTTTTTTTTAATAATTTTAAAGAAAACACAGTGGAGGAAATAAAGAAAGTATTTTTTAAGAATTCTTCTACTATTAAATGTTAACGCCTTTCTAAAAACTCCATAATTCAAAGTGGTGAATAAAACGTAAAAAAGAATCGTTTAGATTTTCTTTACACTGAGAAAAATGTGTAATAAAAATTATTAAAATTCTAATAAAAATTACTATAAAACATAGTAATCGGTGGACATATTTTACTTTTAATAAAAATTGCTATGTTTTATAGTAAATTTGAAATGTACAAATTTTACTATGTTGACATAGCAAATTTTATTAGAAAACATAGTAATTTTTATTATTTCGAGAAAGAGTCGAATTAAAAATAAATTTCTACTTTCATCTGTTTACATTTTAACGTCCGTTATACATTTATTTTATTATTATTTTATACTTTATATTTACAATTTAAAATACATACAAATAATATTTATGAAAATTATCAGAAAAAAAACCGAAGTCCGAGATGGAGATTCGAACCGACGACCCTCCGAGTAGAAGTCCCGCACCTTACAGCCTGCGCCACCGGATAATTATATTCCGGTTGATTCGAATCGCCCTCATATGTATTTTTGTGATTCACAAAAACTTGTATATTTTGTTTATTACATTTATTTGTCGCGATACTACATTTATTAATCTTTTTTACTGTTTGAATATTACCCCGTAAAGATAATGTAAAAAAGAAATTTATTTATCCGCAATTAACGACAATATACTTATACTGAAATTCTTGAGGTTATGTGGAGATGGTGTATTTTCCCTATGTACCAATTTTATTATTGACATGACAAATTTTATTATTTTTAATAAGAAATTTTACTACATTACATATTAAAAACGTAATAATTATCATTTACACAAAAATATATGAAAGTCACAAATTTTGCTATATTGCGTAATAAAATTTACTATGTTACCTAGTAAATTTCGTTCACTAAATTATAATTTTTATATTTCATGATTTTTGCTATATAACATAGTAATTTTTATAAAACTCAATTGATAAATTTTGCTTCATCTTTTGGTACTTTTTATTATGCTAATAATAATGTTTATTTAAAATATATTATAAAACCTTTCATAATGCAAGTATATATCCAGCGTATATTATAAAACATAGTAATTTTTATTAAAAACGTTGCAAATTTTATTATAGCATTTTTCTCAGTGTAGGTAACCAAATCCAATAATGTAAAAGTTTACTTTTTTAAGAATTTTTTTATTCAAAGGTACAATGGTGGAAACTTAATAATTTCGGACGATTGTCTTAACATTACTCCAATAATATATAATTGTTACAATTCTCTATATTTTTTTATTGTCAACTAACAACCTACATTCTTATTTATTAAATAAGTGTGTTAAAATAGGTCAAAATATTCATTAGCCTATAATGCTTTTGTCACTTATTCAATATGACAATAGAATATTGAATCATAATGAACCTTTTTGATTGAAGGCTATTTTTCTTAATAGTAGTTTTTAAAATATCACATCGATCATTTTTAAAGTAGTAATCAAAATCTCGGAAAAGAAAAACGCATATAAAAATATATAACATAACGAAGCTTTTTTCAGATCGGACAATTAGTTTTTGGCTTATAGCTTATCTCTTTTGACCCTTCGATATTTAAATATATCGATAAATACATTTTAAACTTTTGATTAAAACTGTTTTGCTTAAATTAAGTTAAGTTAAGTTAATTTGTTCAAAAAGAATACGTTTTTATTACTTATTTGAATATTTCATAAATCCAAAAAAATTTTAAAAGAGGCAAAAAAGTACTTTTTGCATACTATTCGATTACTTATTTAATACCACAAACCATCACTTTTGTCGGCAGAAAAATAAATTATTTTGTTCAAAAAGAATACTTTTTTATTACTTATTTGAATATTTTGTAAATCTAAAAAAATTTTAAATGAGGCAAAAAAGTACTTTTTGCATACTATTCGATTACTTATTTAATACCACAAACCATCACATTTGTCGGCAGAAAAATAAATTATTTTGTTCAAAAAGAATACTTTTTTATTACTTATCTGAATATTTTGTAAATCCAAAAAAATTTTAAAAGAGGCAAAAGAATACTTCTTGCATACTATTCGATTACTTATTTAATACCACAAACCAACACTTTTGTCGGCCGAAAAATAAATTATTTTGTTCAAAAAGAATACTTTTTTATTGCTATTTGAATACTATAAGTATTCTTTTTATGCGGACATTGGAGAATTCTTAAAGAATTCTTTTTTCGGAGAGTGTGCTTATTGGGTCTTTAATAGATAAATTACGTATGGACGTTATCGAAAAATCATGTGAATTGTCGATATTAAATGTTCTGAATGGTCTTGTCCTAGGCGGATATTTTCGAAAAATTTGGCGTGCTAAATTTTATTTCCGCATTTTGATTATGATTGTTGATGATTAGGATTATTTGGTTTAGTGTAATAATTTTCAAAATAGATTTCTTTAATAGGAGGGAAGTTGTATGTTTGAGTTTGGTAGTTGATTTTATTCGATCCTTTATTAGTCTCACTTTGCGATGTCGATGTATTATAGTAATATTGCGCGTAAGCATTAGTGGCTCCCAATTCGTTGTTTATAACGTCTTTAGTTTCTTCCGGTTCAAGGGTTAGTAAGAAGGGTATGTTCTGATCAAAGGTTTTAATTGTATCTTTAAATAAAATGACAATAACAATTTCTGTACCGCTTATGTTTTTTCTTGTTAAATCAAGTAGGATTTTTACTAGTAATTCGTTGGCACAAACGATTTGTACTTTCCCTGAAATGTCCTCTCCTTATGCGGGTCCTTATAATTAAAACAAGACCGAATCAAGAAAAAATAATCTTATGGATTCTTAAATTTTTTGATTTTTTAATTTTTTGTTTCATTTTGCAACCCAATGAACCCGCGCTCTTGAAGATTTGTTCGAGCTCCTTCCGAGCGTTCAATGTCGTCGTCGATCACTTCGTTTCGATAAAAACATAAAGAATAATCAATTTACGTAATGCATGCACAACTTTTTTTTTTTGCTTTGTTTAAATTTTTCTTTTGCGGCTTGTTCCTGCTCGGGTGCGAGGTTGCATATATTTTATTTTGCATTGTTTAAATTTTTATTACTATTATTATTTTAATATAATTCATAAGACGACGCGGAATTATTGAATGGATTAATAATTATAATTGAGCAATTTATAAATGAGCAAAATTGGAGGTTGCACTTGAACACCGATGTGTAAAAGTATAATGTTAGTAGCTTCCTTATTTCGTTTGTTAGCGGTTAGTAAAACTATTTTGTTATAAGATTTTTATTAAGAGGCCTCCAATTGTAACGACACAACTAAGCGTGGTTACTTACGTATTAAATACAAAAGTAAAATACAGTAAAAGACTATAAGTAGATTTCTCAATCGTAGCTTCTGCTTAAGTCTCGACTACGTGTTTATTAGCGACTCGGGAATCGGAGCTAACAATTTATATCGAAGGCTTAATCGTTCGATAAATAGGAATGTTTTATTAAATTTTAGTAATTTTTGTTTATTTAATTGTCGTTAATATTCTATGTGATTCAGATTATTTATTATACATAAATAAATACGTATGTAGGAAAGTAATTACTGAATAGTTATGATTATTACTAATGATTTTTTATTGTTTATCGGTTACAAATAGTGAGAAATTGATTACTTAATAGAATCGACTTTTACAATGGTTTTACAAACTTGGGAGTCATGATTGTCGGAGGGACAGTGTACAAAAAAGACCAGGCGTCGAAGTGCAAAATTTTGGCTCTAATAAAGAAAAGAAGAAGGAAAAGAAGTCACATTAGTATTTTACGAGCGTTCTAGAAACCATATATATCGAGGGTGATACATTAGGAAAGAGAGGATAGTATCTGATTTTTGTGCATGATTAATCTTGTAAGGAAATAAATGCGTAACAAAGGAAAAGAAGGAATAAGAGAATAGATCGGGAAGACGTAATTTAGCAAAAGTATTATTTTGAGTTTCGTCCGAGTAGAAATAGCCTGAATAGAAGAGCCTCGGACGTGATATTAAAGTGAAATTTGTATTTCACATTGGTGAGTTGTATTTTTTGGTAGAATTAACGATTGCTTTGACGAGTCAATTTGATTGTTGCCTCCATCTTCAGTTGCTAAACTTTATTAATAATAATTAATACATTGAATATATAATGGTCAACAACAAAAAGGTTTTACCTTAACATTATCACAATGCGTTTATCAACTTGACACTGTTTCAAAATGTCATTTTGTATCTATAATTATTTACAATAAATTATTTATTATTTATTATAGCAACAATAATGAATAATTATAATTAACTAAACACTCGCAGAAGTTGGAAAGCAATAAGAGTCACATTTTTTCTTCCTTCTCATTGTAATTAATATCCGATTAAGACCCGAAATTAAATAAATCAAGTAAATTAAATAATTTAAATAAATTAAACAAATAAACAAACAATTCCAAATATCACAACAGAGAACCTATGAAATATTATATACGGAACGACACATTCACTGTGAAACCTGTATACAACTGAATACAATTTAAAATCAAATATAAATATGAGTAGAAGAATGATCGATACTTTATGAACCTATATAGTTAACCAAGCAAATGGTAATCGGTAAATCAGAAAATTATAACACTCGCATTATTTGAAATTAATTAAAACTATCTATGTCAGAGGAAAAAAAAACTTTTTGTAATATAATTATAAATTAAAAATGTTACTCTATCAACCTATTATATTTTATTTCTTATTTTTAAACTTATGTATAACAGTTGTATATATTTTCTTTTTTATTAATAGGCTCTTTTTGTAAATTAATATGTAGAGTTTCTGAAACTATTCTTTTTCTCCATTTAATCTGCCTATCAAGAATACTAACAAAATCAAATTTGTGCCCTAAATCATTAATGTGATCGTTAATCACACATTGTTTATCTTGTTTCAAACTATTATTGTAGTGTTCATTTATTATTCTTATATTATTAATTTTCTCTTAGTTTCTCCAACATAAGAAAAGACTCGCAATTATTACAATTGATCTTATAAACTACACCAGACTGCTCAGTTTTTTTAGTTCTGTCTTTTCCTCTACTCATAAAACTACTAAGTGAATTAATAATTATGGGAATTGTGGTAATATTAAATTTTTTAACTTTCTTCGAAATATCGAACTTGCATAAATAAATTGAATTTATTTATTATTGACGCTCAACAATGGACTATTTACAAATTCAACAATGGAAGGTGAAAATTACAAATCATGAATATTTGTACAATTTTTATTTATATTATGTTTAATTTGAATTCGTTTGTGTATATTGTTATTTATAAATTTGGGAGAAATATTATTTTCAAGTAATATAGTTTTCATCATTTTTAGATTTTTTTATGAAATTGTTTATCAGAGAGAAGAATAACTTTATCAACCAATGAATAGACCATAGCTTTTTTCTGCGAAATTGGATATGTAGATAAATAATTCAAAACTCTACCAGAGAAGGTTGGTTTATGATACCAATCTACTACAATATTATTTTTCTCTTTAATTATTTTAATAATTTCAAGAAAATTAATTGTATTATTTTTTTCTTTTTCACATGTGAATTATAGCTTCTGCTACTGTTAAAATATCATCTACATATCTATAGTATATTAATGGTTCAAAACTCAATTTTTTAATACACTCTTCTTCCAAATCTACCAGCGCCATGTCAGAAAAAATGGGAGATCAAGGACTATCCATCGCTGTACCATGCACCTGTTGGAAATATTTATTATTAAATTGAAAATAAGTATTATTTATCAAAAAATTAGTAGCATCTAAAAAATCATGTAGCGGGATATTGAATTACTTAAGAAGTAAGTTATGTCTCTTTTCAATACTATTTTTTAAATAAAGACTTGTTGATAAACGCATTGTGATAATGTTAAGGTAAAAATCTTTTTGTTGTTGACCATTATATATTCAATGTATTAATTATTATTAATAAAGCACCTGATTTCTAGAGACAAATATGTCTCCGAAACGTTGTGCAATTAGACAATCAAATTGACTCGTTAAAGCAATCGTTAATTCAAAAAATACAACTCACGAGTGTGAAATACAATATAATATACAGAGGAGTGGATTGTTTGTATCCTCTACGTACATCAACTTGACTCCGCCAAGTTGCGGGTTCAATGACCGTCTTGACAACGAAGGATTTTATCAAAACATCATGCGAAGATATGGAGTAAACACTATAAAAATGATTAAAAATTTGGTATCATTAAATAAAAAAATCGCAAGCATAGAATTAAATATAGAATTCTTAGTAAAATGCAGAATACATGATAGAAAACCTATGCATGTTAATAATATTTATAACAATGTGAAACATTTTAAATTTAATAGTTACACTGGTATTTGTTAAAGTCTTAGATAAGTTGAAATTGAAATAGAAGATTTAAGTATTTATTTAATGTTTTTAATTAAAAAATGTATTAAAATGGTTGATAAATTAAAAAACATATTACCAGTAGAAATCGTTAATAATTTTATTGCAAAACAAAATATAGATGTGAGTAGTTTAAAAAATAAGCGTAAAATACACACAATAAAAAATTTAATAAGTAGTAATTTGTAAATAGCAACAAGATGAATAAAAATGATGTTTTAAATAAAAATAATAATATTAACAATATATAATAGCATGGCAAATGAATTTAAATAATGTCGAACTAAAAAATGAGTAAAAAAGATGCTAGCCCGCGTAAAAAAATTTAAGCTTATATGAAGTTTGTATAAACTTTACGTTTGTCTAAACTTCATATGACGTTGGCTAGCAGGACTGAGCCGAACTTGGTAAATATTGATTACACATTTGTAGAAAGTTTATATCAACATAAAATAATGTCCTGGGTAAGTTTAAAAATAGTTTTTTTGATCGTGCAAAATTTGAATTAATAAAAAAATTAAAAAAAATAAATCCTGAACCCAAGATTCGAACCTATAATTAAAGTTTATATGAACTTTATATAAACTTTAGGTTTGGCTAAACTTGATATGGGGTTGGCCAACGAGACTGAGCCGAACTTGTGTAACTGACTGTTCAAGTTTGGCGAAAGTGTATCAAAAGTTCATCTGAAATTGATATAAAGTTTTTATAAGGTTTTGTTACAATTACTGACAAATAAAATAAAGTTTATACTAAGTTTAGCCGAACTCAATATCAACGTGATATCAAGTTCAAGTATATAAAGTAATATAATGTTGATATCAACATACCTAAAGAAAAATTTCAAAAATCTTCTTTAACTGACATCATTCAGTATACATCGGTTAGAAAAATGGATATTTGAGATGTAACCAAAAAATTTGAACCTACCACTGAAAAGTGTTGTCCATTTCGTTAGTCTTGAAGACATAACGTGAAAGAAGAAAATTAAAAAAACCACAAAGTATCTATGTTTACATATTAAAATATTAATCAAAACATAATTAAAAACATAAAATTTTTAATTTAAATAGAGAAAACTTATCTGATGCAGCGGTCCAAAATGTTTCTTCTTGTGTCGTATTTTCTATGCTGACATCGTTGTCCGGATTACGCCTTACGTACACCGATCGCGCAACGATGCTCTGTCAACTCGTTTACACACTAAACGACGACTCACGATTATTACAACTGCAGTTATTAAACTGTCACACAGAAAAAAAAATTTGTTTGAATCAAAAAAATATATTTGTTTGAATTCAGTTTATTTGATTCAAATAAATATTTTGTTGATATAAATAAAATTTAATTGAAATAATAAAACTAATTATTTGTTTTCATGCACACAATTTTATTGATTTATTATTACTTAAATCAAATAAATTTTACTTGAATCATTAAAATATTTTTTCAATTTTATTTTATCGTTTTTTTGAAATGAAAAAACCCATTTTTTCCCATGTTTTAAAAATACCCAGTAAAATGGTAAACATAAATCAAGCAATTAATTTATTTAGTTCAATGAAAAATTGCATTAATTTATAAAATGGATTTAACTGAAAATATTTCTTTCATATAAGTACATATTTCTTCAAAATGCTAGAATATTTGGTTGAATTTATTAAATAATTTTTTAATTTAACGAAATGAACTACATAAATTAATGTTTCTTTCACTTATTAAATTAATGCAAATATTAAATTAATTCAAGTAAATGTTTGTTCAAAAAAATTATATGGGTTGATAAAAAATTTTTGATTATACAAAATAATTATTTTGTTAAATTAAATAAATAATTTTTTTTCTCTTAATATTATTTTTATTTCAATTGAGTAGTTTGATTTTATAAAAGCAAAAAAGTAAATTATTTTAAAAGATGGGTTTAGTATGATATAACTTTACTTGAACAATTAAGTAACATTAAAAAAATAAGTTTTCTCAATTAAATAAATATTTTTTAAAGTGGATTTGCTAAAGTTAAAATTATATTTTATTATTTCAATAAAATGTATACTTATTTTAACTAAATTAGGAATCTTTGTTTTAAAATAATAAATTTACTTAATTCAACACTCCATTTGAGTGAAATAAATAATTAAATATTTTAATTGTAAAAAAATTTGTGTTTTTAATTTGGTATGTACTTATTACTTAGTTTTTGTAGTTAAATGAATTGAAAATTATAAAACGCGTTCAGTTTTACGTTGCTTTAAAATAATATGTTATATTATAAAACTTATAATAATTCAGGGACCTACCTGCACCGACTCTCTAAACAGTACCTGTTATAATTGGTAATTAAAAAAAAAGTTTTGATAAAATAAAATAATTTTAAAGAAATATTTTATTAAAACAAAGAAACATACGCTTATTAAATGGAATAAATACTTTTTTGAAGCGATGTAATAATTTATTTGTATTAACTGCATTTTTATTAGAAAAAATAAAATCCGTATGAAATAAAGTAATTTTAAAGAAAGATTTTATCAAAACAATACAGTTATAGAATTAAATACTCTTCTTTTGATCCAATTAAATAAATTATTTACTCAATTTCAGTGTTTCGGTTGTTGTATGAAAACTGGATTCAAGTAACAGATAATTTACATAAAAGATGAAGATGCGTTACATTAAGAAAACAAGTGCATTAGAACTACAAACTCAAGAATGCTCGATGTAATTAAATGTACATTGGATTCAATGGGCCATTGAACATAATCGAAGAAACGAAAATAGTATCAAAGGAAATAATAAATTTTTTTTATGTTAAATAAAAAATTATTTGATTTAAAAAAAGATTTTCTTGATTTAAATGTATAGTTCAATTAAATGAAATAAATGTTTCATTCAAATAAATAAATTTATTAATAAAATTTACAGAGCAGTAATTAGGAAAAGAAATATTAATTTTGTTTTAAATATATATTTACCTTGAAGCAAATAACACTATTATTAATATAATTACAAAATATTATGAAATTGAATAAATATTTTATTAGTATCAGATAAATGAAACTAATAGGATTAAATAAATATCTTTTAAAAAAATTAAATAATTTCTTTGTTTCTGACACATCAATTTTATAAAACATTGAAATATTTTGTTCGATCGAAAAAAATTTTTGTTGGTTTAATAAAATTGTTTGGTTTAAGTGACTAAATATTTGTTACAAATAACTAATTATTTACTTGTGTGTTAACATAGCAGATTTTAATTCAATGAATAATTTGCTTGTTTAAAAGAAATATGTTGGTCAATACATCGCAATATTTATTTATTTTTAATATAGATTAATTTTGTTCAAATAAATATATTTTATTAATTTAACAAAACGGATTCTTCAAATATAGTGAAAGAAATAATTTACTTGAATCAAAAAAAATTTTTTTGAATTCAGTAAATTTTTTTTTCAGTGCAGATTTGAAAAAATAACCTGATCTGCTGGTCCTTCTCGCGCCGCATTCGCAACGGTACTGACGAATCGGTTAGATATCGATAAATTAGCCGATGAAAAAAAAACAAAACAATGTTGTTTTGGCAACTAACCCTAGCGTCAGTTTACTCGCGAGAGCAGCGCGAAAAGGATCAGCGGACCAGGTTATATTTTGCGAATCTGAACGATTGATAAATTGTATTGTTTGTGCAATTGTAATAATCGTGAGTCGTCGTTTAGTGTGTAAACGAGTTGATAGAGCATCGTTGCGCGATCGGTGTACATATTAAGGCGTAATTCGGACAACGATGTCAGGATAGAAAATACGACACACGAAGATTCATTTTGGACCGCTGCATCAGATAAGTTTTTTTTCTATTTAAATTGAAAATTTTACGTTTTTAATTATATTTTAATTAATATTTTAATATGTAAACATAGATACTTTGTGGTTTTTTTAATTTTCTTCTTTCAGGTTATGTCTTCAATACTAACGAAATGGACAACACTTTTGAGTGGCGGGTTCGAATATTTTGGTTACATCTCAAATATCCATTTTTCTAACCGATGTATACTTAATGATGTCAGTTAAAGAAGATTTTTGAAATTTTTCTTTGGGTATGTTGATATCAACATTATATTACTTTATATACTTGAACTTGATATCACGTTGATATTGAGTTCGGCTAAACTTAGTATAAACTTTATTTTAATTAAAAATATAATTTTTCTCTAATTAAGAATATAAACTTGGAGTTCTTAGAGTCGTTAGACGTTAGCTCAGCAAGACCGACAAAATTCAATATTAATTTAAAAACTTTTGCCTGGGCGAGAAAAATTATATTTTTAATAATAACAGGATTTTGGTTTAAAATTATGTCCATAGTACATACTCTGATGTTAGGGGGCACTTTTCCATCCACAATCAGATTTTCCACCTTATGTGTACTTATATAGGCTCCGTTCATTCGTTCTTGCGATACCTAAATTTTAAGTTTATCATTATTTAGATTCAATAATATTGTCTTGTGTGTCTGGGGCAGGGACCGTCTGCGCCCCACTGATGAGTTCTGGCAGACGGTCCCAAGACGAAACACATAGACTTAAAATTTCTTTCTTTCTTATTAAAATATTTTCAATTTTATTACTTAGTATTTTATTTGCTTCTTCTTTTGGTTTATGTCTGACGGCTTGTGGCCTTCATAATGTTGTCCTCGGGATTGATACGCGGCGAATTGTCGTGCCTTTTCGAGCGAGCAACTTGGAGTTCTTAGAGTCGTTAGACGTTAGCTCAGCAAGACCGACAAAATTCAATATTAATTTAGTATAAACTTTATTTTATTTGTCAGTAATTGTAACAAAACCTTATAAAAACTTTATATCAATTTCAGATGAACTTTTGATACACTTTCGCCAAACTTGAACAGTCAGTTACACAAGTTCAGCTCAGTCTCGTTGGCCAACCCCATATCAAGTTTAACCAAACCTAAAGTTTATATAAAGTTCATATAAACTTTAATTATAGGTTCGAATCTTGGGTCCAGAATTTATTTTTTTTAATTTTTTTATTAGTTCAAATTTTGCACGATCAAAAAAACTATTTTTAAACATACCCAGGACATTATTTTATGATGATATAAACTTGCTACAAATGTGTAATCAATATTTACCAAGTTCGGCTCAGTCCTGCTAGCCAACGTCATATGAAGTTTAGACAAACGTAAAGTTTATTAAACTTCATATAAGCTTAAATTTTTTTACGCGGGAGATAAAATAATAAAAAATGCCAAATTTAAGTATGAACAAAATTGTTTTTTAAAAAATAGTAATAATCCAAAAAATTTATGCAAGTTGATTAATTGTAAATTGGGTAATAATACGAGTAAAAATAATGAAATTGAATACTTAACGGATGACGCTAATAATTTGAATGAGTTTTTTTTGTAAAGTAGGTAAACAATTAAGCGATAAGATAAAAACTCCTAATGGTCCTAATCCTACTAAAGTTCCTTTTAACGATAAATCAATATTTTTAAACCCAACTACTAATGTGGAAATTAGGAATATAATCAATAACTTTAATAACAAATCGTGTGGGGTTGATAGCATTTCTACGAATATATTGAAATCAATAGAAACTTATATAAATGAACCTATTGGACATATTTTTAATAACTGTATAGGAACATCAATTTGGCCTGTTGCACTCAAAAGAGCTGAAGTAATTCCAATTTTAAAGCGGGTAAAAAGAGTAAAGCTATAAATTATAGACCAATTTCACTAATCTCTAATATTGCAAAAATTTTTGAAAAAGTAATACATAATAGAATTTATAACTTTATGACAAAGCATAACTTACTAGTATCAAATCAATTTGGTTTTATTAAAAACAAAGGCACAAAAGATGCTTTAAATCATTTAACTAACATAATTTATAACTAGCCGTTCTACCTCAGTCGCTACCGCTCCCTCGGTTAGTATAATATTTACCATGCCATTTATTATGATATTTAGAGTAGTTACCAAAATATTTTGTACAATTTTTGACATTCTAGAAATTATACAATTATTATTTTACAGTTTTTTAAATTTTGTTCATTACGATATTCATTTTATTAATGTTTTATAAATTTTATTTTCTCAATATTTTCAACGAAAATCAAAATACGCCAAGAGTGGACTGATCTTTATAATAAAAAACTAAATAAAACTATAATATTTCCATAATTTTTTTAGTTTTAGCAAGGTGTTTGGTTTACTATTCGCAACTTTAGAAACATTTCGGAAACTTTACTAACATTTATTACTTAAAAATAATTGTCTAAAATGAGTTAAAGTATACCACTCTATGTACAAATATAGGCCAAACTTTGTTAAAGTTGGAAAAATGTTTCAAATATTACAGATTTGATAAACACCGACCCACTTTACTGCACACTTTCAAAAAATACCGAATTATTTCCACTAGGACTACGTTCAATTGTAACTATTAATGTTTACAATCTAATTGTATAAACTTATTTAAACTCGTCTTATTTGACACCTTCGCTTCTCTCAGGCTACGGACTTCTATTCAATAAATATACAATAGTATTAATTCTGTTGATTACAATATTATTATAAAAATTTATTAGTTCTATTTTCTGTCTGCATCTACAGGCTTGAGACTGTCATATTATGAACGTAATTTTCATACACATTAAAATCTAAAATATTTTGCATGAATATATTTTTATCAAACAAATGTTCAATTGCTGAAAAAATGGCAAAAAATATTATAAATTTAAAAAATATAAATATATAATCATCGTAAATATTATACATTTAAAAATAACTTATTTTCAATTATATAAATGTTTCTAAATTCATAAAATATTAAGTTCAAAATATGGCTGCATTAAAAATAAAAAAAATAATTAATAGGTTTATCGTATGTTATACAACAGAATAATGTAAAATACAAAAATATTTTTACAATAAACAGAAGAAGAAGAAGGACTTTTAAGTCAATAGAAGAGGTTTTAATAAGATTGAAATTGCTTTGTAGGATTCGAATTGTTATAGTGGGTTATGGTTGTATGATAATTGCTACATTGTAACAGCTTGCGAATTTTATATACATAATTTTGTATATTTTATGTATTTTATATAATATATACATACATATTATATACATATTTTAATGTTATATAACAATTGTCGATTGATGCAGACAATTCATTAGTTTTTTAATTGGTTTGTTTCTTTTTAATGTCATATATATCAAATGTCGCTGGATTCAGACAATTTATTAATTCTAAAATTTGTTTATTTGGTAAATAATGTTATATATCAAATGTCGCTGGATTCAGATAATTTATGAATTTTAAAATTTTTTTATTTCGTAAATAATGTTATATATCAAATGTCGCTGAATTCAGACGACTTATTAATTCTAAAATTTGTTTTTTTTGTTTAATAATTTTATATAAAAAAATGTCGTTTGATGCAGACAATTCATTATTTTTTAAATTGGTTTGTTTCGTACTTTAATGTTAAATAATAAATGTCGCTTCATGCAGACAATTAATTATTTTAAAAATAATTTTTTTTTAATTTTTTTATTAGTTCAAATTTTGCACGATCAAAAAAACTATTTTTAAACATACCCAGGACATTATTTTATGATGATATAAACTTGCTACAAATGTGTAATCAATATTTACCAAGTTCGGCTCAGTCCTGCTAGCCAACGTCATATGAAGTTTAGACAAACGTAAAGTTTATTAAACTTCATATAAGCTTAAATTTTTTTACGCGGGAGATAAAATAATAAAAATGCCAAATTTAAGTATGAACAAAATTGTTTTTTAAAAAATAGTAATAATCCAAAAAATTTATGCAAGTTGATTAATTGTAAATTGGGTAATAATACGAGTAAAAATAATGAAATTGAATACTTAACGGATGACGCTAATAATTTGAATGAGTTTTTTTTGTAAAGTAGGTAAACAATTAAGCGATAAGATAAAAACTCCTAATGGTCCTAATCCTACTAAAGTTCCTTTTAACGATAAATCAATATTTTTAAACCCAACTACTAATGTGGAAATTAGGAATATAATCAATAACTTTAATAACAAATCGTGTGGGGTTGATAGCATTTCTACGAATATATTGAAATCAATAGAAACTTATATAAATGAACCTATTGGACATATTTTTAATAACTGTATAGGAACATCAATTTGGCCTGTTGCACTCAAAAGAGCTGAAGTAATTCCAATTTTTAAAGCGGGTAAAAAGAGTAAAGCTATAAATTATAGACCAATTTCACTAATCTCTAATATTGCAAAAATTTTTGAAAAAGTAATACATAATAGAATTTATAACTTTATGACAAAGCATAACTTACTAGTATCAAATCAATTTGGTTTTATTAAAAACAAAGGCACAAAAGATGCTTTAAATCATTTAACTAACATAATTTATAACTAGCCGTTCTACCTCAGTCGCTACCGCTCCCTCGGTTAGTATAATATTTACCATGCCATTTATTATGATATTTAGAGTAGTTACCAAAATATTTTGTACAATTTTTGACATTCTAGAAATTATACAATTATTATTTTACAGTTTTTTAAATTTTGTTCATTACGATATTCATTTTATTAATGTTTTATAAATTTTATTTTCTCAATATTTTCAACGAAAATCAAAATACGCCAAGAGTGGACTGATCTTTATAATAAAAAACTAAATAAAACTATAATATTTCCATAATTTTTTTAGTTTTAGCAAGGTGTTTGGTTTACTATTCGCAACTTTAGAAACATTTCGGAAACTTTACTAACATTTATTACTTAAAATAATTGTCTAAAATGAGTTAAAGTATACCACTCTATGTACAAATATAGGCCAAACTTTGTTAAAGTTGGAAAAATGTTTCAAATATTACAGATTTGATAAACACCGACCCACTTTACTGCACACTTTCAAAAATACCGAATTATTTCCACTAGGACTACGTTCAATTGTAACTATTAATGTTTACAATCTAATTGTATAAACTTATTTAAACTCGTCTTATTTGACACCTTCGCTTCTCTCAGGCTACGGACTTCTATTCAATAAATATACAATAGTATTAATTCTGTTGATTACAATATTATTATAAAAATTTATTAGTTCTATTTTCTGTCTGCATCTACAGGCTTGAGACTGTCATATTATGAACGTAATTTTCATACACATTAAAATCTAAAATATTTTGCATGAATATATTTTTATCAAACAAATGTTCAATTGCTGAAAAAATGGCAAAAATATTATAAATTTAAAAAATATAAATATATAATCATCGTAAATATTATACATTTAAAAATAACTTATTTTCAATTATATAAATGTTTCTAAATTCATAAAATATTAAGTTCAAAATATGGCTGCATTAAAAATAAAAAAAATAATTAATAGGTTTATCGTATGTTATACAACAGAATAATGTAAAATACAAAAATATTTTTACAATAAACAGAAGAAGAAGAAGGACTTTTAAGTCAATAGAAGAGGTTTTAATAAGATTGAAATTGCTTTGTAGGATTCGAATTGTTATAGTGGGTTATGGTTGTATGATAATTGCTACATTGTAACAGCTTGCGAATTTTATATACATAATTTTGTATATTTTATGTATTTTATATAATATATACATACATATTATATACATATTTTAATGTTATATAACAATTGTCGATTGATGCAGACAATTCATTAGTTTTTTAATTGGTTTGTTTCTTTTTTAATGTCATATAACAAATGTCGCTGGATTCAGATAATTTATGAATTTTAAAATTTTTTTATTTCGTAAATAATGTTATATATCAAATGTCGCTGAATTCAGACGACTTATTAATTCTAAAATTTGTTTTTTTTGTTTAATAATTTTATATAAAAAAATGTCGTTTGATGCAGACAATTCATTATTTTTTAAATTGGTTTGTTTCGTACTTTAATGTTAAATAATAAATGTCGCTTCATGCAGACAATTAATTATTTTAAAAAATAATTTTTTTTTAATTTTTGTTGTATAAAAAATGTTGTTTATTGCAGAAAACTTATTATTTTAAAATTTTTGGAATAATTATATAATGTTAATATTTTTGGTAAATTAATATTTAATATTAAAAATTAATTTTTTTTTATTTATCAGACACTTCAGAAAACACTATATTTGTCGTATATACTATTATATTCTCGCATAAATTATTTTCATTTATATTAAGTATTTCTCCTTTGGCATTTGTAACTATCATTGACTGATTTGAAAAATGTATTTTCAAATTTTTCTCATCAGTATTAAAAATAATTGAATAAACAATTTTTGGTCGGAAATTAGAAGTCAAAAAAAGCATAATTTTTTAACACAAACATCATAATGAAATTATCGATATAAAAATCTGGAAAAATGTGGGTACATTTTTTTTCAAAAATTCATTCGTTTGTTTATAAAAAATGATAAAAAATGACCATTTTCTAAGCACGACATCCCCTTAAAACAACGTAATTAAAACATTCACTACAATATGGGCTGTAAATTTGTTTCTTAAAATTACAATTCTTAAATGTTATTTCCTACTTTTTCACGATTTTATGAAAAAAATTTGTTATTGTCAGATTATATAGCAGTTACGAAAACCTTTTAATATACCGTGCTATAAATTTAAAAATTAACAATAAGTAAAAGATAGGATATTAACTTGTTTAAGGCATTTTGTAGCTACTTTTCTTAGGTAGTTACCACTGTTAAATGAAACGCTCTTTTCTACATTTTTCGCTGATTTTCTAGATTCAAAATATTACAATGTTAGTTTACACTTTGTTTTAACCGATTAAAAATAGCTCCAGTTTGCAAAAATTGTAACAAAATCACTACCTATTTCTTACCTATTTAAAGGATACATCAAGTAGATTCGGAAAATAAAATTAAAAATTTGATAATTTGAACGAGTCTATAAAACGGCAGGATTAAAAACGGAAACACCATTAAATTATCATTAGTATTTAATTAAACAATCAAATAAGCCAAATTTTGCGGAATTTCAAGTACACTTATGGACAAAACATTCTATTTAATATTTTGAGGTTGCGCTTAATCTATTAATTATCTAGTTCTGAGATTCTCATTCCAGCAGGGTACGTTACTATATATTTGAAATATTTATATATTTAAACAAGTTATTTTAATTTACGAATAAGGTGAAAATTCCTAATACATTGCCCGTACTGAAAGTATTAACTACGACAAGGTTAGATTTTTCTTGGTTAGATTCGTTAGATTTTTGCACTACTTAAATACGTTAAAATTTACAATTAATGAAAACTGTTTTTTTTTTAATTTATCACAAACTATTTTTTGTACAAATAATTTAAATCAAAAATTAAAAATTATTTCGAATGTACGTTTTCTGAAATTCTCCATTATTATTAATTTACTTATTAACTTAATTAAATTAATTATTAATTAATCATAGTCAACGATGGCTTGGATGACATTTTATTATTATCTACTTGAATTTACAGAAAGTATTGTCACTTCTCCAGGTTGGCCGGACATCATCCACAGGAAAGTCTGCATGCCAGTCCGCTTATATTTGCAAAAAATACTGTCACTTCCTGAAGACGATGTCCAGGTCGTCAGGGTGACCTTCAGGTCATCCGGACGTCGTCTACAGGAAAGTCTACATGCCATTTTGCTTGAATTAGTAAAAAAAATGTCACTTCCTGGAGACGATGTCCAGGTGGTCTGGGTGACCTTCAGGTCATCCGAACGACGTCTACAGGAAAGTCTACATGCCATTCAGTTTGAATTAGTACAAAAAATGCCATTTCCTGGAGACGATGTCCAGGTGGTCAGGGTAACCTCCAGGTCATCCAAACGTCGTCTACAGGAAAGTCTACATGCCATTCTGCTTGAATTAGTAAAAAAAATGTCACTTCCTGGAGACGATGTCCTGGTGGTCAGGGTGACCTCCAGGTCATCCGGACGTCGTCTACAGGAAAATCACCCTCACCGTGACCTCTTCACCGTAACACACTTACCCTTATACATATACGTATATATAAAACATAATAGAAGGACACCCAATAGTGAATGTCGGACGCCGGCGCCGGACGCCGGCGCCGGACGCCGGACGCTTTTGAGGAGAATTTTTAATTATAATAAGATAAGAAGATTGTCTAGATAAAAGTAAACCAATAATAGCAACATTTTTAGATCTTGCCAAAGCTTTTGATACCGTTAATCATTCTATTCTCTTAAATAAACTATATAACTATGGTATCAGAGGAAATGCCTTAAATTTATTTAATAGTTATCTTTCAAATCGGGAACAAGTAGTTAAAATAAACCAAACAAAAAGTGAAACTCTTGTTCTAACTAATGGGGTACCGCAAGGTACAATATTAGGTCCATTATTATTTCTACTATATATTAATGATTTGCTACTAAATTTATATTTAGAAAACATGATTGCTTATGCAGATGAAAATGCCTTAAGATCTTTTTTATGTGATTTTCAATTGCAATTTTCAACATGAATTCAACTTTAAAAAATTTCTAATATTTTGATGAATGCAATCAAATAAAAAAAAATGCATATTAATAAAGTTATATTTATTTATTTAACTAAAAGCTCCAAATTTTGAAAGACAAGATTATTTGTTTTAAACTCTTACCTCGAGGTTTTTCCAAATTCAAGATGGCAGCATCTAAGATGATAATATATATAGGAGAAAATTTTTTGATATTTCGATATTATTTCATAAACTATGTTTTATGATGAATGTTTATCAACATTGGACATACGGCGTAGTTTTTACCATTTCAAGATGGCGGACCCAATATAGCGGCAAGAAATTTGGCAAATTCTTCGATTTTTATGAAATTCGATTTACAGGGATTTCTTGGATCGCTGATTACGAAATCGTTATCAGTTTTTACAAATTCAAGATGGCGGACCCAATATAGCGGCAAGAAATTTTGCAAATTGTTGGATTTCTATGAAATTTGATTTAGAGGGGTTTTCTGGGTCGCTGGTTACAAATTCGTTGTTAGTTTTTATTTACATATTCAAGATAGCATAGAAACCAATATGGTGACCTTAGTTCTATTTATGTTAAATTTAGTTTAAAAGGTTTTTTGGGCCACGGATTACGGATCCGTAATGATGACTTATGTGCAGCATGCTTTTCCTCATGAAATAAATAGTCGTAAATATTTCTCAACGAAAATATTAAAAGTAAACAATACAAAGAAATTACAAAAAAAACTTACTGAATTACGTGTCTTTTCATGCGATGTGAGCTGGGAAACGTGACTCCTTGGCTAAACGGCGTAAAATCAGCGACCTATAAACTTAATTTAAAGAAAACTATAAGACAAAAACACAACTGGATTATGTTATATACTTTTAAAATTTTTGTGTTCTTTTGTTCAGAAGCAAATAAGATAAAGTAAAAAAAGAATATATATATATATATATATATATATATATATATATATATATATATATATATATATATATATATATATATATATATATATATATATATATATATATATATATATATATATATATATATATATATATATATATATATATATATATATATATATATATATATATATATATATATATATATATATATATATATATATATATATATATATATATATATATATATATATATATATATATATATATATATATATATATATATATATATATATATATATATATATATATATATATATATATATATATATATATATATATATATATATATATATATATATATATATATATATATATATATATATATATATATATATATATATATATATATATATATATATATATATATATATATATATATATATATATATATATATATATATATATATATATATATATATATATATATATATATATATATATATATATATATATATATATATATATATATATATATATATATATATATATATATATATATATATATATATATATATATATATATATATATATATATATATATATATATATATATATATATATATATATATATATATATATATATATATATATATATATATATATATATATATATATATATATATATATATATATATATATATATATATATATATATATATATATATATATATATATATATATATATATATATATATATATATATAATTAAACAATCAAATAAGCCAAATTTTGCGGAATTTCAAGTACACTTATGGACAAAACATTCTATTTAATATTTTGAGGTTGCGCTTAATCTATTAATTATCTAGTTCTGAGATTCTCATTCCAGCAGGGTACGTTACTATTATTTGAAATATTTATATATTTAAACAAGTTATTTTAATTTACGAATAAGGTGAAAATTCCTAATACATTGCCCGTACTGAAAGTATTAACTACGACAGGTTAGATTTTTCTTGGTTAGATTCGTTAGATTTTTGCACTACTTAAATACGTTAAAATTTACAATTAATGAAAACTGTTTTTTTTTAATTTATCACAAACTATTTTTTGTACAAATAATTTAAATCAAAAATTAAAAATTATTTCGAATGTACGTTTTCTGAAATTCTCCATTATTATTAATTTACTTATTAACTTAATTAAATTAATTATTAATTAATCATAGTCAACGATGGCTTGGATGACATTTTTATTATTATCTACTTGAATTTACAGAAAGTATTGTCACTTCTCCAGGTTGGCCGGACATCATCCACAGGAAAGTCTGCATGCCAGTCCCGCTTATATTTGCAAAAATACTGTCACTTCCTGAAGACGATGTCCAGGTCGTCAGGGTGACCTTCAGGTCATCCGGACGTCGTCTACAGGAAAGTCTACATGCCATTTTGCTTGAATTAGTAAAAAAATGTCACTTCCTGGAGACGATGTCCAGGTGGTCTGGGTGACCTTCAGGTCATCCGAACGACGTCTACAGGAAAGTCTACATGCCATTCAGTTTGAATTAGTAAAAAAAATGCCATTTCCTGGAGACGATGTCCAGGTGGTCAGGGTAACCTCCAGGTCATCCAAACGTCGTCTACAGGAAAGTCTACATGCCATTCTGCTTGAATTAGTATAAAAAAATGTCACTTCCTGGAGACGATGTCCTGGTGGTCAGGGTGACCTCCAGGTCATCCGGACGTCGTCTACAGGAAAATCACCCTCACCGTGACCTCTTCACCGTAACACACTTACCCTTATACATATACGTATATATAAACATAATAGAAGGACACCCAATAGTGAATGTCGGACGCCGGCGCCGGACGCCGGACACTTTTGAGGAGAATTTTAATTATAATAAGATAAGAAGATTGTCTAGATAAAAGTAAACCAATAATAGCAACATTTTTAGATCTTGCCAAAGCTTTGATACCGTTAATCATTCTATTCTCTTAAATAACTATATAACTATGGTATCAGAGGAATGCCTTAAATTTATTTAATAGTTATCTTTCAAATCGGGAACAGTAGTTAAAATAAACCAAACCAAAAAGTGAAACTCTTGTTCTAACTAATGGGGTACCGCAAGGTACAATATAGGTCCATTATTATTTCTACTATATATTAATGATTTGCTACTAAATTTATATTTAGAAAACATGATTGCTTATGCAGATGAAATGCCTTAAGATCTTTTTTATGTGATTTTCAATTGCAATTTTCAACATGAATTCAACTTTAAAAAATTTCTAATATTTTGATGAATGCAATCAAATAAAAAAATGCATATTAATAAAGTTATATTTATTTATTTAACTAAAAGCTCCAAATTTTGAAAGACAAGATTTTTTGTTTTAAACTCTTACCTCGAGGTTTTTCCAAATTCAAGGTGGCAGCATCTAAGATGATAATATATATAGGAGAAAATTTTTTGATATTTCGATATTATTTCATAAACTATGTTTTATGATGAATGTTTATCAACATTGGACATACGGCGTAGTTTTTACCATTTCAAGATGGCGGACCCAATATAGCAGCAAGAAATTTGGCAAATTCTTCGATTTTTATGAAATTTGATTTACAGGGATTTCTTGGATCGCTGATTACGAAATCGTTATCAGTTTTTACAAATTCAAGATGGCGGACCCAATATAGCGGCAAGAAATTTTGCAAATTGTTGGATTTCTATGAAATTTGATTTACAGGGGTTTTCTGGGTCGCTGGTTACAAATTCGTTGTTAGTTTTTATTTACATATTCAAGATAGCATAGAAACCAATATGGTGACCTTAGTTCTATTTATGTTAAATTTAGTTTAAAAGGTTTTTTGGGCCACGGATTACGGATCCGTAATGATGACTTATGTGCAGCATGCTTTTCCTCATGAAATAAATAGTCGTAAATATTTCTCAACGAAAATATTAAAAGTAACAATACAAAGAAATTACAAAAAAAACTTACTGAATTACGTGTCTTTTCATGCGATGTGAGCTGGGAAACGTGACTCCTTGGCTAAACGGCGTAAAATCAGCGACCTATAAACTTAATTTAAAGAAAACTATAAGACAAAAACACAACTGGATTATGTTATATACTTTTAAAATTTTTGTGTTCTTTTGTTCAGAAGCAAATAAGATAAAGTAAGAAAAAAGAATATATATATATATATATATATATTATTACTTTTTATATTTAAATAAAATGTTATGATGATATTTAAGGAAATAGGGATATTTTTATATAAAATACGTTTTATTAAGGCCGTATATAAAATATTATAATTAAATACAAATGTTTTCGATGGAAGCCAGCCATTAATTATAATCATAGATCTTAATTAAAAATAAATCAGTTTACAATTTTAATAAATAGTAAATTCAATGTAGATAATTTAATAGTGCAATTTATTAGTACTGGTATAATGAATTTTTGTTCATCGATGTCAATTAATACGCATATTCTCCATATCTGTTCTGTTTTAATACAAATTTCGTTGCTGCTGCAACGTCTCGAATTATAACTTGAGTAATGATTCAAAGTTGTTTTTATAACCTGACAAATAATTATTTCTTTTGCAACCTTCATTTTTGCTCTTTTAACGTTTGATTCGATTTAGAATATAGATCCTTTCATCTGTTCGCGTCGTCTTATGAATTCTTTAAAATCATAATAATATAAAATTTAAGCCATGCAAATAACTAAATAATTGCAACCTCGTAACCAAGCAGGAACAAGCAGCAAAAGAGTTTTAAAATAAATAAAAAGCAGAAAATTTATTGTATGCATTAATATAATTTTCTTTATGTATTATTGAGGCGAAATGGTCGACGACGACGATGAACGCTCGGAAGGACCTCGAGCAAATCTTCCAACGTGTGGTTGCAACAAAAATTAAGATAAAATATAAATTTAAGAATCCATAAGCGTAATATATGACCCGCATAAGGGAGGAAATATGAGGGAAAGTCAACCAGAAAATACAAAAACATAATTTAAATTTCTATGTGGCCAATGGCATCTTTGATCTTTATTCAATGACAATTCAACAAAAAAAATTACATAAATATAATTATAATTTGCTTTTCGCGGATATCTCGAATTTAATAATGATTATTTACGCAATCACGGATCGATTCCGTGATTATTCGGGGCTTGTCACCCGGTGGCTATCCAGCCTTTGTTTGATGCAAACTAATTTTAAACGCGAATAATTAATTATCACCTAAAATTTGAACCGGCGCGGAAGCCCGATCACCAAAAGGAAATCCATGAAGGCTGTAAGACGCGCGATGGAGTAACCGTTTGGTTCACCCGGGCCTAGCCTCAGACATCGATCACGCATGGCCTTTTCAAGCCAAGGGGTACACAAACGGAAAAGAGATAAACTCTTTTCCACCCAAAAAACAAAAAAGGGTCGCAAATCCCGGACGAACCAGGATTCACTCGGGGCTTGTCGTCTGTTGGCTACCCGGCCCCTGGGTGATACTTACTATTGTTAGTCGAAGTAAAAAATTTCTTAAAGTCCTCCGGAAAGGTATGGACACCGTTAATCATTCTATTCTCTTAAATAAACTATATAACTATGGTATCAGAGGAAATGCCTTAAATTTATTTAATAGTTATCTTTCAAATCGGGAACAAGTAGTTAAAATAAACCAAACAAAAAGTGAAACTCTTGTTCTAACTAATGGGGTACCGCAAGGTACAATATTAGGTCCATTATTATTTCTACTATATATTAATGATTTGCTACTAAATTTATATTTAGAAAACATGATTGCTTATGCAGATGAAAATGCCTTAAGATCTTTTTTATGTGATTTTCAATTGCAATTTTCAACATGAATTCAACTTTAAAAAATTTCTAATATTTTGATGAATGCAATCAAATAAAAAAAATGCATATTAATAAAGTTATATTTATTTATTTAACTAAAAGCTCCAAATTTTGAAAGACAAGATTATTTGTTTTAAACTCTTACCTCGAGGTTTTTCCAAATTCAAGATGGCAGCATCTAAGATGATAATATATATAGGAGAAAATTTTTTGATATTTCGATATTATTTCATAAACTATGTTTTATGATGAATGTTTATCAACATTGGACATACGGCGTAGTTTTTACCATTTCAAGATGGCGGACCCAATATAGCGGCAAGAAATTTGGCAAATTCTTCGATTTTTATGAAATTCGATTTACAGGGATTTCTTGGATCGCTGATTACGAAATCGTTATCAGTTTTTACAAATTCAAGATGGCGGACCCAATATAGCGGCAAGAAATTTTGCAAATTGTTGGATTTCTATGAAATTTGATTTAGAGGGGTTTTCTGGGTCGCTGGTTACAAATTCGTTGTTAGTTTTTATTTACATATTCAAGATAGCATAGAAACCAATATGGTGACCTTAGTTCTATTTATGTTAAATTTAGTTTAAAAGGTTTTTTGGGCCACGGATTACGGATCCGTAATGATGACTTATGTGCAGCATGCTTTTCCTCATGAAATAAATAGTCGTAAATATTTCTCAACGAAAATATTAAAAGTAAACAATACAAAGAAATTACAAAAAAAACTTACTGAATTACGTGTCTTTTCATGCGATGTGAGCTGGGAAACGTGACTCCTTGGCTAAACGGCGTAAAATCAGCGACCTATAAACTTAATTTAAAGAAAACTATAAGACAAAAACACAACTGGATTATGTTATATACTTTTAAAATTTTTGTGTTCTTTTGTTCAGAAGCAAATAAGATAAAGTAAGAAAAAAGAATATATATATATATATATATATATTATTACTTTTTATATTTAAATAAAATGTTATGATGATATTTAAGGAAATAGGGATATTTTTATATAAAATACGTTTTATTAAGGCCGTATATAAAATATTATAATTAAATACAAATGTTTTCGATGGAAGCCAGCCATTAAATTATAATCATAGATCTTAATTAAAAATAAATCAGTTTACAATTTTAATAAATAGTAAATTCAATGTAGATAATTTAATAGTGCAATTTATTAGGTACTGGTATAATGAATTTTTGTTCATCGATGTCAATTAATACGCATATTCTCCATATCTGTTCTGTTTTAATACAAATTTCGTTGCTGCTGCAACGTCTCGAATTATACTTGAGTAATGATTCAAAGTTGTTTTTATAACCTGACAAATAATTATTTCTTTTGCAACCTTCATTTTTGCTCTTTTAACGTTTGATTCGATTTAGAATATAGATCCTTTCATCTGTTTCGCGTCGTCTTATGAATTCTTTAAAATCATAATAATATAAAATTTAAGCCATGCAAATAAACTAAATAATTGCAACCTCGTAACCAAGCAGGAACAAGCAGCAAAAGAGTTTTAAAATAAATAAAAAGCAGAAAATTTTATTGTATGCATTAATATAATTTTCTTTATGTATTATTGAGGCGAAATGGTCGACGACGACGATGAACGCTCGGAAGGACCTCGAGCAAATCTTCCAACGTGTGGGTTGCAACAAAAAATTAAGATAAAATATAAATTTAAGAATCCATAAGCGTAATATATGACCCGCATAAGGAGAGGAAATATGAGGGAAAGTCAACCAGAAAATACAAAAACATAATTTAAATTTCTATGTGGCCAATGGCATCTTTGATCTTTATTCAATGACATTCAACAAAAAAATTACATAAATATAATTATAATTTGCTTTTCGCGGATATCTCGAATTTAATAAATGATTATTTACGCAATCACGGATCGATTCCGTGATTATTCGGGGCTTGTCACCCGGTGGCTATCCAGCCCTTTTGTTTGATGCAAACTAATTTTAAACGCGAATAATTAATTATCACCTAAAATTTGAACCGGCGCGGAAGCCCGATCACCAAAAGGAAATCCATGAAGGCTGTAAGACGCGCGATGGAGTAACCGTTTGGTTCACCCGGGCCTAGCCTCAGACATCGATCACGCATGGCCTTTTCAAGCCAAGGGGTACACAAACGGAAAAGAGATAAACTCTTTTCCACCCAAAAAACAAAAAAGGGTCGCAAATCCCGGACGAACCAGGATTCACTCGGGGCTTGTCGTCTGTTGGCTACCCGGCCCCTGGGTGATACTTACTATTGTTAGTCGAAGTAAAAAATTTCTTAAAGTCCTCCGGAAAGGTATGGACACCTCTCTGCTTATCCGAATAAGTTTTGGAGAGAAAAAAAATCTTCAGAGTTGTAAACCGTAATGATCTTCAATTGACTGCGCTAGCCCTTTTAAGGACTAAAGTATCTTGTTATCTCAAAGATTATCTACTGCGCGGTCGATGAATATTGATTTAACGCTATAGATACACGCGCATTATTTTCTATGAAGATTTTATTCACTTTCCTTTTTTTGATTATTATTAATTTACTTATTTAACAGAAATTAAATCATTTAAGTTTAATATATCGTTTATCGTATAATATAACGTTATAAAAGAAAACATGTTTCGTTAACTTAAAACACAGCGTAAACCGGCCTTGTCTTAATTGCGCAGTTAAATAGCTTGTAGGCCGCGGTACGTGGGGTGAGACGCGCACCACTCCAACTAGCCCGCGCGGAGGGAGGAGAGTGTACGCGTGCCGCGCATCAATTATATCGAAAGTTACGCGCGAGATTCAAAATCGAAAATTCTTTCACATTTATTTATTAATTTAATCGGTCGGTCAATTGGGAAGGTTGCAGTCTTGATTAAGGCGCGATTATGACATAAAATCGGCGCGTCGAATTCCGCATAAAATAACCTTAATTACATGAATTTCACAAAAATGCTGCAGAAGATCGTGTAATTAACCGATTTGAATAAACTAAAGTGCATTGTATTCGTCTTGAAAAACGAGCCGGGACGACCCTACCTGATTTTTTCGTATCTGTCTCGACTAAGGCGCTATTTTGACTTAAAATCGGCAGGTCCAATTCCGCATAACGTAACTTTAATTAATTTATTCATTTAATCGCGGTTATTTGGGTAGGTTGCACTTTATCATTAACATCTACAACGAAGTCTATTAACGAATAATAATAACTAACGAATTGTTATAACGAATTCGTAATGAGCGATCCAAGAAATCCCTGTAAATCGAATTTCATAAAAATCGAAGAATTTGCCAAATTTCTTGCTGCTATATTGGGTCCGCCATCTTGAAATGGTAAAAACTACGCCGTATGTCCAATGTTGATAAACATTCATCATAAAACATAGTTTATGAAATAATATCGAAATATCAAAAAATTTTCTCCTATATATATTATCATCTTAGATGCTGTCATCTTGAATTTGGAAAAACCTCGAGGTAAGAGTTTAAAACAAATAATCTTGTCTTTCAAAATTTGGAGCTTTTAGTTAAATAAATAAATATAACTTTATTAATATGCATTTTTTTTATTTGATTGCATTCATCAAAATATTAGAAATTTTTTAAAGTTGAATTCATGTTGAAAATTGCAATTGAAAATCACATAAAAAAGATCTTAAGGCATTTTCTATTATAAAATTATATAAATATATATACATATATATATATATATATATATATATATATATATATATATATATATTCAAATTTTCAATATAGTAGCGCAATTTATGGCGTAACTTTTGGCTCGATAAAAACACGTAAAAAGTAGCGCAAAAAGTTGCGTCGAAAGTTGCGCTATTAATTGCGCATACATTTTCAGTAGGGTATACATAACTTTTGGAAATTATTGTGACAGTGCACCTACAAATGTTAATATAAAAATTAATAATAATAACTTAAATAGAGTGAACAGCTGCAAATATCTTGGGATTATAATTGACTTCAATTTGAAATGGAAAGAACACATAGAATATATTGTAAATAAAACTAAGTACTTACCATATGTTTTTGCTAAATTCTCGAAGCTCCTAAAAACCGAAACTCTAATTATTTTATATTATGCACTTTTTCATAGTATGGTAACGTATGGCATTATTTCATGGGGGGTGCTTATAAAAATAATCTGAAGTTATTATCAAGTACGCAAGCCAGATTGCTTAAAATCATAAGCAAAAATAAATTTTTAATTAATAATTACCCACTAACCGTTGAACAAACATTTGCGCTTGAATCTATTACTTTTCATTACATGAAATTACATAACATTCATAAAAATAGAATTACAAATACAAGAAACAAAAGTATACCAATACCTAAAATATCTAAATCTGTATATTGTTGCAATACGGATATATAATGAATTTCCTAATAATTTAAGAAATTTTGACGACTAGTGAAAAACATATTAGAAAAAAACCTAAGAATTGGATTCAATTAAATTTATAATAATTTTATATGAACAAAAATATATGAGGGAAACTAAACTGTGATAAATTTCAAAGCTGTTTTTTCAAGCTAATATAAATAGCTAAAATAAATAGCTAAAATAACTAAATAAATAAATAAATAAATAAATAAATAAATAAATAATAAATAGCTAAAATAAATAAACAAATAAATAAATAAATTGTGAATTTGACAGATATACATTATAACGGATACGGATTTTGAGTGTCGGCGCAGGTAGGTCCCTGGATTATCGGATCCTCACACGGAAGGCGAAGTCGGTACAGAATAATCCTGTTGTTTCTATCAAACTAATTATTAAAGCGAGCGAACACTTTGATTGGCTCA
Source organism: Theocolax elegans (assembly GCA_026168455.1). Taxonomy (NCBI): domain Eukaryota; kingdom Metazoa; phylum Arthropoda; class Insecta; order Hymenoptera; family Cerocephalidae; genus Theocolax; species Theocolax elegans. The sequence goes on from CM047426.1 coordinate 63,934,834, forward strand.
ATTAATGATTTTGCTATATTTTCTTTTTTTTCTCAACGAATTTGTTATACAAAATTCTTGCATTAAATAAATGGTGGAAAATTAGTATTTTTGATTTTGATTTTAATTTTAAATCTAATTAAATTGAATACTCTAGTAAATAAATTTATTCAAGGATTAGTGTCAAAGTTAATAAATATTTAGTTAATGCAATGATGATTAAGTCATTTAACAGGAAATAACAGCAAAAATTTATTGAGAAAAATTTTGTACGTGAAGGCTTAAAAACTGGGAAAGAGGAGAGCTGCCCAGATGTCGAGCAAGCGCGCTCGCATACATTCATATAAAACCAGTCGCTGAATTCAAATAATACACGAGTAGAGGAATTCAGTAAATCATCTCGTTTAACAGAAACGGATTTACTCTCTGCATTAACCGAGTTATTTACAGGCGTTGCAGCCGTATGGTTAAAAATGCGGCGCAACCAATGGAACTCTTGGAATGAATTTTGCGAAGCGGCGAGACGATGGTACAGGTCAAACAGACTTCGACGACATAAATTAATCGCCCAAGCAAACGCACGCACACAAGGGCGAGATGAGCCCGTGCAAAATTACATTGCATATCTGGTATGTTTATTGCAAAAACAAGAGCCAGAACCGATTTTGACACAACAGCTAGATTTATTGCATAGAAATATGCTACCCGAATTACAAAAATTAATTCGCCGCGACGAATTTAATAGCATCGAATCGCTACACAGCTTAGCAGTCGAGGCCGCGGCGCTCAACCCTTACAGTCCTCAGGCCTCGGATAATAGCATAACCAAACAGAGTATAAGCGCGGTGAACGACGCTCATAAGAAGAGCGTCGATACAAGAAACTTTGAAAACGAAGGAAATGTGCAGCAATCGCAAAAAGATGACGAAAAGCGGTTGTGGCTGCAAGTAAATATAAACAATTATCGAATTCGTGCATTGTATAATTCAGGTTGTTCGTGCACCATAATGAATTCTATAGGATTACAAATCGCAAGCTCGTGCGGTAGAATGGTAATCCCTACCAAAACGAAAAACGCGCGCGTCGCGGGAGGTTTCCAACTTTCGGTAGCGGGCTACGTATGCTTACCATTCGAGGTCGGCGGCATACGTAGAGACATAAGAGTAGCGATTTTACCCGACCTCGGCGACGATTGCTATGTATGATCAAATTTTTTGCAAGCTTTCGGCGCAACATTAGATCCTAACAAAAACGAGTTATTGGTAAAAGAATAAGGAAATACCGTTAAATTAGAGGTAGCGGGAGTCGGACAAGAAGAGACTCTCGCACTTGCGTCCATCGGTCCCGCAGATATTGAGCAAGAACAACGCGAGCAGCTTGATAACCAACTCGCACGAGTTCGCGGCTCAAACAAAGAACAACTAGGCTGCACAAACTGGATCGAGTACGACATCGACGTATGGACAACTAAACCAATAAAACAACGATATTTCCCGATTTCAAGAAAAATCGAAGAGGAGATGTATACGCAAATTGAAGAAATGCTTAAAAACGACGTAATAGAACCGTCAACAAGCGGCTGGTCCAGTCCAGTCGTTATGGTTAAGAAATCTTACGGTAAATACAGATTCTACATAGATTATCGCAAAGTCAATGCTGTATCAAAACAAACGCATATCCATTACCAAGAATAGATAATATACTGAGAAAACTGCAGAAATCTCGCTATATGAATACGCTTGACATAAGCAACGCGTACCATCAAATACCAATAGAAGAAAAATCAAGACCAATCACAGCTTTTACAGTACCAGGACAAGGGCTTTACCAATTCAAAAGAATGCCCTTCGGTCTCAGCTACGCAGGCGCTACGTTCCAACGCCTCATAGACGACAAAATCGGCCCGAAACTCGAGCCATTTGCATTTGCATACGTTGACGATATATAATAATAATATATAATAACGAAAAGCACATACGTTACCTCGAACAAGTACTACAGCAAATAAAAGAAGCGGGACTAACCATAAACCGCGAGAAGAGCGTGTCCGGACGCGACGAGGTTAAATACCTCGGCGTCTTAGTAAATCGTAATGGATTCAGGCCCGATCCAGAAAAGATCGAAGCTATCATAAAATATCCAGCTCCACGTAACCTAAAGCAACTACAACGTTTCCTAGGCATGACGTTGTGGTACCGAAAAATCTTAAGGAGCTTTGCTATAATCGTAAAGCCTTTAATCTCGTTAACAAAGAAAGGACGCAAGTACGACTGGTTCGAAACGGAACAAGCAGCTTTCGAGCATGCGAAAGCACTAATAGCATCGGTCCCTACATTACAGAGGCCGAATTTTAATGCAAGATTCATGATTGAAACAGACGCTAGTGATACCGGCTTGGGAGCGGTACTCACTCAAGAAATCGATGGCAATGAACACGTACTCGAGCTTGGTAGCCTTACGATGACACAGGCAGAACGAAATTACAGCATGACAGAGAGAGAATGCCTCGCCGTAATTTGGGCCATAAAAAAGTTTCACCTATATATAGAGGGTTGTTAATGATTACATAATTTATCGAAGAAAATCATCGAACATGGGGAGCAAAATTACCAGAATTAATCTGGAGCCCGGCACTGCTAAATTACGGTAAACAACCTTATTCGCTAAAAATGGCTCGTCGAGAACAAGAGCGAGCCGTAGAGACTTCCTTACAAAAAGAAACTACCAAAGCATGGAGAGAGAAAATGCTTTGTTTACCGGAATTGCACGAAAGAGCGAATATAAATTCGGAAGAGGCCCGGAGCAGGCAGGCCAAATATTTCAATGTGGATAAACGCGAAGTAACTTTACAATTTCGAGAAACGGTATGGCGAAGGAATCGAGTGCTTTCTTCAGCAGCTCAAGAACTAGCCTCGAAGTTAGCTCCTAAATTCGTAGGCCTGTACTTGGTTGTAGCAAAACTAGGTAACAGTACCTACGAATTAATGCATGAAGATGGAATACGGAAAAACCAATACACATAGTCCATAATCCATACACGAACAATTAGTACATCAACGAAATAAACGTGACCGACGGGCAGTCCACTTACCGCACGCGAGTCCTCACAATCAGATTGTTCCAAAATAATTATATTTCCTACAAGACTTCCTCAATCTTTCAATCTCCTGGAAAATGTTTATCTCCCAAATCACGACTGCGAATCTTTCCAGCAATATCTATTCTCACTACAACAATAATCCAAGTAATCAAAAAAACTTAATACTTACCAAAAATAATACTTGATAACTATAGAAAAGCACCGGCGTCTCTTTTAACGGATCAGCTAGTAATAATCGTTTCCTCCTTTTTCCGCTTTCTTCTTCCTTTTTCATAATTTTTCGTCAAGGCCGATCCGCGGCGCTGTCAACTTCCTTCATTTGGACATGGCACCCGTTTTCCCATTATTGGCAGGTCAACAGGTGTTATCGATCCTACTGCCACCTTATTCCTCCCGTACTATCCATTCAAATTTAGCGGTGCGAATATTATCGTCAGTCCCAAGTGTTAACTGGGCTGGCGCCTCCACTTGTGCAATTCACACTCTTTTCCTCTCTCTCTTACGCACGGGAATTGAGTCCGAGAGAGTCCCGCGCTTCGTTGTGCCGGCGCGCTCTCTCGGTAGTCCTCGTGGTGCATGCGAGTGAGCTCCCTCCTCTCCGCCGCCGCCTATGTACACGCATACGGCAGTACTGCTTCACGCGCGAATCTGTTCTCTCTCCGTCTCTCTCACTTTCGTGTTTACGAGTACTCGGCGTTTGTGTGGCGATCCGGACCTGGTGCGACTTCACGGCGACGACGTCTACGAGGGGAGGAGTTTTCATCGTCCGGAGGTGTTGTTCGTGCGGATCGGCGTCTCCATCATCTTCCATCACCAACAGCGAGTAATCTCTCTTGTCTTCAACTAGCTCGACGTTTACGGTAAGTGTTATTTATTTATTCTTCTCTCTCTCTCTCTCCAACACATAGAACAAACCAAATCACTTCTATTATTTCCCATCCTTTCCTTTTATTTATTTAAACAATTCGGTGATGAGAATGGCTCAGGCTTTCTTGTTATTCATTGTTTACTTTTTCCTAACCTCTCTAATACCACATGTCAACCTTACCTCTAACCTATCCTACATACTACATTTATTATAAACCCTTCCTTATTTAGTTTAAATAATTACAGAATTTAATATCATTCTAATTTCTAATTTTTCTTACAGGTAACGAGGCCCAAGATCAGCAGGAGCCAGTGCCAAGCGAGTCGCTACGTTAGGTAAATTGTTTCAATAATAGTATCTTTGGTTAGTTACCTATATTAATATTATATATATTTGTTTCAAGTACTGGACAACGACAAAGTTTTTAATATTATTTTATTATGTGAAGTATTTACTACCTCACATGTTACTGATAGTATTCAATATCAAAACAAAAAAATTAAACATATTAAAGTTGATTACAGAATAATTTCACGGATGTTGGAAGAAGCAAAAGCATTTTCAAACAATAAAAATATTTTATTTACCATGTCAGACAAGGGTAATGCAACAGTGGCTATCGAAATTGACAAATATAATGACAAAATGAATGAATTATTACTGGATCAAAATACATATATACAAATTCATAAAAATTAGAGTTCTTATTAACCGGTCAATCGTTTAACCGAAAAACCGGTTAAAACCGGTTCGTCAACGGTTAGTCGGCTTCACCGGTTTTGCGATTTCGTTTGATCAATTAACCGGTTTGTCGGTTAAAATAAAATTCTGTATTGTAACACTCTGTTCATGGTTTTTAAAGTTTTTTCAATATTTTTCTACTGTTAGCTTGATAACGGACATAATGTAGACAATTTTATGTCTATTAGAGGATTCGAGCGAAATATTTCGGCATATTGTTAAATAACATACTGAGGGAATGGTGTTCAGGATTTTTTCGAAAATTCATTCTTTTGTTGATAAAAAAATATAAAACATGACCATTTCCTTATGTCTGACATCCCTTTAAGACATCCTTATTCGCGATTATAGTTATAAATTTTATATTGAAAATTGTTATAAAAAATCTTGAGTGTCATCTGGTTTAAAGTAGAGATATTAATTTTATTTTTGTTAATTTTACTTTCACTTTAATCGCTTGTAACATGAAAACAAATAAAGATAAACACTCAAACTCGAACAACCATAAAAAAGCTGAGATCAAGCAAACGCGATTTAAAAAAATGCTCGAATAGGTTGATTTGTCTCAAAGTTATGGAAAAAAGTAAGAAATATAGTAGAAATTTTAGCTAAACTTGACTAGTAAAAATTTATTGGTGTTTTATCAGGCATCGTAAAATTAGTTTTTAAGTATACAAGCGTAAAATTTGAAACTATAATATAATTTTGATAATATCAATAATTTGAAAATAAGATTAAAGGAAAATGTGTCTGTTAATGTAATATTAATTATGTGTTTACAATTAACTTCAGCTGGGTTAATTCAATTTGGAGCGAAATGTTGACGAGTTAAATTTTCCAAAATTAGGTAAATCTAAGACATTTCAATTAGTTTTGTACTGTGTAATGCGTTGATAAGATCGACGATCTAATAACTTGTCTTTGATAAGAATACTTAAATAAACCACGATTTCGTGTTAAAGAAGTTGGGCATGGAAATTTGCTGAATTGTCTGACGATAGGTGTTTTGCCAATTGTAATCTGTGTGATAAGCAAATTAAATATAACAGTTCTCCATCAGCCATCATAAATCATTTAAAATATGTGCACAATAAGCAGTAGCCTTCTGATGCATCCGAACAGCAACTTCAAAATTAAGTAGTATTTCTTTACATTGTATCTTAATGTCTTTAAAATAAAATAAATTTTATATAATTGCTTCCTATAATTCCTATAAATTCCTATAAATTTTATATAATTCTTCCTCGTAGAGGAAGAATTGTAATAGTAATAATTTTGGTTTTGCTAAAAAACTGTGCAAAGTATGTTTTAAGATGTCTGTATGGATGTGTGCGTGCGTGTGTGTGTATGCGTGTATGCGTGTGTGTATGTGTGTGTGTGTGTGTTTTGTTTGTGTTTGTATGTATATCGCCATATTTCTGAAATACTTCATCGATATCGCTTGGCTTGGGCACGTAATTTTTTTTTCAACTTCCGAATTTGGGAAAAAAAAATTTTTGGATTCGTAGATTCGCTTTTGTTTTACATCCAAATTTTAATTTTTGAAAAAATTGTTTTTGAAAAATTTGATTGTTGAAGATGATATTTTTGAGTCAAACCAGGTGTAATTTGTAGAGACTAAAAAAATCTTTGTTCTTCATTCGGGTTTTTTGTAATATCTCTATTAGTTCAAAGTTGTTAATAAAAAACTGATTTTTTTTCCTTTTGCTATAATTCGGAATCTAACAAATCGTATGGGCTGAAAAAAGATTATGATAGCAGAGCATAATACAGGCTATACGCTGTAACATTTTCAAGTTTTTCTATTTGTTGATTTTTGATAAAAAAAAATAAAAACAGAAAAAGCTGAATTTTCTATGGCAAACGCTTTCAAGATTGTTTGACTCTAAAATATGGTACCAATATAATATTAAAATTATATGTTATTCAAATATTTAACTTTTTTTATATCTTTAAATGATTTTGTCAAAAATAATTTTAAAAAAGTTGAATATAATTATTATATTTAATTAAATTTTACATCAGAATAATTTGTTTCATACAGGAGAGATACATTAATTTTGAGGTAGCTACGTGCCAATGAATTTGCAGCGGTTTTTTTATTCGATTAGTTATAATTAGAAATCATAAATAATTTAAATAGTTGGCATTGAACAAAAAATTGCACCTTCATAAATGTTTTCGAATAAAATTTGGCGATTTGTTCAATATATATATAATTTGCGCAGTGAAAAAAATTATATATGTGAATTAAAATTTTAGCAAGTTAAATATTTGTCATTGTTATAAGTCTGTAAATATTACAGAAGTGACAGTACAGCAACGGTAATGGATACTGAAGCATCGAGTTCTCAAACAGAAGTACAATTAACACCCCGTAAAAGATCGAAAAAAAAATTATGGGAAAGTGACTTGCAGTGTGCAAAGGGAAGAAGAAATTATCGAAGCTATTGCTAACTTCTTAGCAAAAAATATGCATCCAATTTTGTTAGTATCTTCTTCTGGCTTTAGAGAGCTTATGAAAGTTTTAGAACCATCTTTTAAAGTGCCTAGTGATAAGACTATGCTTACAAGACTAACAATCATAGGTGATAATTTAAGAACAAAAATCACAAGCAAATTGTTATTAGTAGAATATGTAGCTCTTTCCGTGGATGAATGGTCATCTCGAGCTCAAGATTCTTTTATTTTTGTAGAAGCTCATTACGTCGATCCAGAATCAAATTTATGCCACCTTACTCTTTGCAATGATAACCTTGAAGACAGACCAACTTCAATCAATCTTTCTGCTGCAATAGTAAGTGTAATTGATAGCTGGGATTTGAAGGGTCAATACTATTATATTATTAAAGTATCGATTTACTATAGAATGAGACCGCCTATATTCTTAAGAATGTAGTTAAAGTGTTTCTTGCTCTTTGTATATTAAAAGTTTGAATAAAATTAATTTTCATTTTATAATTAATGGAATGCCAGACCCAAATTACAGGGATCTACACTTTTTAACTTTAACATTATATTTAAAATATTTAATTAAAAATCTTGAAAAATTCATACAGGTAGCTTGAAACAAATGCAAAGACATGATGTTTTGATTTTTAAAGAAAAAATAATTTTTTTTAATAGTAATTGAATAAACATTTTTGGTCGGTAATATTAGTCAGAAAAGGTATAAATTTTCAATGCAAACATCATAATAAATTAGCGATTTAAAAATCTGGAAAATTTGGGTATTGGTATATTTGTTCAAAAATTCGTTCTTTTATTTATAAAAAACTTACCATTTTCTGACTTTGAAGTCCCCTTAAATAACAAATTTATCGCTATTAGATTTTTTATTTACACTTTAATTACAGGCAAGGTTCAAGCAGTGACTGACGACAGTGCAGCAGCCATGGTATCTGCTTGTACTATGCTAGAGGATGTGCCTTGTACCATAAAATGTAATGCTCATCTGATTCAATTAAACGTTTAAGACGCACTGCAAGCAGTACCCACGTATGGTGATTTATGTGTACAAACTCGATCAGTCGTATCGCATTTTCGAAAATCTAATATCGCTAGTAAGGTTTTAACAAATCGGCAAGTAGAGCAAAAATAAAGGTGAAGCGTTTAAAACAAAGCTACGAAACGCGATGGGATTCGACATTTTTTATGTATGAATGTTTGCTACGCAACAGAGTAGCGATAACATTAGTCTTAAAAAACAGGAACATCATCAAGACGAATGTTGCTCAAAAGCTGGAGCTAACAGAAGCAAATTGGACCACCATAGAAAAGCTAGTCGCCCTCCTTAAACCATTTCAAATTGCTACAACAGTTTTATACAGCGAGAAAGAAGTGACTCTGTCTCTGGTTTGGTCTATTATTTATAATTTGATACATAAACATTTACCTATTCTATACTGAGAAAAATGCTATAATAAAATTTGCAACGTTTTTAATAAAAATTACTATATTTTATAATAATCGTTGGATATATTTGCATTATGAAAGGTTTTATAATATTTTAAATAACCATTATTATTAGCATAATAATAAGTACCAAAAGATAAAACAAAATTTATCAATTGAGTTTTATAAAAATTACTATGTTATATAGCAAAAATCATGAAATATAAAAATTATAATTTAGTGAACGCAATTTACTAGGTAACATAGTAAATTTTATTACGCAATATAGCAAAATTTGTGACTTTCATAGTAATACTTGATATGTTTTTGTGTAAATGATAATTATTACATAATAAACAATATCTGAATATGTTTTTACTATGTAATGTAGTAAAATTTCTTATTAAAAATAATAAAATTTGTCATGTCAATAATAAAATTGGTACATAGGGAAAATACACCATCTCTACATAACCTCAAGAATTTCAGTATAAGTATGTTGTCGTTGATTGCGGATAAATAAGTTTCTTTTTTTACATTATCTTTACGGGGTAATGTTCAATTAATAAAATAAATTAATAAATGTAGTATCGCAACAAATAAATGTAATAAACAAAATATACAAGTTTTTGTGAATCACAGAAATACATTTGAGGGCGATTCGAATCAACCGTAATAAAATTATCCGGTGGCGCAGGCGGTAAGGTGCGGGACTTCTACTCGGAGGGTCGTCGGTTCGAATCTCCATCTCGGACTTCGGTTTTTTTTCTGATGATTTTCATAAATATTATTTGTATGTATTTCAAATTGTAAATATAAAGTATATAAATATAAAGTATAAAATAATAAAATAATAGTAAAATAAATGTATAACGGACGTTAAAATGTAAACAGATGAAAGTAGAAATTTATTTTTAATTCGACTCTTTCTCGAAATAATAAAAATTTCTATGTTTTCTAACAAAATTTGCTATGTCAACATAGTAAAATTTGTACATTTCAAATTTACTACAAAACATAACAATTTTTATTAAAAGTACAATATGTCCACCGATTACTATGTTTTATAGTAATTTTTATTAGAATTTTAATAATTTTTATTACACATTTTTCTCAGTGTACTCAGCGATACCGAAGAAGTAATCAGTTTTAAAACTGCAGCTTCATTAAAAAAAAGGTAAACCGAATAAATTTTAGAAAGTTATCGTTTTATAACGATATGTTAATTTGTTTAACATTAATTATTTCAAAAAAATCACTCTATAAAAGGAATTTCTATATCATTAAAACATCATTGTATGATTTTTTCGATTTATAGTAGTACAATTGTTACAAATTTGCGAGATTATAGAGGTAGATCCCTGCAATTTTTAATTTAGGAATAAGACTCTTGTATTTAATTTAAACAAGTAATTTAAATTTTTTTCATTCGTAGCTTAATGATTTAAGTTTTATTCATAAAATAGTATATCTCGATATTGTTTTATTAAAGTATTTACTACGATTGTTATTCGAAATCGAATATTGCTCCTAAGAATCACAAATATTCCTATTTATGAGATCTTACTATTTCCAAGACTTTAAAATTAGACATTCATGTTACTTGCAAAAAGAATGGTGTCTGTAATTTTTTCCAATTACAGAATCTTGATAGGCAGATTAATTGGAGAAAAAGAATAGTTTCAGAAACTCTACATATTAATTTACAAAAAGAGCCTATTAATAAAAAAGAAAATGTATACAACTATTATACATAAGTTTAAAAATAAGAAATAAAATATAATAGGTTGATAGAGTAACATTTTTAATTTATAATTATATTAAAAAAAGTTTTTTTTCCCTCTGACATAGATAGTTTTAATTAATTTCAAATAATGCGCGTGTTATAATTTTCTGATTTACCGATTACCATTTGCTTGGTTAACTATATAGGTTCCTAAATTATCGATCATTCTTCTAGTCATATTTATATTTGATTTTAAATTGTATTCAGTTGTATACAGGTTTCACAGTGAATGTGTCGTTCCGTATATAATTTCATAGGTTCTCTGTTGTGATATTTGGAATTGTTTGTTTATTTGTTTAATTTATTTAAATTATTTAATTTACTTGATTTATTTAATGGCGGGTCTTAATCGGATATTAATTAAAATGAGAAGGAAGAAAAATGTGACTCTTATTGCTTTCCAACTTCTGCGAGTGTTTAGTTAATTAATTATTCATTCTTGTTGCTATAATAAATAATAAATAATTTATTTTAAATAATTATAGATATACAAAATGATACTTTGAATCCATGTCAAGTTGATAAACGCATTTTGTGATAATATTAAGGTAAAAACCTTTTTGTTGTTGACCATTATATATTCAATTACTGAAGATGGAGACAAATATGTCTCTGAAACGTTGTGCAATTAGACAATCAAATTGACTCGTTAAAGCAATCGCTAATTCTACCAAAAAATTAAAGTGAAATATTTGTTAGTAATTTAAATTGAGCTAACTATTTACTCACTTTACTAAAGTAATTAAAAATTAAATTTAAGAAAACGTAATGTTATTAAAAAAATGTGAAAAAATAAAACGTACAATGTATAATATTTATTATTATTAGGTATGGAATCCATCCATTTGTAATACCCTCATAGAAAGTAATATCACGTAAAACAATATATACGTGCGGAGTGGTGAAAAAGTATGGAAGCACCCAGAAATATCATATAGGGTTTGACCAATAAGCAAACAAACAAAGTCGTAATCAATGCAATTTTTAACGAGAAATTAAATGGTGACCTTTATTCTGACCTTAACGATAACCTTTAAGGTTATTCCAAAGTAAACTTTTTTGTTAAATGGAAATAAACCCCTTTTTTACGCCGTAATCGAAAGAGCGGGAAATTTTACATTCAAATAGGTACTTAGGTCATAGGTCAGGTGTAACCTTGATAGTCACTGAAAGGTTATTTGTACTTTGATATATATAAAAAGTTGACATTGATAACGTTGAAGGTTATAGTCCAGATAAAAAGAAAGGTCACCATTAAAATTGTTGTTAGAAATTACCTTGATTGTGACCTTGTTTGTTTGTTTGTTTATACTTTTTCGCATCCCTCTGTATATATGTATATATATATGGGTGGTTCTCTGTGACATCGAAGATGAAAAAAATAAATATTGCTATAACTGTGGGAATATGTTTTAGAGGTATCCAGTAGTTCTCCTGAATTTTTTCAGATTTTTTCTGGGCCATTATTTTAAGTTACAGAGAGTCAAAGTTGACATTTTAGCACTTTTTTGCATTATATGCCCATTTTCATGAATTTTTAGCTCCCAGGGGATGCATTTTTCACTAAAAACATAAGTATGACTTTTTTTGTAAAATTTTCCGAACCTTTCATTAAAAATACTTTTAAAGACATAAATGTATGCTGTCACACTCTTGTAAGCCATTTAAACCTTAAATAGTGAAAATCAGCAATTCTGCTCCGGACTCTGGTAACCTAATACTGTCTAAAAGATGTCTTCTTATAGTCAAAAATTGCCTAAAAATTTCCAGAGTGGGTCTAAATCATTAAGATCACTTATGGTCAAAATATCCGGGAAAAGTGCCTGAAATATTAATAGAAATGTATATTTGTTGCCTTATAACGATGAATCTAGTAGCATGATCATTGCAAAAAAATTTATGCACTTACCTTGGAGTGGTAGAAAAGTATCTTCACTTGTTTTAGTATCCATCTAATCCCCTGTAAGCTGCTAAAAATACAAATATTATTATACAAATGTAAAAAATTAATTTTAAACATTTATAATGTTGAATTTTTAGTTTTACATCCCTTACAAGAATTATAATACTAATCTGAAGGATTACTATGAATATATAAACATCATTATTACAATAATTGAATATACGTATTTAATACAAAAGATATATAAATAAATCGAATATATAATTATAATGAATAATATGATAACGTGACAGTGACAAGTTTGTGAAATCTAAACAATGTATTGCTGAATAATAATAATAATAATGTTGATACTTTTATAGTAATCCTTCAGATTAGTATTATAATTCTTGTAAGGGATGTAAAACTAAAAATCCAGCATTATAAATGTTTAAAAAATAATTTTTTTTAATTGTATAATAATATTTGTATTTTTAGCAGCTTCCAGGGGATTAGATGGATACTGAAACAAGTGGAGATACTTTTCTACCATTCCAAGGTAAGTGCATAAATTTTTTTGCAATGACCATGGTAATAGATTCATCGTTATAAGGCAACAAATACACATTTCTATTAATATTTCGGGCACTTTTCCCGTATATTTTGACTATAAGTGATCTTAATGATTTAGACCCACTCTGGAAATTTTTAGGCAGTTTCTGACTATAAAAAGACATCTTTTAGACAGTATTAGGTTACCAGAGTCCGGAGCAGAATTGCTGATTTTCACTATGTAAGGTTTAAATGGCTTACAAGAGTGTGACAGCATATATCTATGCCTTTAAAAGTATTTTTAATGAAAAGTTCGGAACATTTTACAAAAAAAGTCATACTTATGTTTTTAGTGAAAAATGCATCCCCTGGGAGCTAAAAATTCATGAAAATGGGCATATAATGCAAAAAAGTGCTGAAATGTCAACTTTGACTCTCTGTAACTTAAAATAATGGCCCAGAAAAAATCTGAAAAAATTCAGGAGAACTACTGGATACCTCTAAAACATATTCCCACAGTTATAGCAGTATTTATTTTTTTCATCTTCGATGTCACAGAGAACCACCCATATATATACATATATATATGCGAGATTTCATTACTTTTTAAATATTTCATTTGCGGTAAGAGCTTTGATTTTTTAATCTTTGTCTGGCTTATAATAATACATACATTTTCGCAATTTGCCAAATTTAAAACTCTTACATTGCCATAGGCATATGATACAATTATGATTTATTGAAATTTGAAAATGAGTAAAAGGTCTTTTTAAAAGTTGTTTCTAGGCTTCTTATGTTAAATAATCGACTTTTATAATAGCATTCTCTTGTTCTTTTTTCCGTCAACTATAGATTTATACATGACGACAATTTTTGTTGTTTACTTTGCAGAGCCAAAAATGCGAGCACTAAACTTTTTCCTTTTTTAACCAACTTTAAATAAATCATTACTTTATATCAACTTTCATCTCGGTTTGGGTTTGTTCAAATCGATAAATATCAAGCTATATTTAGTTAAAATACAAAGGTATGGTGAAATTAAACGAATTTATAGCTCTAAAATATCCTCAGTACAAAGCAGCGTTTTAAATAATTTTAATCTGATTATTTATAATTTTGAGTGTTTTGTTTAAAACTTTTTATTATTTAAATTTTAATTAACTCACGCTAATTGATTATACTTGAAATTATACACTGAATACCAGTTGAAAGCTGATATTGTTTTTTTTGTAAGAGTTCATGTTATTGCACAATTCGTGTATAAAAAAGGTTTGAAATGAAAGTATGAAAGTAGTAGAACTACGCTAGTGAATACTGGAATAGAACGATATACTCAGTTAAATGTTTAATGTACATGGGCGTAACATGTCACAGAAAATGTATTTCTACTAAGTGTGAGTACGTAAGAGTGTATACGTGTATGTAAATAAAATTGTTTACATATTTAGAAAAATAAGCTTGGACTATAAACGAATTGTGATAAAAATTTGGCGAAATAGATATATGCATTTTATGAACGAAATTATCTTACAATTTTTGCTTCCTTTAGAATTTTGCAGTACATTGACACTATATGATATATATGAGATATCCATTTGACATCTATACACTGTTGTTTGCCTCCTTAAATTAATTTTAAAAGACCTAGCTTTATAAGCTGAATATATTTGTAAATATGTATACATACAGTACTACTAAAAGTTTTCAAATCACATACTGAAATATTTACTTTTAAGTGCCTATATTTTATTCGACTTTGGCAATCTATAATTGTGAAAGTAAATATAGTATAAATTAGAAAATAATAAAATGAAATTCAATCAAAATTTCGATTAATAGTTAGCATTTTTTAGATACAGCCATTACATCAAATTCTGTATAACACTCATAAAAAGTCAATGTCAATTGTCTTTCTTATCTTTGTTATACGATTATACAATTGTTGCTGTTTCCAAAATTATAAATTATTTCATTTTGAGTAAATTATATGTACTTAATTATAAATTGTTTCATTTTGAATAAATTATATGTACTTAATTATAAATTGTTTCAATTTGCATAAATTATATGTACTTGAGTGTAAAATAGTGTTATTTTTGCGAATTTTTGAGAGATACAGTGTGAAGTGTGTGTATGTGTGTGTGTATGTGTGGGTGAGAGGGTGGGTGGGTATACTATCATAATAATTATGCTGTTCATAAATTACTACGAATTTATTTTCATTATTCAAAATTAATGTGATATTAATGTGATTGTCACAGATTTTTAATGAGCACAACAAATGTTTGAATTCATTACTTATTAAGAATGAAATATATAAATGTTTAGTGTAAGAGAAAAGAAGAATTGAGAGTTGTTGAGTAGTATATAAATCTACCTATAAAAATATGCAATCACAGGTACTGCTAGGTACGGCACTGTACGAATCGATACTACATGAGCAGCACCTTGCCGTTACTCGGGTTATTCGATCGATTTTTCCGGAATCACTTTATGCTCTTTCTCTATTTGGTAGTTTCTATATTATTATTTATGTGCTGCACAAATTTTTAAATATTTATACATAAACATGAACGATTAACCACATTGCAGTAATTATACTTTTTTAATCTTAGTTTATTTGAGTACGTTACATTTACGACATTTTATGCTTTTTATTGTATAAACTTTAATATTAACAGTAGTATAATGATTATTACTAGAAGATTCAATGTTCAGCGTTACACATATTATAATACAATATAGGAATATACTTCTATTATCGAGACTGATGTACTATAGTAAAAATTAAAGTGCATAAAAATTTTTTGTTAAAAATTGTGCTAAAATAATTATATATATTATTATAATTATTAATTTTTTTCTGTACAATAATAATTGAGTAGTGTAAAATATATTTTATATCTATAATGCACTAAAATAGTATTAATATTTTATTTCAATGTTTGCATGCAAGTATCGACCTATAGAAAACAACAAAATTATTAAAGTAGCAAGGTTGCATCTAATAAATAGTAGAGTAAAATTGAGTAAAATTATTTATTTGATTAAAATTAGTTATTGAGTAAAATTGCGTTTGTACATAATATTATCCTTTATAGTCAAAAGCAGCTAGGGTGGCTGCTAATGAATGAACGAATATGACCATATTTAATGAACAGGACAAATCATATATTTTTGTTTAGTTAAAAATAATGTGAGTTAACTACTTATTAACTTAGAGCATTATTTAGGCTTCGGGATGAGGGGAAACATTTCCGTAACTGAAAATATAAAATATATTGTATCGCATATTGTTTACTATATGCTGCTCATCCCGTGATGTCCGATTAGATATATACTGGTGCAGTCATCTTACTGTATTGTTAAGTAAAATGTACAATATTTTAGATCTACGTCTATAAAAATAATTTTGTATTATATTTGTCGGAATATCATAAAATATTTATTTATTTTATGACAGTTTTCAAATCCAATTCTAAGAATTCCCTATTATTTATAACAGATTCGAATTGTATAAAAAATGTTAATAATATTAAAAAATATTTTTTTGTCCGAAAATGAGGTTGGATAATTAAAACTGCGGCTATATTATCAAATGATTTGCCTTTACAAATTTCATTGATATTTTTTTGTAATTATCTTTTTTTCTTCCAATGCATTAGTTAGTATTATAGCAAACCATTGTCAAAACAAGACCTGATGGGCCAACCGTTTTTAAAGAATATTCCAGTTTTCTTTGGAGATTAGAAATTTAAATAGTATATTTCGTAACAAGGATCAAGTGTTTTTTTAACACACGTAACTGTAACTTTGCAACACACGTGTTGCGAATGATATTTTTTATTACTGTTGGCGACAAATCGCATTTTAAAAAATATAAACAATGCGAAAAATGCGATTATCCGCACACTGTATTAAAAAGAAAATAAATAATTGTTTATTTCAAGCAGAATTCTTCTTAAATATCACCCAAAATGAAATCTTTTTGATGTTAAATGACTTCTAGAATTTAGAAGAATGTGCTTAATGCTGTATATTGATCTACTTAACTCAACCTTCCTAGTTTTGGATATAAGGAAATATTATTTGATTATAGAGGATTCATTTATATCAAATACATTTCTTCTTGGTCAGGTTATATTTAAGAAGAATTCCGTTTGAAGTAAGAAACTATTGTTTTCAGTAAATCTGTAGAAAATTGACACCTAAATCTGAATGAATAATTACATTTCAATCGAGTTTTCAGGGTTTTCGGTTTGCTTTAGATCAAATAAAAAGTTATCCCTTGGATATAGTTATGTCTTAATATTACCTACATAAATGTTCACTCACAGGTAGCAACTATACTTACTTCTATCTAGCAGTCAACAGGTTAATGTTTACGCAGAAACCAAGTATTTCTTTTGTAGACATTAAGTATGCTTTCACTTAAAATTTCTTTAAATTAAAATTATCTTTTCTATTTCTTCCAAACATCTGCTTGGTCTAATTGAACTTTTCATTATGCGTTGTGATGTAGCAACATCACTGGGCGTCGCCTGGAGAGTCGTTGTTAGTGCGTGCACGTGCGCGCACCACTCCGCGGTAGTACCCGAGTACTATTCCCGACGGTGGGGATCGCGCACACCCGGGGAAACGGTCGCGAGGCACGTTGTTTACGTGCCGGCCCGCGCTCAGTTGTCGCCATCTTGAATCGATCTAGATTCAAACGCGCGCACACTGAACACGCGGTCCACGCTCGTATCGATTCGGGGATCGCGCGCATATAGTATAGGGAATTCGTAACGCGGATAGTGGGGGAACACATGTGTAATAGTAAGGAGATAAATTGATTTTCGTATTTCGCGCTGTTAACTAGAGAATAATTTAGTGATCTATTGAACCAATCAATAGATGATTTTATTAGAGAATAAGACTTCCGTATGGGTAAATATAACAGCATATTACGTTATATGACTGTAATTACCTTAAATACGGAAAGTCGAAATACTAGTTGGGACAATGATAACTTATGCAAATTAGTTGTCATTTTTATTTATAGTAGGGTAAATACGGGTAGCTTTATTACACCTGTGACGGATACGGAAGGGTTGGAGAATTATAATATTGCCGTATCCCTCGCAGGTAACGAGAGAGAGAGAACAGATAGGGATATTAGGAGATTGCGGGAGATAGAAAATCGGGGAAGAAGTTTGGCGTGACTCGGAAAAACGGATCATCGCCATTCTGATCCTACCGATCGTACAGTATTGCTTCATTATTCTGATCCTATCGATCTTCCAGATAGTAGTGTTCTGTATATTCTGATCTTATCGATCGCACAAACAGTATTATTTTTCTTTAGTTTTGATTGCTGAGATTTATGGTGATTATCTTATTATAAAGGAGGATTTATTTTTCCATAATAAGGATTGAGGAGTATACATAGATTTATCCCGTTAATAAGGAGAAATATTTAATACAACGATATACCTACATATAGATATAATTATCCAAACGGAATAGTTTTGGGATAGTATTATTATTATTATATTGGATATATTTTATTGATTTATTTACATCGCATTGGTGGGTTATTTTAATTATTAAAATAATAATTGATTTATCTAGTGGGGACAAAAAGGATAAATTCAGTGCGCGTTTTTCTTATTAAATTAAATTATTTATTTGATTAATTATATAAAGTAACGTTCTCTCTCTCGTGGTTAGTGGTGCCACGGGATCTATTATTAGATCCCGTAATATAATTGTATATATCTAAATTTTGTTAAGGGTGTTAATATTCGTTACGCGGTTTAATAGGTATCCGGAACTATTAGTTGATTCAACGGAACTTCCTCTGGGTGAGTCCACCGGGTAATCAGGACTAATAAATTATTATTATTTTTTTTATTATTATTAATTTTATTTAAATAATATTTTTTTTTATTATTTAAATTATAAACCAGCATCACAGCGTTAATATACATTTAAGTAAAGTACAATGCTAAAAGCATTATAGTATAAAAAATTTACTGCATCTTTCAAAAGATTGAAACTAATATACATTTATTATATATTTTTGTTTGTGATAAAAACATAGTTGAAAACGTTAGTGATTTTACTTCCAGATGTTACACTGATTGCAATGAAAATAAAACATAAAACAAAAGCTAAAATTTTTTGTACCCAAATCGGAGCCCCATACAAAATTACGGAGGTCGGCCCTCCAATTTGAGCATTATGCTTGACAATGCTCTAACCACTCCTGCAGCTTTTTACCCTGCATTCAGTAGGTGTTCCTTGATTGTTAGCCGCGCATCCAAGATGACTCCTAGGTATTTCACCGTGTCCGCCGATTTTATAGACTTACCATTTACAGTAAAGATGGTGTACCTCCTTTGCTTCGTTCGGGAGATAAATATCGCCTCCGTCTTTTCGACTGCCACACACAGCCCATGGGTGCTCAATCATACAGCTACTACCGCGATAGAGACATCTCCAAGATATTCTACCTCATCGATGCTCCTTGCGACGACGACCAAACCCACATTGTCCGCAAAAGCCACCATCGATACTCCCTCTGGAAACTGATGCCTAAGCAGTCCATCGTAAACGACATTCCAGAGAAGGGGCACCAAAACCGAACCTTTTGGCACGCCTTCGGTGATGTTATTGGAGTGCGCGCCATCCATGGTGTCATAGAGAAGAATCCGTTCTGAAAGGTAGCTCAAGATGACTTTACGTAGGTAGAGCGGCACCTTTAATTGTTACAAGAATAATATGATGTTGTCCCATCGAGACATGTTGAAAGCATTGTGGATATCCAGTGCGATGATAGCACACATGCGCCTAGAATTCCTAGTACCTCCGATGGCATTGCTGGCCAGCTCAACAACTCGACTTATAGCGTAAATAGTTGAGCGCCCTTTCCGAAAATCGAACTGTTTGTCGGACAGATCGCCTGTATGTGTGATAGCTGCTTATAGCCTGGCATAAATGACACGCTCAAACAGTTTCCCAGCTATATCCAACAAACAGAGTGGACTGTACGAGGAAGTGTTCTCCGGTGGTCGGCTCCCCTTTGGGAGAAGCACCAGCCTCTGTATCTTCCACCTTGCTGGGTAGCATCCTAATTGAAAACATGCACTAAATGTGTCCTGAAAAATTTGTGGCACATTCAGCGCAGCGGTCTTAATGGCCAGACCAGGTATTCCATCTGGTCCTGGAGCTTTACGGATGGATATTCTTCTTGCAGCCATTTTCAGCTCGGTTGTGGGAATAGGTGGTGCACCACTCTGTCAAGAAAATGTGGACACGATGGCATTGTGGCGCCCCTGGGTTTGATCTTATTCATCACCATTTTGTAGGGCTTACCCCAGGGATCGCGGTCTACTTCCTCGCAAAATTCGCGCCAGTACTTGCGTTTAGCCGCTTTAATCGCAGCCTTGAGCACTTTCCGTTTTTCCTCGTAGGCCGCGGTTAGTTCTTGGTACCGCGTGGTGACATAAGCAATTACTTTGTTAAATTTAGAACATTTATTCTCTTTATCAATCAAGTTATTCGATTCCAATTCAATTGTCCAATGCGGTTGTTTGTAAATACCGGAAACAAAAATTTCTTTCGACACCGGATCGAAAATGTCTACGCGCTGGTTATCAAGATATACGGTTAACCCTTCATCCACAAATTTCCGCAATGATAATAAATTTTCAGAAAGTGATTTCGCACAGTTTACATTATTCAAGCTTACAAATTTATTATTATTGGTACATGCAACTATATCACCTATCCCTTCGGATTTTATAATCGCGGATTCATCACTATTCGCGCATTTGATATCAGGTTGAATACTACCATCAACGGTCTTAAAAATCAATTTCGAATTCGCCATGTGTTCAGTAGCACCATAGTCTGCCAGAAATCTAATAAGCCGACTATTTCCAGAATCATAAGGCGCGCCAGCGCCTAACGCACATTTAAATAAGCATAACTTTAAGCCAAATTAACTTTTTGCAGTAAACCTGGAACAAAATGAAATCTTATACCAATACAAATCTAACCGCGTTGGGTTTTTTTAAAAACATCAAAAACTGTTAATTTGGTAGCATTTAGACAATGTGCAAAATTTGAAAAAACAAGTGTTTATATTTAGCTGCATCAACATTTTTGTTCACAAAATAATTGTATTCTATATAGCTAGATTAAAATTCTATAGTAATACGAAGACTTTGCCGTGGACTGGATAAAAAATACTAATTTCTCGAATTTTGGTGCTACTTTGAAAAATGTTAAAAAATGATGAAAAATAGCCTATTTTTGAATGTTTAATATCGCATACCTACGTCCTTAATTGATTTAGAAGGCTACAATTTTGGCTCACTTACTTTTTTTTATAGTATAGTAATATACTAAATTTTTAGCCCGATTGATTGACCCCCCCCGGACCGATTTACAAAAAAGTATTGGAATGACCCATATATATATCCCCATTAAAAAATCTCACTGGAGATCTCAGATCAAAACCCAGGTAAGATCTCATACCAAAAACTCATTTCAGCAATTTTTCGTCCATTACACGTTTCAAACCTTTTTCTGTCGATTGATAACTCGCACTGTATCACTCTCTCCCTCATTCTCTCTCTCTCTCTCCCTCTCTCTCTCTCTCTCTCTCTGTCTCTCTGTCTCTCTCTCTCTCTCTCTCTCTCTCTCTCTCTCTGGTGGGTAGCGCAGACGCTCTTCATCTCACTCCGTCGTATTGAGTTTTATTACTATTACAAATATCGTTTTTCTAAGTTTTAGCACCAACAAATTGGACTCCTACAGGAGCTACTTAGCTGTTTTATACAGGTATCTTAATTAGTGGCTCCTGAAGTCTGTAACTGCCGTCTAAATCTATCGTCAAAATTGGAGGTTAAGTGAGAAAACTCAGTTACGCTGTCTCATTCTTGGCGGACGGTTCGATTCGCGCAGACGTACCCAGCGCCTCTAACGTCACTGACCGAAGCCACAGGTTCAAATATTTCGCAAGTTAGTCTTTTCCATCATTATCAAGATGCAGCAGTCGACCAGGAACTTGTGCTTTGTCTGTGGAAGGAGAATTTTGAAGAAGGACATCGCAGAAATCTGTGCTCCATGCGAATTGTTACGCACCGTCACCAGGTACGAGCAAACCTAGATGCTGCTGGCGTGCGAAGGCGCCTAACTCGTCCGACTCATTGACGGGAGCAGCACTTCCCGGGTCTCTCCCGCAACACAGCGACGCGGCGCGTGATGAGGTAACGACAGCGCGTTCCCCCACCGCCGGGTCGGCCAAGCGCGTGGCCTCGCCCACCTCGCCGCCTTACGCACAGGTTGCCAAGCAATCGCGTGGCAATGCTTCGCATCACCGTCCGTCGAGTTATTCGGGTTCCAACGTCAGCCCCGTCGATATGTCTACTCTTTTCTCTGACTGCCTCGCGTATTGAGGATACTCTTATTGAGTCTTCGACAGTATTTAACATTAAGGATTTAGAATTTTCAACAGTTTCTAGTATTAAGAATCTAGATTCGCGCCTGCTAGCTCTTGAGAAATTATCGGGTCAACACAGCTTAACTTCAAATAATTCAATAGATTCTGGCGTTGCCTCTAATAATATTAATAATATTAATGGTAATAATTGTAATTTAAATTCAGCGAGCGGTCGTAACCTTTTAGAGCGTGATGCGTTGGAAATTCTCGTGTTGGGAATACCCACTGATTGTACATTATCGGAAAGAGAGCTGGTTGAGCGGATCCTTTTAGCTATTAATCTTCCTCAGTTATCCATTCATGTCATCGATTATCGACCGTGGAAGCATGCAAAAGTTAATACTCAACTTGAGGCCCAATCTTCTCTTACTGTTAAATTCAAAGGCCTAGTCTTTAGAGTTTCTACACCTTCTATTAGAGATTTAATTCTTGAAAAATGGCACTTTTTAAAAGACAAAACGGCGCACATTATTTTTGGCTCAGGTGGAAACTCTAACGTCTATATTGGAGCATTATGGCCTAAGCCTCTGAATGACCTATGGGTTAAGACGCTACATAGAGCGTCTTCATTAGGTTACCTGCGACGTACTATTGTTAATTATAATGTTTGTTCGCGTAAAGTAAAAGGAGGCTCTATTATCATTATAAGGTCTGAATCTGATCTGTTAAACCTGTCTCCCTCCTCTCCTAATCCGAACATGAGCAAATGAAGTTCAGCTGGCAAGGGGTCTCATAGAAATTCATCCTCATTCTCCATTTTTCACTGTAATGTCAACCGTCTAAAAACGCACTTTGCTTCTATTGAATCACTCATTGTTCCACTAAATTATGACATCATTGCGCTCACAGAAACCTTCCTTACAGAACATGACTCGTCCTCTATCATCTCCATTCCTGGCTATTCTCTTCATCGGTTAGACAGAGTAGGGAAGGAGGGTGGAGGTGTAGCTGCATATATTAAAGATGAGCTCACGGTCGGGCTATTGGCCCAATCAGATCCGCAATTTACTAATACACCAGAATACATCATTTTGAAAGTCAAAAGTCAGTCAATCTCTTTACTTTTTGCAGTGGTGTATAGGAGGCCAACGGCGGCCTATCCATTGGCGTTTTTTAATGCACTTTCTGACTTTTTCCCTCAATATGATCAAGTTGTTATCACAGGGGATTTCAACATTAACATGAGGGCTTCTGATGGGTCGGCCGCCATGTTGAACTCTTCTATCCGGATGCTGAACCTTCACCTCGTTCAATTTGAACCTACTCATCATACTCATAACATGATTCGCTCTTCTCATACCTGGCTTGATCTCTTCATTATTCGTGATCCTCCTCCTGACTTCTCGTATTTTAAGTCAACAGAGCCTTTCATAGCGGGACATGATTCTATTGTATTGGTACTTAATCTTATGAAAGCCTGTTCAGCTCTCAGGAGGTTCTGGTCGCGTAATCTTGGAGGGGTCGATCCTCATGCTGTTGCTTCGCTATTTCTGGCGAAAGTTAATACTTCATCGGAGATTCAGATTCCATCTGGTTCACTTAACCCCACCCTAGTTTCACAGTCCTGCACATGTTCTCGATCACCTGACATCACTAACACTGACTCTGCTTCTTTTACTAATCCTTCATCTACCATAGCTAATTTCATTAATAATCTCTCGTTCATAATCATCGAAACATTTGATAAAATCGCACCTCATAAATTCGTCATTGTTAAAAATCTACCTAAACCATGGATCATTCATGAAATTAAAGAGGGCATCAAATTACGTAATGCTGCGTTCAGGAGGTTCCGGTCCTCAGGTCTACACTCTCATTATGTTGAGGTTAAATCACGTAGGTCCTCTGTCCGCAATGCTATTGATACGGTTAAATTCAATTATCTTAATGACAAAATCAATAAGTCTACTAATACGGCGGTGTTGTGGAAGGAACTTAGGCGTCTTGGATTGGCCACCTGTTCAAAGCAATCACCATTAAAGCAATTGTCTGTTGATCAATTAAACGCTCATTATGCCAACATCTCTCATTCTGACTCTCCACTTAATCATCTTCATCTCGATTCTACATTAGCTCAATCACTGGCTCCATCGGCTCCCACATTTACCTTTGAGATGGTTACTCCGAGAAGAGTTTTTACAATCATAAACAACGCCTCCTCTAAGTCTACTGGTCCTGATGGTATTTCAGTGCCCATGATTAAACTTCTTACACCTCATATCATTCCTCATCTAGTCTTTATATTCAACGAATTGCTCTCGTTGGGGTACTATCCTGACTCATGGAAGAAATCATTGTTGCTTCCTTTGGCCAAGTCGAATAGGATGATCTCGCCATCGGACACTAGACCCATAGCTAAACTATGTGAAATCTCGAAATTGCTTGAAAAGTTAGTCCACGACCAACTGTCACGTTTTGTTGAGATAAATAATCTTTTTATCGAAAGACAAGCTGGTTTTCGTAGAGGCCATAGTACGCAAACTGCATTGCTAGGCGTCTTGGATGATGTTCGGAGAACTATAGATAGTCGTAAGATTACTTTACTTGTCTTGTTTGATTTCGCTAAGGCATTCGACTCAGTACCTCACCCTCTCCTGTTATCTAAATTGCGATCAATGGGATGTTCCGACACTGTCATTCACTGGTTTTATCATTATCTTTCGGGACGCTCCCAGGCTATTGTTGACGAGGAGGGGTTTGTTCATCTTGGCGTGAAACATCGCGTGGCGTTCCTCAGGGGAGTGTTTTGGGTCCTTTATTATTCTCTGTTTTTATTAATGATCTACCACTAGTATTAAAGCACTCTAAACACATGATTTTTGCAGACGGTATACAAATTTATCACTCCTGTTATCCTGCTGATCTGGCCCGTGGTGTGAATGCTATTTCTGAGGACGCTAGTGCTGACTATAATTGGGCAACAGCAGATGGTCTTAAACTAAACCTTGATAAGACTAGAGTGATGATCCTGGGTAGTCAGGCCTTCATTTCTAGGATTGACCTTCACACTGCTCCTAGAGTAAAGATCGGCGAGGATTTCGTGAGTTATACAGATGAGATTAAGTCATTGGGGTTGTGGATCTCACCATCGCATGATTGGTCAAGACAGATGGCGTCAATCTCACAAAGAGTTCACCATGTATTATACTCACTTCGCTTTTTAAAGCGTGCTCTCTCACGTTAGACTAGAAAATACTTGGTGGAAACTCTCGTTTTCCCTCACTTTAACTACGCCTGCGCTGTATATGATAATCTGGATAATTCTAAGAATTTAAAGCTACAACGACTTTTGAATGCATGTGTCCGCTTTGTGTGGGGCAACATACCATGGAGAGGTCATGTAACTCCGTTTCGTCTTGAATTGGGGTGGTTGTCGGTTGAACTTAGAAGAGCATTTATCATTGGGTCATGTGCCTATAATATCATAGCTCATAATTCGCCCACATACTTAGCCTCTCATTTCACATTAAGATCTAATAATCATCTTTCTGTTCGATCATCCTAACGTCACCCTCCTGTTTCCCTTTCCTTTCTTCCTCCCAGAACAGAAGCTTTAAATAATTCATTTGTCATCACAGCCACTAAACTCATTAATCATCTGCCTATCACTGATTTTAGTCCCTTAGCATTGTCCTCGTTTAAATCATCCCTCTTAACACATCTTCACGAGCTTGATCGACAGGCATGGGAGCTGAGAGTCTGTCGCGAGAGCATCATCTGCCCTCCCTTGTCAGCGTTTTAGCGTTTTTGCGTCTTACCGTTTTAGCGTTTTGCGATTTAACGTTTTAGCGTTTTTTGCATTATGCATAAGCTTTGCATGATATTATTATTGTATTATTGTTATTATATTTTTAATTATTATTTGTTATGTTTATTTTTATTTTATTTACGTTGTTACATTGTTATTGAGATTTTTATTTATTATGTTATTTTATTTCAATCTATTTTGTTTATATTTAATGCGTTATTTATTTATTTATTTTTTGCTATACTTGTATTTTAATTTTAATTTGCTTTGTAACACATTTTTTGATCTTATTTTGCGTTTTCATAACATATCGCTGTGTATACGGGGCGTAGCCCCAACTACTCAATAAATACTTCAATCAATCAATCAATCTCTCTGGCTCTCTAACTCACTCTCTCTCTCCCTCTCTATTTTATAATTTTAAATTTTAAATTTAATTAAATTATATGCTTAGTTCCTAGATAATAGATTTGTCTGCATAAGTTTATAAATCGTACGCTTTTATGCTTTTACTTTACGCTTTTATTATATTTTATTCTATTTTATAGATATATGGGGTATTCCACGTGAAGTGGTCCGATCAAAATTTTAAAATGCGCCAAATTTTGGGTACACATTGCAAATGTTTTTAAGAATACAGAAAAAAATTTTTAGGTACCGGAATCTATTTGCTCAAAAGTTATTCTAACCTCAAAAAGTGAATTTTTTCCAGTTTTTTTCAACACCAGCTGGGTTCATCGCTATTTAACTCAAAATCTATCAACTTTTACTATAGAACATTATATGTAACATTCGTTGCTAATTATGTCTAGAATTTATCCTTCTGGGTTAGAATTTCTAATTTCAAGGTAAATGATAGATAAACTACATGTCAATATTCAACTTGAAAAAAATCTAACTTCGCCACAATTGATTTTTTTATCCAGAAGTCCAAAAGAAAGCTTGGAGCCATACCTTTCAAATGATCTGTAGCATTTTTATGGCCTTCAATTCTGTAAAAAGTTATGATAGTTTAAAGAAAGACGAAATTTTTTTAAAAATTTAAATGGGAAATACCATGTTAATTTTTGTAAATTTTTTGTCTTTCTTTGAATTATCATAACTTTTTACAGAATTGAAGGCCATCAAAATGCTACAGATCATTTGAAAGGTATTGCTCCAAGCTTTCTTTTGGACTTTTGGATAATAAAATCAATTGTGGCGAAGTTAGATTTTTTCAAGTTGAATATTGACATGTAGTTTATCTATCATTTACCTTGAAATTAGAAATTCTAACCCAGAAGGATAAATTCTAGACATAATTAGCAACGAATGTTACATATAATGTTCTATAGTAAAAGTTGATAGATTTTGAGTTAAATAGCGATGAACCCAGCTGGTGTTGAAAAAAACTGGAAAAAATTCACTTTTTGAGGTTAGAATAACTTTTGAGCAAATAGATTCCGGTACCTAAAAATTTTTTTCTGTATTCTTAAAAACATTTGCAATGTGTACCCAAAATTTGGCGCATTTTAAAATTTTGATCGGACCACTTCACGTGGAATACCCCATATACATTCTTGCGATTTTTGCTTTATATTTTATTTTGTTATTCTTCTTTGAAATATTGCTTTACTATAATTATGTATATTATTTTTTCTTATTATTTGATGTAAAAATAGCAGTATTATTATTGTATTTCCTAGTGCCATTCGGTTTTTGGTAAACCTTGGCACAAAATAAACTTTGTTATCAATAAATCTCACTCTCTCTCTCTCTCATTCTCTATCCCTCCGTCTCTCTCACTCTCTCTGTACCTCATTCTCGCTCACTCTCTCTTTATATTTTATATTTTATTTTATTTTTTATATTGTTATTGTTATGTTTACTTTACTGTTTTTCTCTGATCTCCAGGGTCACCCTTCGATCTCGGATCCTAACTTCTCCCATCCCTTTAGTAGCCGTACGGACTTTCTCAGCGAATGCTGTTGCGTCCGTCTTCTTGCCCAGCCGAAGCAGGACATCTCCCCGCCCTGTTGGCCGTACGCTCAGAACCTGGGCGCCGCTGTCGTCCGGGTTGACTTCCTTTCGGAGCTTCCCCAAGACTTCAGCAAACGTACGGTCCCTCGCGACAGTTACCACCAGGGTGGTACCGGCGCCTTCTGGCGTTTTCTCCTATCAAGAGGCGCCTGTCCCGACTTGACTGTCGGCTTTTTCCCCGCCACTGACGCGGACTTGGATTGCTCCTTGTCCGTGCCACGTGGTGGTACCTCCTTTCGAGGCTTCTTCTTCTTGCGGCTCTTAGAGACCTCGGGGGGCTTTGGGGGCCCTCTCTACTTCTCTTTTGAGCCTGCATTCTAGCTGTAGCCGTAAAGACGGCTTTAGCAATGATGCCTCTTCTCTTAGGCCGCCGACGATTCTCGTGACCAACTCGATAATCCTCGACTTGGCACTTGTAATCATCGACTGCTAAAGACATCTTCTTCGTTTTCCGTAGAGCTCTTGTACAAGAGCGTCTACGGTTTGCAGCCCTGTTTTGACGACCATGGAAATGTTAGGCTGCTTTCCACAAGCTGCCAACATTGCCTGGAGTTCTTTTTTCAGATGGTCGTAAGTGGAGTCGATCTCCTCCTGCGCCTTCTCCACCTTCTTGTATTCCTTACGAAACACTTCTATCTCCTCTTGAGATTCTCTGCTATAGGCAGAGATGCCACTGATGGCGCTACCAATGCTGGTAACGCTGCCGCTTCTTAACCTGCTAGCAGAAGCAAGACTCAGCATCTGGGATAGCGGCTGCTGTTGGGGGTTTTCTTTCGAAGACCCCGCCTCTGACGTGATGTTAGAACTAAGTGGTTTGTGGCCTCCCCCAAAATCCATGAGGCCAGCGCCGGCCACCGCGGCTTTCACCCGATCGGAACCGACGACGGGATTCACTCCCAGTTTGCAGTTGCCCGCTTGGGGTAGTATGTTTTCATCTCGCTTGCTCATACTTCTGGTTGTACTGTTTGGTCCACGGAGATTATTTTATTTCACCTCTACCCTTCACGCTAGAGTGACGAGCATTCCCCCATCCGCCACCCGGGGGACACGCCGCATACGGGTACAGGACTCCCCGCGCGGATTATTATTATTATTATTATTCTTATTATTATTATTATTATTATTATTATTATTATTATTATTATTATTATTATTATTATTATTATTATTATTATTATTATTATTATTATTTTTTTTTTTTTTTTTTTTTTTTCGTGGGAAACTGAAGAAATCTTACATAAGACGACGACGAGGGTCCGCACTCGTCGCCAGTGCCGGATTCTTACCGGCTAAAACTCCAAACCCAACGCTTTCACCTGCCCAGCCCGGAACTGTTTTTCACAATACTTCAAGCTGGGAGGCGTGTCTTGTGACATGCGTCATCCGTTCCTTATTCTATCCTCCCACGTTGAGACTGCCACTCATCGTGAAGCGGCCTTTCGGGCGGTATCGAGCGCGCGCCTAAAGGTGGCACAGGCTCCGGACCCCGCCACGTGAGACACTCCCTCAGCATCCTTTGATGGACAAAGAAAGCATTTGGGAGCGCTCTTGCAATTCTTAAGGTTGTGTGCAGGCTCGCCGCACTTGTAGCACGACGAGGACCTGTCCACTCCCTTACAATTCCGTTTCGTGTGGCCGAAGTCTAGGCACCGATAGCACCTCTCGACCAAGACTCGATCCCGAACGCGACAGCTTACGAAGCCGACGCAGAGATGCCGCATCGACTTCAGCCTGTCAGCGCTCTCGTGATCCAGCTTCACGATGGCTGTCTTCTGTTGACTGCGGTTTAGGCCCAAAAGCGTCACCTCTCGTCTCTCAGGCGGAGACGCGAGAACTTTATCTAGGGCCGCTACCATTTCGTCCCTCGTTGTGAGAGCGTCCAGGTCTCTGATCTCCAGGGTCACCCTTCGATCTCGGATCCTAACTTCTCCCATCCCTTTAGTAGCCGTACGGACTTTCTCAGCGAATACTGTTGCGTCCGTCTTCTTGCCCTGCCGAAGCAGGACATCTCCCCGCCCTGTTGGCCGTACGCTCAGAACCTGGGCGCCGCTGTCGTCCGGGTTGACTTCCTTTCGGAGCTTCCCCAAGACTTCAGCAAACGTACGGTCCCTCGCGACAGTTACCACCAGGGTGGATACCGGCGCCATCTGGCGCTTTCTCCTATCAAAAGGCGCCTGTCCCGACTTGACTGTCGGCTTTTTCCCCGCCACTGACGCGGACTTGGATTGCTCCTTGTCCGTGCCACGTGGTGGTACCTCCTTTCGAGGCTTCTTCTTCTTGCGGCTCTTAGAGACTTCGGGGGGCTTTGGGGGCCCTCTCTACTTCTCTTTTGAGCCTGCATTCTAGCTGTAGCCGTAAAGACGGCTGTAGCTATTATGCTTCTTCTCTTAGGCCGCCGACGATTCTCGTGACCAACTCGATAATCCTCGACTTAGCACTTGTAATCGTCGATTGCCGAAAACATCTTTTTGGTTTTCCCGTAGAACTCTTGTACAAGAGTGTCTACGGTCTTCAGCCCTGTCTTGACGACCATGGAGATGTTAGGCTGCTTGTGCAAAGCATAGCCTGGAGTTCGCTCTTTAGATGGTCGTAAGTGGAGTCGATGTCCTCCTGCGCCTTCTCTACCTTCGGTATTCCTTGCGGAATATTTCGTCTCCGCTTGAGATTCTTTACTATATGCAGAGATGCCACTGAGTGGCACTACCATGGCTGGTAACGCCCTGCCTGTCAATCGTCACCTGTTTGCGGAGGCAACACTCAACATCTGTAACGTCGCTGCTTTTGGACTTTTGGATAATAAAATCAATTGTGGCGAAGTTAGATTTTTTCAAGTTGAATATTGACATGTAGTTTATCTATCATTTACCTTGAAATTAGAAATTCTAACCCAGAAGGATAAATTCTAGACATAATTAGCAACGAATGTTACATATAATGTTCTATAGTAAAAGTTGATAGATTTTGAGTTAAATAGCGATGAACCCAGCTGGTGTTGAAAAAAACTGGAAAAAATTCACTTTTTGAGGTTAGAATAACTTTTGAGCAAATAGATTCCGGTACCTAAAAATTTTTTTCTGTATTCTTAAAAACATTTGCAATGTGTACCCAAAATTTGGCGCATTTTAAAATTTTGATCGGACCACTTCACGTGGAATACCCCATATACATTCTTGCGATTTTTGCTTTATATTTTATTTTGTTATTCTTCTTTGAAATATTGCTTTACTATAATTATGTATATTATTTTTTCTTATTATTTGATGTAAAAATAGCAGTATTATTATTGTATTTCCTAGTGCCATTCGGTTTTTGGTAAACCTTGGCACAAAATAAACTTTGTTATCAATAAATCTCACTCTCTCTCTCTCATTCTCTATCCCTCCGTCTCTCTCACTCTCTCTGTACCTCATTCTCGCTCACTCTCTCTTTATATTTTATTTTATTTTTTATATTGTTATTGTTATGTTTACTTTACTGTTTTTCTCTGATCTCCAGGGTCACCCTTCGATCTCGGATCCTAACTTCTCCCATCCCTTTAGTAGCCGTACGGACTTTCTCAGCGAATGCTGTTGCGTCCGTCTTCTTGCCCAGCCGAAGCAGGACATCTCCCCGCCCTGTTGGCCGTACGCTCAGAACCTGGGCGCCGCTGTCGTCCGGGTTGACTTCCTTTCGGAGCTTCCCCAAGACTTCAGCAAACGTACGGTCCCTCGCGACAGTTACCACCAGGGTGGTACCGGCGCCTTCTGGCGTTTTCTCCTATCAAGAGGCGCCTGTCCCGACTTGACTGTCGGCTTTTTCCCCGCCACTGACGCGGACTTGATTGCTCCTTGTCCGTGCCACGTGGTGGTACCTCCTTCCGAGGCTTCTTCTTCTTGCGGCTCTTAGAGACCTCGGGGGGGCTTTGGGGGCCCTCTCTACTTCTCTTTTGAGCCTGCATTCTAGCTGTAGCCGTAAAGACGGCTTTAGCTATTATGCCTCTTCTCTTAGGCCGCCGACGATTCTCGTGACCAACTCGATAATCCTCGACTTGGCACTTGTAATCGTCGACTGCCGAAAACATCTTCTTGGTTTTCCGTAGAACTCTTGTACAAGAGTGTCTACGGTCTTCAGCCCTGTCTTGACGACCATGGAGATGTTAGGCTGCTTTGCCACAAGCGGCCAACATAGCCTGGAGTTCCTCTTTAGATGGTCGTAAGTGAGTCGATGTCCTCCTGCGCCTTCTCTACCTTCTCGTATTCCTTTACTGAACACTATATCGATCTCCTCTTGAGATTCTTACTATTAGGCAGAGATGCCACTGATGGCGCTACCAATGCTGGTAACGCTGCCGCTTCTTAACCTGCTAGCAGAAGCAAGACTCAGCATCTGGGATAGCGGCTGCTGTTGGGGGTTTTCTTTCGAAGACCCCGCCTCTGACGTGATGTTAGAACTAAGTGGTTTGTGGCCTCCCCCAAAATCCATGAGGCCAGCGCCGGCCACCGCGGCTTTCACCCGATCGGAACCGACGACGGGATTCACTCCCAGTTTGCAGTTGCCCGCTTGGGGTAGTATGTTTTCATCTCGCTTGCTCATACTTCTGGTTGTACTGTTTGGTCCACGGAGATTATTTTATTTCACCTCTACCCTTCACGCTAGAGTGACGAGCATTCCCCCATCCGCCACCCGGGGGACACGCCGCATACGGGTACAGGACTCCCCGCGCGGATTATTATTATTATTATTATTATTATTATTATATATTATTATTATTATTATTATTATTATTATTATTATTATTATTATTATTATTATTATTATTATTATATTTTTTTTTTTTTTTTTTTTTTTTCGTGGGAAACTGGAGAAATCTTACATAAGACGACGACGAGGGTCCGCACTCGTCGCCAGTGCCGGATTCTTACCGGCTAAAACTCCAAACCCAACGCTTTCACCTGCCCAGCCCGGAACTGTTTTTCACATTACTTCAAGCTGGGAGGCGTGTCTTGTGACATGCGTCATCCGTTCCTTATTCTATCCTCCCACGTTGAGACTGCCACTCATCGTGAAGCGGCCTTTCGGGCGGTATCGAGCGCGCGCCTAAAGGTGGCACAGGCTCCGGACCCCGCCACGTGAGACACTCCCTCAGCATCCTTTGATGGACAAAGAAAGCATTTGGGAGCGCTCTTGCAATTCTTAAGGTTGTGTCCAGGCTCGCCGCACTTGTAGCACGACGAGGACCTGTCCACTCCCTTACAATTCCGTTTCGTGTGGCCGAAGTCTAGGCACCGATAGCACCTCTCGACCAAGACTCGATCCCGAACGCGACAGCTTACGAAGCCGACGCAGAGATGCCGCATCGACTTCAGCCTGTCAGCGCTCTCGTGATCCAGCTTCACGATGGCTGTCTTCTGTTGACTGCGGTTTAGGCCCAAAAGCGTCACCTCTCGTCTCTCAGGCGGAGACGCGAGAACTTTATCTAGGGCCGCTACCATTTCGTCCCTCGTTGTGAGAGCGTCCAGGTCTCTGATCTCCAGGGTCACCCTTCGATCTCGGATCCTAACTTCTCCCATCCCTTTAGTAGCCGTACGGACTTTCTCAGCGAATACTGTTGCGTCCGTCTTCTTGCCCTGCCGAAGCAGGACATCTCCCCGCCCTGTTGGCCGTACGCTCAGAACCTGGGCGCCGCTGTCGTCCGGGTTGACTTCCTTTCGGAGCTTCCCCAAGACTTCAGCAAACGTACGGTCCCTCGCGACAGTTACCACCAGGGTGGATACCGGCGCCATCTGGCGCTTTCTCCTATCAAAAGGCGCCTGTCCCGACTTGACTGTCGGCTTTTTCCCCGCCACTGACGCGGACTTGGATTGCTCCTTGTCCGTGCCACGTGGTGGTACCTCCTTTCGAGGCTTCTTCTTCTTGCGGCTCTTAGAGACCTCGGGGGGCTTTGGGGGCCCTCTCTACTTCTCTTTTGAGCCTGCATTCTAGCTGTAGCCGTAAAGACGGCTTTAGCAATGATGCCTCTTCTCTTAGGCCGCCGACGATTCTCGTGACCAACTCGATAATCCTCGACTTGGCACTTGTAATCATCGACTGCTAAAGACATCTTCTTCGTTTTCCGTAGAGCTCTTGTACAAGAGCGTCTACGGTTTGCAGCCCTGTTTTGACGACCATGGAAATGTTAGGCTGCTTTGCACAAGCTGCCAACATTGCCTGGAGTTCTTTTTTCAGATGGTCGTAAGTGGAGTCGATGTCCTCCTGCGCCTTCTCTACCTTCTCGTATTCCTTGCGGAATATTTCGATCTCCTCTTGAGATTCTCTGCTATAGGCAGAGATGCCACTGATGGCGCTACCAATGCTGGTAACGCTGCCGCTTCTTAACCTGCTAGCAGAAGCAAGACTCAGCATCTGGGATAGCGGCTGCTGTTGGGGGTTTTCTTTCGAAGACCCCGCCTCTGACGTGATGTTAGAACTAAGTGGTTTGTGGCCTCCCCCAAAATCCATGAGGCCAGCGCCGGCCACCGGGCTTTCACCCGATCGGAACCGACGACGGGATTCACTCCCAGTTTGCAGTTGCCCGCTTGGGGTAGTATGTTTTCATCTCGCTTGCTCATACTTCTGGTTGTACTGTTTGGTCCACGGAGATTATTTTATTTCACCTCTACCCTTCACGCATTATTATTATTATTATTATTATTATTATTATTATTATTATTATTATATTATATTATTATATTATTATTATTATTATATTATTATTATTATTATATTATTATTATATTATTATTATTATTATTATTATTATTATTATTATTATTATTATTATTATTATTATTATTATTATTATTATTAGTACCCGGTGTCGGGTTTTCTGTCCCGCATCCGGCGCCTCCCCAGGCGGCGGATAGGGGAACGCTCGCTAGAATAGAGGGTACCGAGGAAATAAAATACTCGGGGTGGACCAAATCAGATAGGGGAAGGAACCCCGAATAATAAACCAAACATGGCAGATTTAATAATCAAAGAAAACCTTACGTGGCAGGGGGTCGGATCCCCAGTACCGGCGGTCGTCATGGGTGAGCAAGCGGGCCCCGGATCGTCGTCATCAAGCGACTGCAGTGGCGTAAGGGACTCACCTGGCCTTTACTCATCTAATGTTACCAGGTATAGACGCTCTGCGTAAGACATCAATGCGGCAGAAGTGAGGGGCGAAAAGACCTTTGCTGTAATCCGCGATATCCTTAAGAGCATGGGGAGGCGCTAAGAAGCAGCCCAACACAGCAGGCAATTAAAGATGGACTGCCTGTGCTGCAGGGCAAGATAGAGGAATTGGAGGAGGACAGGCCCTCACATAAAGGCCAAGCGATCGCTGGTCGCGAGCACCAGCGGGGCTTGGTCAAAAAAGTTTTTACGCCTCAGCCTACTCCGACAGCAAAAGCAACAGCGCAGTCGTCCTCTCGCCCTCAGACCTTGTGGAGGGTGGACGGTCGAATAAAAAAAAGAAGACGCCCAAACAAACACCTATGGCGAAACAGGAAAAACCCTCGACCAGGCCAGATGACTGGGTCGAGGTGAAAAAGAAGAAAAAGAAAAGAAAGGAGAAGAAAAAGAAGGAGCAAAAGACAGAGGCTAAAGCCTCCAAATCGATGGCCAAACCAAAGATGGCCGGTAAGACCAAGCCAGAAGCCATCGTCTTAAAGCCAGCGAGTGGCAAGACCTACGCCGACATACTTGGAGGTATTCGGCAACAGGTCAACCCAGCCGATCACGGGGCGGATGTTAGGAGTGTCCGTTGCACCAAGAACGGAGCCCTCATGATCGAGCTTAAAAAAATAGAAAGCTCGAAAAAGGAGGGCTTCACCCGGCACTCAAGGACGCAGTGGGAGATGCAGCAACGATGCGTATCCTTACACCCACTGCCGTCCTTGACATAAGGGACATCGACTGTTGTAGCACGAAGGAAGAGGTTAGCGAGGCGATTACCAAAGCAATAGGAAGTGGAGAAGAGCCCGCTAGCCTAAGACTTACGAGGCCAAACAAAGCTGGGCAGATTCTGGCTATTGCCACCGTAACGGAGGTGGCAGCGAAGAAACTGCTTGAATCGGCCCGGCTAAAGATCGGCTGGATCAACTGCCGTATACGCAGACGGCAGGTCGCCGTGCGATGCTACAGGTGCCTGGGATACGGGCACCTGGGCGCAGACTGCAAGGGACCTGACCGCAGCAAATGCTGCTATCGGTGTGGCGCACAGGAGCACTTTGCCGCCAATTGCAAAGCAGATGCCAGGTGCTTCCTGTGCGCTAAACCAGGCGCGATGGCTGAATCGCTGGCGCACGTGGCCGGATCGAGCGTCTGTCGCGCCCTCCGACAGGCTCTAACAGGCAATCGTCGAAATGGTTAAGGCTCTGCAAGCCAACCTTCATAGGAGCAGGACGGCCCATGACCTGTTGGCCCAGATCTGTCTCGAGAAAGACGCCGACATCGTTCTTGTCAGCGAACAGTACCGGGACAGAGAAGGGCCTAACTGGTACCGGGATATGCTGGGAACTGCTGCCATATGGGTCTTTAACCCACACCACCTACACGCGGTGTGCCATGGATCTGGTAGTGGCTTCGTCTGGGTGGGGGGTGGTGGAGTCACATACTTTAGCTGCTATCTCACCCCGAACGAGAGCATCGAGGGTTTCCAGACCAAGCTGGATGCCCTCGAGGACGCAATCAGAAATGTGGAGGGCGAGCTGATAGTGGCCGGAGACTTCAATGCGAAAGCAGTGGAGTGGGGAGAGAAAGTCCCAGACTCCAGAGGGGGACGAGTCATGGACATGGTGAAGAAAGCATTTGGGAGCGCTCTTGCAATTCTTAAGGTTGTGTCCAGGCTCGCCGCACTTGTAGCACGACGAGGACCTGTCCACTCCCTTACAATTCCGTTTCGTGTGGCCGAAGTCTAGGCACCGATAGCACCTCTCGACCAAGACTCGATCCCGAACGCGACAGCTTACGAAGCCGACGCAGAGATGCCGCATCGACTTCAGCCTGTCAGCGCTCTCGTGATCCAGCTTCACGATGGCTGTCTTCTGTTGACTGCGGTTTAGGCCCAAAAGCGTCACCTCTCGTCTCTCAGGCGGAGACGCGAGAACTTTATCTAGGGCCGCTACCATTTCGTCCCTCGTTGTGAGAGCGTCCAGGTCTCTGATCTCCAGGGTCACCCTTCGATCTCGGATCCTAACTTCTCCCATCCCTTTAGTAGCCGTACGGACTTTCTCAGCGAATGCTGTTGCGTCCGTCTTCTTGCCCTGCCGAAGCAGGACATCTCCCCGCCCTGTTGGCCGTACGCTCAGAACCTGGGCGCCGCTGTCGTCCGGGTTGACTTCCTTTCGGAGCTTCCCCAAGACTTCAGCAAACGTACGGTCCCTCGCGACAGTTACCACCAGGGTGGATACCGGCGCCATCTGGCGCTTTCTCCTATCAAAAGGCGCCTGTCCCGACTTGACTGTCGGCTTTTTCCCCGCCACTGACGCGGACTTGGATTGCTCCTTGTCCGTGCCACGTGGTGGTACCTCCTTCGAGGCTTCTTCTTCTTGCGGCTCTTAGAGACTTCGGGGGGCTTTGGGGGCCCTCTCTACTTCTCTTTTGAGCCTGCATTCTAGCTGTAGCCGTAAAGACGGCTTTAGCTATTATGCTTCTTCTCTTAGGCCGCCGACGATTCTCGTGACCAACTCGATAATCCTCGACTTGGCACTTGTAATCGTCGACTGCCGAAAACATCTTTTTGGTTTTCCCGTAGAACTCTTGTACAAGAGTGTCTACGGTCTTCAGCCCTGTCTTGACGACCATGGAGATGTTAGGCTGCTTGTGCAAAGCATAGCCTGGAGTTCGCTCTTTAGATGGTCGTAAGTGGAGTCGATGTCCTCCTGCGCCTTCTCTACCTTCTCGTATTCCTTGCGGAATATTTCGATCTCCTCTTGAGATTCTTACTATATGCAGAGATGCCACTGATGGCACTACCATGGCTGGTAACGCTGCCGCATCGTAACCTGTTTGCGGATGCAACACTCAACATCTGTAACGTCGGCTGCTGTTGGGGGTTTTCTTTCGAGGGCCCACCTCTGACGTGTTCGTAGAACGAAGCGCTTGGTGGCCTCCCCCAAAATCCGTGAGGCCAGCGCCGGCCACCGGGGCTTTCACCCGATCGGAACCGACGGCGGGATTGACTCCTAGTTTGGAGCTGCCCGCTTGGGGTATTAGGTATTCCATTCGCTTGCTCATCATCCTTCTTCAACTGTTTGGTCCACGGAGGCTATTTTGTTTCACCTCTACCCTTCACGCTAGAGTGACGAGCATTCCCCCATCCGCCACCCGGGGGACACGCCGCATACGGGTACAGGACTCCCCGCGCGGATTATTATTATTATATTATTATTATTATTATATTATTATATTATTATATTATTATTATATTATATTATTATTATTATTATTATATATTATTATTATTATTATTATTATTATTATTATTATTTTTTTTTTTTTTTTTTTTTTTTTCGTGGGAAACTGAAGAAATCTTACATAAGACGACGACGAGGGTCCGCACTCGTCGCCAGTGCCGGATTCTTACCGGCTAAAACTCCAAACCCAACGCTTTCACCTGCCCAGCCCGGAACTGTTTTTCACATACTTCAAGCTGGGAGGCGTGTCTTGTGACATGCGTCATCCGTTCCTTATTCTATCCTCCCACGTTGAGACTGCCACTTATCGTGAAGCGGCCTTTCGGGCGGTATCGAGCGCGCGCCTAAAGGTGGCACAGGCTCCGGACCCCGCCACGTGAGACACTCCCTCAGCATCCTTTGATGGACAAAGAAAGCATTTGGGAGCGCTCTTGCAATTCTTAAGGTTGTGTCCAGGCTCGCCGCACTGTTGGCCGTACGCTCAGAACCTGGGCGCCGCTGTCGTCCGGGTTGACTTCCTTTCGGAGCTTCCCCAAGACTTCAGCAAACGTACGGTCCCTCGCGACAGTTACCACCAGGGTGGATACCGGCGCCATCTGGCGCTTTCTCCTATCAAAAGGCGCCTGTCCCGACTTGACTGTCGGCTTTTTCCCCGCCACTGACGCGGACTTGGATTGCTCCTTGTCCGTGCCACGTGGTGGTACCTCCTTTCGAGGCTTCTTCTTCTTGCGGCTCTTAGAGACTTCGGGGGGCTTTGGGGGCCCTCTCTACTTCTCTTTTGAGCCTGCATTCTAGCTGTAGCCGTAAAGACGGCTGTAGCTATTATGCTTCTTCTCTTAGGCCGCCGACGATTCTCGTGACCAACTCGATAATCCTCGACTTAGCACTTGTAATCGTCGATTGCCGAAAACATCTTTTTGGTTTTCCCGTAGAACTCTTGTACAAGAGTGTCTACGGTCTTCAGCCCTGTCTTGACGACCATGGAGATGTTAGGCTGCTTGTGCAAAGCATAGCCTGGAGTTCGCTCTTTAGATGGTCGTAAGTGGAGTCGATGTCCTCCTGCGCCTTCTCTACCTTCTCGTATTCCTTGCGGAATATTTCGATCTCCTCTTGAGATTCTTTACTATATGCAGAGATGCCACTGATGGCACTACCATGGCTGGTAACGCTGCCGCATCGTAACCTGTTTGCGGATGCAACACTCAACATCTGTAACGTCGGCTGCTGTTGGGGGTTTTCTTTCGAGGGCCTCACCTCTGACGTGTTCGTAGAACGAAGCGCTTGGTGGCCTCCCCCAAAATCCGTGAGGCCAGCGCCGGCCACCGGGGCTTTCACCCGATCGGAACCGACGGCGGGATTGACTCCTAGTTTGGAGCTGCCCGCTTGGGGTATTAGGTATTCCATTCGCTTGCTCATCATCCTTCTTCAACTGTTTGGTCCACGGAGGCTATTTTGTTTCACCTCTACCCTTCACGCATTATTATTATTATTATTATTATTATTATTATTATTATTATTATTATATTATATTATTATATTATTATTTATTATATATTATTATTATTATTATATTATTATTATATTATTATTATTATTATTATTATTATTATTATTATTATTATTATTATTATTATTATTATTATTATTATTATTAGTACCCGGTGTCGGGTTTTCTGTCCCGCATCCGGCGCCTCCCCAGGCGGCGGATAGGGGAACGCTCGCTAGAATAGAGGGTACCGAGGAAATAAAATACTCGGGGTGGACCAAATCAGATAGGGGAAGGAACCCCGAATAATAAACCAAACATGGCAGATTTAATAATCAAAGAAAACCTTACGTGGCAGGGGGTCGGATCCCCAGTACCGGCGGTCGTCAGGGGTGAGCAAGCGAGGCCCCGGGATCGTCGTCATCAAGCGACTGCAGTGGCGTAAAGGTGACTACACCTGGCCCTTTACGTCATTCTAATGTTACAGGTATAGACGCTCTGCGTAAGGACATCAATTGCGGCAGAAGTGAGGGGCGACAAAGACCTTTGCTGTAATCCGCGATATCCTTAAGAGCATGGTGGAGGCGCTTAAGAAGCAGCCCAACATCAGCAGGGCAATTAAAGATGGACTGCCTGTTGCTGCAGGGCAAGATAGAGGAATTTGAGGAGGACAGGCGCCTCATCATAAAGGCCAAGCGATCGCTGTCGAGGAGCACCCCAGCGGGGCTGGTCAAAAAAAGTTGTTACGCCTCAGCCTACTCCGAGCAGCAAAAGGCAGTCGTCCGTCTCGCCCTCAGACCTTGTGGAGGGTGGACGGTCGAATAAACAAAAAGAAGACGCCCAAACAAAACACCTATGGCGAAACAGGAAAACCCTCGACCAGGCCAGATGACTGGGTCGAGTGAAAAAGAAGAAAAAGAAAAGAAAAGGAGAAGAAAAAGAAGGAGCAAAGACAGAGGCTAAAGCCTCCAAATCGATGGCCAAACCAAAGATGGCCCGGTAAGACCAAGCCAGAAGCCATCGTCTTTAAAGCCAGCGAGTGGCAAGACTACGCCGACATACTTGGAGGTATTCGGCAAAGGTCAACCAGCCGATCACGGGGCGGATGTTCAGGAGTGTCCGTTGCACCAAGAAAGGAGCCTCTGATCGAGCTTAAAAAACTAGAAAGCCGAAAAAGGAGGGCTTTCACCCGGGCACTCAAGGAGCACGTGGGAGATGCAGCAACGATGCGTATCCTAACCCCACTGCCGTCCTTGACATAAGGGACATCGACTGTTGTAGCACGAAGGAAGAGGTTAGCGAGCGATTACCAAAGAATATGAAGTGGAGAAAGAGCCGCTAGCCTAAGACTTACGAGGCCAAACAAAGCTGGGCAGATTCGGCTATTGCACCGTAACGGAGGTGGCAGCGAAGAAACTGCTTGAATCGGCCCGGCTAAAGATCGGCTGGATCAACTGCGTATACGCAGACGGGCAGGTCGCTCGTTGCGATGCTACAGGTGCTGGGATACGGGCAACTGGGCGCAGACTGCAAGGGACCTGACCGCAGCAAATGCTGCTATCGGTGTGGAGCACAGGAGCACTTGCCGCAATTGCAAAGCAGATGCCAGGTGATTCCTGTGCGCTAAACCAGGCGCGATGGCTGAATCGCTGGCGCACGTGGCCGGATCGAGCGTCTGTCGCGCCCTCCGACAGGCTCTAACCAGGCAATCGTCGAAATGGTTAAGGCTCTGCAAGCCAACCTTCATAGGAGCAGGACGGCCCATGACCTGTTGGCCCAGATCTGTCTCGAGAAAGACGCCGACATCGTTCTTGTCAGCGACCAGTACCGGGACAGAGAAGGGCCTAACTGTACCGAGATATGCTGGGAACTGCTGCCATATGGGTCTTTAACCCACACCACCTACACGCGGTGTGCCATGGATATGGTAGTGGCTTCGTATGGGTGGGGGGCTGGTGGAGTCACATACTTTAGCTGCTATCTCACCCCGAACGAGAGCATCGAGGGTTTCCAGACCAAGCTGGATGCCCTCGAAGACTGCAATCAGAAATGTGGAGGGCGAGCTGATAGTGGCCGGAGACTTCAATGCGAAAGCAGTGGAGTGGGGAGAGAAAGTCCAGACTCCAGAGGGGACGAGTCATGGACATGGTGTCCAGGCACAGGGCTGGTAGTTTTAAACTCCGGCTCTACGTCCACCTTCAGGAGACTGGGATATAGAGAGACGATTATTGACGTCTCTCTTGCGATCTGAACACCTTCGCCGCACACTGTGCGGGACTGGCAGGTGATCGATGACTACACAGCCAGCGATCACCAGTTCATCACGTTCCGCGTACGTGAGAATGAGCCAGTCAGGGCTAGCTCCTCGGAGTGGGCCATCGTAGGTGGAACATCGACAGGCATGACCGTCAATAAGTTATCTCTGGCCCTAGAACGCGGTCAGCAAGCCCTGGTGGAGATAACGGAGGGAGTATCAGCTTCTGAACGGGCTGATCGGGTGACGAGCAATATCATGCACCTGATCCTGCGGGCCTGTAAGGAAGCCGGTACCCCTCAAGAAGGCGGCGGGCCAGAGAAAACGTCCTGCGTACTGGGGACGGGAGTATTGCGGACCTGCGGCGCCGGTGCTTACGGCTACGGCGTCTAGCTCAGAGAGCTAAGAAGCGGGACCGCGATTCGGCGCTTAAAATAATGGAGCATCAGACGGCGAAGAAAGGAAGCCTCAGTCGGGCAATACAAGCAAGTAAGTACCGATGCATGGAGAAGCTGCTGAGAGGATTCTAATAAGGATCCGTGGGGTTTGGGGTACAAGATCGTAATGCGCAAAGTCGGGGCCCTTTGCGAAAAGTGCCCCCCCGATGAGCGCTGAGGTCATGGACCAGATCGTCTGTACCCTTTTTCCCATTAATCCGAAGCGCGCGGCTGACTCTCGCAGTCCCAGATGGGCTCGAAGCTCCGCTCTTCACCCGGGCGGAGCTGGAGAAGGCAGTGGCACCTTGAAGTGCAGCAAGAAGGCGCCGGGACCAGACAGGGGTACCATCTGAGGTACTGAAGCTGTGGCGCAAAGTCATCCGAGTCTTGCTTTGCATGTTCAATACTTGTCTCCGGGCTGGAAAATTCTACGCTCCCTGGAAGGAGGCAAGGTGGTTCTGATAAGCAAGGGCAAAGACCGGCGGATGCGCCACTCATCGTACAGACCGCTGTGTATGGACACCCGCGGGCAAACTCCTGGATGAAGCTGGTGCGATCGCGTCTGCAGACTGTGATTCAGGCTGCGGGCGACCTCTCCGAGAAACATATGGTTTTCGGAGAGGAAGATC
Source organism: Theocolax elegans (assembly GCA_026168455.1). NCBI lineage: Eukaryota > Metazoa > Arthropoda > Insecta > Hymenoptera > Cerocephalidae > Theocolax > Theocolax elegans. The sequence continues at coordinate 63,978,120 of CM047426.1, forward strand.
CACCATAGATGCTGTTCAGGAGGTAGGAGGGCGGCCATGGTACGGAGGAGCGGAAACCACTTTTCCCGCCAATCTGTCTCCTGGTGACGCTCGACGTCAAGAACGCCTTCAACTCGCTAAGGTGGTCCGACGTGCTACAGGCTCTGGAACGGGACTTTGATGTACCAAGGTATCTCTTGCGGATCCTTGGGGACTATCTGAGGGACCGGTACATCCTGTATGACACAGCGGATGGCCAGAGAAGACGAGAGCTCACGGCAGGCGCAGCCCAAGGTTCCATACTGGGTCCTGATCTGTGGAATATTTCCTACGACGGGTTACTCAGGATGGAAATGCCAGAGGGCTGCGCGCTGATCGGGTACGCGGATGACGTGGCCGTTACCATAATTGCTAGAAGCATGGAGATAGCACAGACGCGGCTCGATCAGATCATGGGCCGTGTTCGCCGTTGGATGGAGGGAGCATGGGCTGAACTGGCGATGGCAAAAAACCGAGATCGTGCTTCTCACGAAGAAGCGCGTGCCAAAAATTGTGCCGTTGAACGTTGGTGGAGAAGCCGTTACCACTAAGTTGGTAGTCAGGTACCTGGGGGTGATGCTTGATTCAAAGCTCACCTTCTGGGACCTGATCAAAGAGGCGGCAGACAAGGCGGCTGCGGTAGTTACAAACCTGAGCAGGGTAATGGCCAACATTGGGGGCCCGCGCCCGAGCGTCAGGCGCCTGCTGCTGCGGACCGCCGAGTCGATAATGTTGTACGGAGCCGAAATATGGTCAGAGGCGCTGCGACACCAAAAGTACCGCAAGCGCCGGCCACCGGGGCTTTCACCCGATCGGAACCGACGGCGGGATTGACTCCTAGTTTGGAGCTGCCCGCTTGGGGTATTAGGTATTCCATTCGCTTGCTCATCATCCTTCTTCAACTGTTTGGTCCACGGAGGCTATTTTGTTTCACCTCTACCCTTCACGCATTATTATTATTATTATTATTATATATTATTATTATTATTATTATTATTATTATTATTATTATTATTATTATTATTATTATTATATTATTATTATTATTATTATATTATTATATTATTATTATTATATTTTTTTTTTTTTTTTTTTTTTTTTTTTTTTTTTCGTGGGAAACTGGAGAAATCTTACATAAGACGACGACGAGGGTCCGCACTCGTCGCCAGTGCCGGATTCTTACCGGCTAAAACTCCAAACCCAACGCTTTCACCTGCCCAGCCCGGAACTGTTTTTCACATTACTTCAAGCTGGGAGGCGTGTCTTATGACATGCGTCAATTCGGTCGGTCCTGTTTCTTCTTCCTCCCTCGATGAGACTGCCACTTATCGTGAAGCGGCCTTTCTGGCGGTATCGAGCGCGCGCCTAAAGGTGGCACAGGCTCCGGACCCCGCCACGTGAGACACTCCCTGAGCACCTTTGATGGACAAAGAAAGCATTTGGGAGCGCTCTTGCAGTTCTTAAGGTTGTGTCCAGGCTCGCCGCACTTGTAGCACGACGAGGACCTGTCCACTCCCTTACAATTCCGTTTCGTGTGGCCGAAGTCTAGGCACCGATAGCACCTCTCGACCAAGGACTCGATCCCGAACGCGACAGCTACGAAGCCGACGACAGAGATGCCGCATCGACTTCAGCTTGTCAGCGCTCTCGTGATCCAGCTTCACGATGGCTGTCTTCTGTTGACTGCGGTTAGGCCCAAAAGCGTCACCTCTCGGCCCTAGGCGAAGAAGTAAGCACTTTATTTAGGGCTGCCACCACTTCGTCCCTCGTTGTGACGAGGTCCAGGTCTCTGATCTCAGGGTAACCCTTCGATCTCGGACTCCGAACTTCTCCCATTCCTGGGTAGCAGTACGCACTTTCTCCGCGAATACTGCCGCATCGGTTTTTTTGCCTGCCGAAGCAGGACGTCCCCCCGCCCATGTGGGCCGCACACTTCGAAACCTGCGCGCCACTGTCGTCCGGGTTACTCCTTCGGAGCTTCCCCAGAACTTCGCAAACGTATGGTTACCTCGCGATGGTGACCACCAGGGTGGATACCGGCGCCTTCTGGGCTTTCTCTGTCAAGAGGCGCCTGTCCCGACTTAACCGTCGGCTTCTTCTTTTCCACCACAGGCTTGGACTTGGATTGCTCCTTGTCCTTACCAGGTGGTGGCACCTCCTTGCGAGGTTTCTTCTTCTTACGGGTTTTAGAGGCCTCGGGTGGGCTTTGAGGGCCCTCCCTACTCCTCTTTTGAGCCTGTATCTTGGCTGTAGCCGCGATGACGGCTTTAGCAATGATGCCTCTTCTCTTAGGCCGCCGACGATTCTCGTGGCCAACTCGATAATCCTCGACTTGGCATTTGTAATCATCGACTGCTAAAGACATCTTCTTCGTTTTCCCGTAGAGCTCTTGTACAAGAGCGTCTACTGTTTTCAACCCTGTTTTGACAACCATGGAAATGTTTGGCTGCTTTGCACAAGCTGCCAACATTGCCTGAAGTTCTTTTTTCAGATGGTCGTAAGTGGAGTCGATCTCCTCCTGCGCCTTCTCCACCTTCTCGTATTCCTTACGGAACACTTCTATCTCCTCTTGAGATTCTCTGCTATAGGCAGAGGACGCGCCGCATACGGGGACAGGACACCCCGCGCGGATTATTATTATTATTATTATTATATATTATTATTATTATTTATTATTATTATTATATTATTATTATTATTATTATTATTATTATTATTATTATTATTATTATTATTATTATTATTATTATTATGGAGATAGCACAGACGCGGCTCGATCAGATCATGGGCCGTGTTCGCCGTTGGATGGAGGGAGCATGGGCTGAACTGGCGATGGCAAAAAACCGAGATCGTGCTTCTCACGAAGAAGCGCGTGCCAAAAATTGTGCCGTTGAACGTTGGTGGAGAAGCCGTTACCACTAAGTTGGTAGTCAGGTACCTGGGGGTGATGCTTGATTCAAAGCTCACCTTCTGGGACCTGATCAAAGAGGCGGCAGACAAGGCGGCTGCGGTAGTTACAAACCTGAGCAGGGTAATGGCCAACATTGGGGGCCCGCGCCCGAGCGTCAGGCGCCTGCTGCTGCGGACCGCCGAGTCGATAATGTTGTACGGAGCCGAAATATGGTCAGAGGCGCTGCGACACCAAAAGTACCGCAAGCGCCTTTGGCAGTTCAACGGAGGTGCGCGCTTCGAGTGACGAGCTCGTATCGCACGGTGTCTGAGCCGGCAGTTCTGGTAGTGGCGGGGGTCATAACCATTGACCTCCTAGCCATAGAGCGCCGAACGTCTACCAGTGGAAGGAGGAGCTTGGACCAGTAAGGGCTAAGGAAGCTGCCAGAGTGCAGACCTTGCTCTCCTGGCAGGAGCAATGGGAGCGGGAAACGCGCGGAAGATGGACGGCAAGGTTGATCAGCCAGCTGTCCCTATGGCACGGTAGGCAGTATGGGGAGGTGAATTTCTACCTCACCCAGCTGCTGACGGGCCATGGATACTTCCGCGCGTACCTGCACCGAATGGGTAAGGCGATGGACCCGCGGTGCTTGTACTGCGGGTCCGAAAAGGACGATGCCCACCACACGTTCTTCGTGTGTGAACGGTGGAGGGAAGATAGAGCCAGCATTGAGAGCGACGTGGGTAACTTAACACCCGACAACGTCGTTCCCTTGATGCTGGCAACGAAGGAGAATTGGAGGTCAATAGCCCGTTATGTCGAAGGCATTCTTCGACTAAAGCGGGCTGACCTCCAATAATATCGGAGCCTGGAACGGAGGTGCCTTGCGGCAGACGGCTGGCCCCACCCCGAAGTATTCCTGTAGGTTAGTGCCGGGGTGGAATAAGGCCAGATAAGAGGGGTCTCCCGGGTGGACTCCCGTCGGCCGCGATCGGTAGCAATAGCTGAAGAACACGGCTGGCGGGCATGCACTTGGGAGGTGGGTTTTAGTGGGTAGTCCTATGTTTGTAGGAGTCCCACACGATGGCAATAAACTGCTTTCCCCCCCTCTATATAAAAAAAAAAAAAAAAAAAAAAAAAAAAAAAAAAAATTATTATATTATATTATTATTATTATTATTATTATTATTATTATTTATTATTATATTATTATTATTATTATTATTATTATTATTATACTGTTATATTATTATGTGGGTATTGCAAAGTACGTGAATAAAAACAATATTAATAAATTGAAAATGAAAATAAATTTTTTTATTAAATATTAATATAAATTTTTATTGGTGTTGCATAACGATACACTCCACCACATCGGTCAAAAATACATGTACTTACCCCTCTTTCTCTAATCACGTGCTCAATTTCGCGCAGTGGATGCGCATAAGGTTGTATTATTCTATTTTATGTATTTATTACTTATATATACTTATTTATACTTATTACTTATATATACTTGGTTGTATTACTTTATTTTTTATTTTTATTTTATGAAAAACAAAGCACAATTTATTATCATCAGTAACGAAAAAAGTGCAAGCTTCCCTGCCTGGCGAGTAAGCTAGTAATTAACTGAATTAACTATACACAGATGCTTCTTTTGTTTAACAATAAATGTTAATATTCTTAATGTTATAATACTTTTTTTTTTTGTCTGGTAATTGCTCCTTACAAAATAAAAATTATATTTAAAATATTTAATTAAAAATTTCAAATAATTCATACGGATACTTTGATACACATAAGCGAAGACATATCGTTTTTATTAAAAAAAAATAATTTTTTGATAATAATTGCATAGACAATTTTTGGTCGGTAATTTTTTTTTTTTTTTTTTTTTGTTATTTAACGTCGCTCTATTTATGCTGCCAGGGCTGATCAGCGACGGAGGTGAACGGTGTGTCTGTAAACAAAGTTGGTCGGTAATTATTAGTAAAAAAAATAAACTTTTAACGCAAAAATCGTAATTAAATTATCGATTTAAAAATGTGGAACAATTTGGGTATATTGGTTACAACTTTGCAATACTTTTCTTTTGCAATACTCGCAGTATAATAAAACTACCAATAATTTTTGGAAAATAACGGTTATAATAATAAATGATAATAATTATAATGATAATGATGTTAATAATAATAATAATCCGCGCGGGGTTTCCTGTTCCCGTATGCGGCGCGTCCCCCGGGTCGCGGATGGGGAAAGCTCGTCACGCTTGCGTGAAGGGTAAAAGTGAAACAAAAGCCTCCGTGGACCAAACAGTTGAAGAAGGATGATGAGCAAGCGAATGGAATACCTAATACCCCAAGCGGGCAGCTCCAAACTAGGAGTCAATCCCGCCGTCGGTTCCGATGACGGCTTTAGCAATGATGCCTCTTCTCTTAGGCCGCCGACGATTCTCGTGGCCAACTCGATAATCCTCGACTTGGCATTTGTAATCATCGACTGCTAAAGACATCTTCTTCGTTTTCCCGTAGAGCTCTTGTACAAGAGCGTCTACTGTTTTCAACCCTGTTTTGACAACCATGGAAATGTTTGGCTGCTTTGCACAAGCTGCCAACATTGCCTGAAGTTCTTTTTTCAGATGGTCGTAAGTGGAGTCGATCTCCTCCTGCGCCTTCTCCACCTTCTCGTATTCCTTACGGAACACTTCTATCTCCTCTTGAGATTCTCTGCTATAGGCAGAGGACGCGCCGCATACGGGGACAGGACACCCCGCGCGGATTATTATTATTATTATTATATTATTATTATTATTATTATTATTATTATATTATTATTATTATTATTATTATTATTATTATTATTATATTATTATTATTATTATTATTATTATTATTATTATATTATTATTATTATTATTATTATTATTATTATTATTATTATTATTATTATTATTATTATTATACTGTTATATTATTATGTGGGTATTGCAAAGTACGTGAATAAAAACAATATTAATAAATTGAAAATGAAAATAAATTTTTTTATTAAATATTAATATAAATTTTTATTGGTGTTGCATAACGATACACTCCACCACATCGGTCAAAAATACATGTACTTACCCCTCTTTCTCTAATCACGTGCTCAATTTCGCGCAGTGGATGCGCATAAGGTTGTATTATTCTATTTTATGTATTTATTACTTATATATACTTATTTATACTTATTACTTATATATACTTGGTTGTATTACTTTATTTTTTATTTTTATTTTATGAAAAACAAAGCACAATTTATTATCATCAGTAACGAAAAAAGTGCAAGCTTCCCTGCCTGGCGAGTAAGCTAGTAATTAACTGAATTAACTATACACAGATGCTTCTTTTGTTTAACAATAAATGTTAATATTCTTAATATTATAATACTTTTTTTTTTTGTCTGGTAATTGCTCCTTACAAAATAAAAATTATATTTAAAATATTTAATTAAAAATTTCAAATAATTCATACGGATACTTTGATACACATAAGCGAAGACATATCGTTTTTATTAAAAAAAAATAATTTTTTGATAATAATTGCATAGACAATTTTTGGTCGGTAATTTTTTTTTTTTTTTTTTTTTTGTTATTTAACGTCGCTCTATTTATGCTGCCAGGGCTGATCAGCGACGGAGGTGAACGGTGTGTCTGTAAACAAAGTTGGTCGGTAATTATTAGTAAAAAAAATAAACTTTTAACGCAAAAATCGTAATTAAATTATCGATTTAAAAATGTGGAACAATTTGGGTATATTGGTTACAACTTTGCAATACTTTTCTTTTGCAATACTCGCAGTATAATAAAACTACCAATAATTTTTGGAAAATAACGGTTATAATAATAAATGATAATAATTATAATGATAATGATGTTAATAATAATAATAATCCGCGCGGGGTTTCCTGTTCCCGTATGCGGCGCGTCCCCCGGGTCGCGGATGGGGGAAAGCTCGTCACGCTTGCGTGAAGGGTAAAAGTGAAACAAAATAGCCTCCGTGGACCAAACAGTTGAAGAAGGATGATGAGCAAGCGAATGGAATACCTAATACCCCAAGCGGGCAGCTCCAAACTAGGAGTCAATCCCGCCGTCGGTTCCGATCGGGTGAAAGCCCCGGTGGCCGGCGCTGGCCTCACGGATTTTGGGGGAGGCCACCAAGCGCTTCGTTCTACGAACACGTCAGAGGTGAGGCCCTCGAAAGAAAACCCCCAACAGCAGCCGTCGTTACAGATGTTGAGTGTTGCATCCGCAAACAGGTTACGATGCGGCAGCGTTACCAGCCATGGTAGTGCCATCAGTGGCATCTCTGCATATAGTAAAGAATCTCAAGAGGAGATCGAAATATTCCGCAAGGAATACGAGAAGGTAGAGAAGGCGCAGGAGGACATCGACTCCACTTACGACCATCTAAAGAGCGAACTCCAGGCTATGGAATATATATACGAACAACAGGGCGGGGAGATGTCCTGCTCCGGCTGGGCAAGAAGACGGACGCAACAGCATTCGCTGAGAAAGTCCGTACGGCTACTAAAGGGATGGGAGAAGTTAGGATCCGAGATCGAAGGGTGACCCTGGAGATCAGAGACCTGGACGCTCTCACAACGAGGGACGAAGTGGTAGCGGCCCTAGATAAAGTTCTCGCGTCTCCGCCTGAGAGCCGCATCGACTTCAGCTTGTCAGCGCTCTCGTGATCCAGCTTCACGATGGCTGTCTTCTGTTGACTGCGGTTTAGGCCCAAAAGCGTCACCTCTCGGCCCTCAGGCGAAGAAGTAAGCACTTTATTTGGGCTGCCACCACTTCGTCCCTCGTTGTGAGAGCGTCCAGGTCTCTGATCTCAAGGGTAACCCTTCGATCTCGGACTCGAACTTCTCCCATTCCTTGGGTAGCAGTACGCACTTTCTCCGCGAATACTGCCGCATCGGTTTTTTTGCCTAGCCGAGCAGGACGTCCCCCCGCCCAGTGGGCCGCACACTTAGAACCTGCGCGCCACTGTCGTCCGGATTCACTTCCTTTCGGAGCTTCCCCAGAACTTCAGCAAACGTTCGGTTCCTCGCGATTGTGACCACCAGGGTGATACCGGCGTTCTGGCGCTTTCTCCTGTCAAGAGGCGCCTGTCCCGACTTAACCGTCGGCTTCTTCTTTTCCACCACAGGCTTGGACTTGGATTGCTCCTTGTCCTTACCAGGTGGTGGCACCTCCTTGCGAGGTTTCTTCTTCTTACGGGTTTTAGAGGCCTCGGGTGGGCTTTGAGGGCCTCCCTACTCCTCTTTTGAGCCTGTATCTTGGCTGTAGCCGCGATGACGGCTTTAGCAATGATGCCTCTCTCTTAGGCCGCCGACGATTCTCGTGGCCAACTCGATAATCCTCGACTTGGCATTTGTAATCATCGACTGCTAAAGACATCTTCTTCGTTTTCCCGTAGAGCTCTTGTACAAGAGCGTCTACTGTTTTCAACCCTGTTTTGACAACCATGGAAATGTTTGGCTGCTTTGCACAAGCTGCCAACATTGCCTGAAGTTCTTTTTTCAGATGGTCGTAAGTGGAGTCGATCTCCTCCTGCGCCTTCTCCACCTTCTCGTATTCCTTACGGAACACTTCTATCTCCTCTTGAGATTCTCTGCTATAGGCAGAGATGCCGCTGATGGCGCTACCAATGCTGGTAACGCTACCGCTTCGTAACCTGCTTGCAGAAGGAAGACTCAGCATCTGGGATAGCGGCTGCTGTTGGGGGTTTTCTTTCGAGGACCCCGCCTCTGACGTGATGTTAGAACTAAGCGGTTTGTGGCCTCCCCCAAAATCCATGAGGCCAGCGCCGGCCACCGGGGCTTTCACCCGATCGGAACCGACGACGGGATTCACTCCTAGTTTGGAGTTGCCCGCTTGGGGTAGTATGTTTTTCATCTCGCTTGCTCATACTTCTGGTTGTACTGTTTGGTCCACGGAGATTATTTTATTTCACCTCTACCCTTCACGCTAGAGTGACGAGCATTCCCCCATCCGCCACCCGGGGACGCGCCGCATACGGGGACAGGACACCCCGCGCGGATTATTATTATTATATTTATTATTATTATATTTACTGTTATATTATTATGTGGGTATTGCAAAGTACGTGAATAAAAACAATATTAATAATTGAAAAATGAAAATAAATTTTTTTATTAAATATTAATATAAATTTTTATTGGTGTTGCATAACGATACACTCCACCACATCGGTCCAAAAATACATGTACTTACCCCTCTTTCTCTAATCACGTGCTCAATTTCGCGCAGTGGATGCGCATAAGGTTGTATTATTCTATTTTATGTATTTATTACTTATATATACTTATTATACTTATTACTTATATATAATTGTTGTATTACTTTATTTTTTTATTTTTATTTTTATGAAACACAAAGCAGCATTTATTATCATCAGTAACGAAAAAAGTGCAAGCTTCCCTGCCTGGCGAGTAAGCTAGTAATTAACTGAATTACTATACAGATGCTTCTTTTGGTTTAACAATAAATGTTAATAGTCTTAATGTTATAATCTTTTTTTTTTTGTCTGGTAATTGCTCCTTACAAAATAAAAATTATATTTTAAAATATTTAATAAAAAATTTCAAATAATTCATACGGATACTTTGATACACATAAAGCGAAGACATATCGTTTTATTAAAAAAAAATAATTTTTTGATAATAATTGCATAGACAATTTTTGGTCGGGTAATTTTTTTTTTTTTTTTTTTTTTTGTTATTTAACGTCGCTCTATTTATGCTGCCAGGGCTGATCAGCGACGGAGGTGAACGGTGTGTCTGTAAACAAAGTTGGTCGGTAATTATTAGTAAAAAAAATAAACTTTTAACGCAAAAATCGTAATTAAATTATCGATTTAAAAATGTGGAACAATTTGGGTATATTGGTTACAACTTTGGCAATACTTTTCTTTTGCAATACTCGCAAGCTATAATAAAACTACCAATAATTTTTGGAAAATAACGGTTATAATAATAAATGATAATAATTATAATGATAATGATGTTAATAATAATAATAATCCGCGCGGGGTTTCCTGTTCCCCGTATGCGGCGCGTCCCCCGGGTCGCGGATGGGGGAAAGCTCGTCACGCTTGCGTGAAGGGTAAAAAGTGAAACAAAATAGCCTCCGTGGACCAAACAGTTGAAGAAGGATGATGAGCAAGCGATGGAATACCTAATACCCCAAGCGGGCAGCTCCAAACTAGGAGTCAATCCCGCCGTCGGTTCCGATCGGGTGAAAAGCCCCGGTGGCCGGCGCTGGCCTCACGGATTTGGGGGAGGCCACCAAGCGCTTCGTTCTACGAACACGTCAGAGGTGAGGCCCTCGAAAGAAAAACCCCCAACAGCAGCCGTCGTTACAGATGTTGAGTGTTGCATCCGCAAACAGGTTACGATGCGGCAGCGTTACCAGCCATGGTAGTGCCATCAGTGGCATCTCTGCATATAGTAAAGAATCTCAAGAGGAGATCGAAATATTCCGCAAGGAATACGAGAAGGTAGAGAAGGCGCAGGAGGACATCGACTCCACTTACGACCATCTAAAGAGCGAACTCCAGGCTATGGAATATATATACGAACAACAGGGCGGGAGATGTCCTGCTCCGGCTGGGCAAGAAGACGGACGCAACAGCAATTCGCTGAGAAAGTCCGTACGGCTACTAAAGGGATGGGAGAAGTTAGGATCCGAGATCGAAGGGTGACCCTGGAGATCAGAGACCTGGACGCTCTCACAACGAGGGACGAAGTGGTAGCGGCCCTAGATAAAAGTTCTCGCGTCTCCGCCTGAGAGCCGAGAGGTGAAGCTTTTGGGTCCTAACGCAATCAACAGAAGACAGCCTCGTGAAGCTGGATCACGAGAGCGCTGACAGGCTGAAGTCGATGCGGCATCTCTGCGGTCGGCTTCGTAAGCTGTCGCGTTCGGGATCGAGTCTTGGTCGAGAGGTGCTATCGGTGCCTAGACTTCGGCCACACGAAACGGAATTGTAAGGGAGTGGACAGGTCTCGTCGTGCTACAAGTGCGGCGAGCCTGGACACAACCTTAAGAATTGCAAGAGCGCTCCCAAATGCTTTCTTTGTCCATCAAAGGATGCTGAGGGAGTGTCTCACGTGGCGGGGTCCGGAGCCTGTGCACCTTTAGGCGCGCGCTCGATACCGCCCGAAAGGCCGCTTCCGGACGATAAGTGGCAGACCTCAGACGTGGGAGGTATGAATAAGGAACGGGAGACCGCATGTCACAAGACCACGCCTCCCAGCTTGAAGTAATGTTGGAAAACAGTCCGGGCTGGGCAGGTGAAAGCGTTGGGTTTTGGAGTTTTAAGCCGGTAAGAATCCGGCCTGGCGACGAGTGCGGACCCACCCCGTCGTCGTCCCTATGTAAGATTGCCTCCAGTTCCCACGAAAAAAAAAAAAAAAAGAAAAGAAAATACTAATAATAGTAATAATTATGATTCAAAATTTTGTGATAGAATAAAAAATTAGATTAAGCCGTTATATTAAATTTAGCATTGCTACAAATTTATATCTATTGGTAATCAAATTCAATTGCCCGCGAATGTTTGGACAATTTACCTTGCCGGCAGCCCCCCCCCCTCCAAAAAAATGTAAAATCGGGGCTTTCACCGTCCCTGGCGCCCCAATGACACTCTGGCGCGCTGACACGGACTCATCTGCCTATCTGACTCTCTATCTCTTTCTCTCACTGTCTCTCTTGCTCTGTCTCATTCTCTCTCACGCCATGATAATGTTTGTCGGACGGGTGGACGGCCATTGTAATTTATCGTTTTTTCTAATAACAGTTAATAATAATAATAATAATAATTTTTGTCAGTAATATGAAGCATTAATTTATGTAACATATATTTTTCATAAAATATATATGCTTTAAGTATTTTTTGCAAGAATTGGGGAATTTTTACAAAATCGCTCAAAAAGATAACTTTAATATAATGTAGATTTTCAGTTATACTCATAGTCAGCGATCTCAAAAACCCCTATATATCATAAAACCTGTACCGAAACATGAAATTTTTTATGATTTCTTGAGTTTTTACAAATTAAAAAATACGATATGAAAGTTTGAAATATGAAATACCATATGAATAAGATATCTGTTTTTAAAGACCATTCCAAAAAGCGTTTCTTCTAGCAAATAATTCTGAAAATTTGGCATTCTTTTGAGAAAAATTATTTATAACTTTTTTTAAAAGAATTTGACACTAATATTTACAACGGCATTCGAAAGAGCAGAAAGAATACTTTGGAAATGTATGTTGATCCATTTTTGGAATTAATTTTTTATTATTATATTTAACGTTCAAGAACGTATTAAAAAAGTGTTCATCTGGGCCGAAAAAGGTTAAGTGGCGCAGTTTCTCATTACTTAAGATTATGAACTATGCATTATTATTTAGTATTTATGAATAGAATATTAAATTTATATTAATTATATTTAGTTCACTAATTTAATTTGTTTTTAACCAAAACACTAAATTTGTTATGTTCTGTCAACGATCTACTTCTTACTTTTGATACTTCCCTTTTTTTAAACCTTTTACGCCCAAATTTTTCCTGTTTAAAAATATAGAAATGTATTAATTCCACATTGTAATTTATTAATTAATTAATAGAAAAAACTGAGAAAAATCATTTTTCATTATAATCTGTTTCAACAAATTGTGACTAAAAAATTTATTTTTTTATTTTTTGTTATTTAACGTCGCTCTATTTATGCTGCCAGGGCTGATCAGCGACGGAGGTGAACGGTGTGTCTGTAAACAAAGTTGGTCGGTAATTATTAGTAAAAAAAATAAACTTTTAACGCAAAAATCGTAATTAAATTATCGATTTAAAAATGTGGAACATTTGGGTATATTGGTTACAACTTTGCAATACTTTTCTTTTGCAATACTCGCAGTATAAAACTACCAATAATTTTTGGAAAATAACGGTTATAATAATAATGATAATAATTATAATGATAATGATGTTAATAAAATAATAATCCGCGCGGGGTTTCCTGTTCCCGTATGCGGCGCGTCCCCCGGGTCGCGGATGGGGAAAGCTCGTCACGCTTGCGTGAAGGGTAAAAGTGAAACAAAATAGCCTCCGTGGACCAAACAGTTGAAGAAGGATGAGCAAGCGAATGGAATACCTAATACCCCAAGCGGGCAGCTCCAAACTAGGAGTCAATCCCGCCGTCGGTTCCGATCGGGTGAAAGCCCCGGTGGCCGGCGCTGGCCTCACGGATTTTGGGGGAGGCCACCAAGCGCTTCGTTCTACGAACACGTCAGAGGTGAGGCCCTCGAAAGAAAACCCCCAACAGCAGCCGTCGTTACAGATGTTGAGTGTTGCATCCGCAAACAGGTTACGATGCGGCAGCGTTACCAGCCATGGTAGTGCCATCAGTGGCATCTCTGCATATAGTAAAGAATCTCAAGAGGAGATCGAAATATTCCGCAAGGAATACGAGAAGGTAGAGAAGGCGCAGGAGGACATCGACTCCACTTACGACCATCTAAAGAGCGAACTCCAGGCTATGGAATATATATACGAACAACAGGGCGGGGAGATGTCCTGCTCCGGCTGGGCAAGAAGACGGACGCAACAGCATTCGCTGAGAAAGTCCGTACGGCTACTAAAGGGATGGGAGAAGTTAGGATCCGAGATCGAAGGGTGACCCTGGAGATCAGAGACCTGGACGCTCTCACAACGAGGGACGAAGTGGTAGCGGCCCTAGATAAAGTTCTCGCGTCTCCGCCTGAGAGCCGAGAGGTGAAGCTTTTGGGTCCTAACCGCAATCAACAGAAGACAGCCATCGTGAAGCTGGATCACGAGAGCGCTGACAGGCTGAAGTCGATGCGGCATCTCTGCGTCGGCTTCGTAAGCTGTCGCGTTCGGGATCGAGTCTTGGTCGAGAGGTGCTATCGGTGCCTAGACTTCGGCCACACGAAACGGAATTGTAAGGGAGTGGACAGGTCCTCGTCGTGCTACAAGTGCGGCGAGCCTGGACACAACCTTAAGAATTGCAAGAGCGCTCCCAAATGCTTTCTTTGTCCATCAAAGGATGCTGAGGGAGTGTCTCACGTGGCGGGGTCCGGAGCCTGTGCCACCTTTAGGCGCGCGCTCGATACCGCCCGAAAGGCCGCTTCACGATAAGTGGCAGACTCAACGTGGGAGGATAGAATAAGGAACGGATGACGCATGTCACAAGACACGCCTCCCAGCTTGAAGTAATGTGAAAAACAGTTCCGGGCTGGGCAGGTGAAAGCGTTGGGTTTGGAGTTTTAGCCGGTAAGAATCCGGCACTGGCGACGAGTGCGGACCCCCGTCGTCGTCTTATGTAAGATTTCTCCAGTTTCCCACGAAAAAAAAAAAAAAAAAAAAAAAAATACTAATAATAGTAATAATTATGATTCAAAATTTTGTGATAGAATAAAAAATTAATTAACCGTTATATTAAATTTAGCATTGCTACAAATTTATATCTATTGGTAATCAAATTCAAATTGCCCGCGAATGTTTGGACAAATTTTACTTGCCGCAGCCCCCCTCCAAAAAATGTAAATCGGGCTTTCACCGTCCCTGGCGCAATGACACTCTGGCGCGCTGACACGGACTCATCTGCCTATCTGACTCTCTATCTCTTTCTCTCACTGTCTCTCTTGCTCTGTCTCATTCTCTCTCACGCCATGATAATGTTTGTCGGACGGGTGGACGGCCATTGTAATTTATCGTTTTTTCTAATAACAGTTAATAATAATAATAATAATAATTTTTTGTCAGTAATATGAAGCATTAATTTATGTAACATATATTTTTCATAAAATATATATGCTTTAAGTATTTTTTGCAAGAATTGGGGAATTTTTACAAAATCGCTCAAAAAGATAACTTTAATATAATGTAGATTTTCAGTTATACTCATAGTCAGCGATCTCAAAAACCCCTATATATCATAAAACCTGTACCGAAACATGAAATTTTTTATGATTTCTTGAGTTTTTACAAATTAAAAAATACGATATGAAAGTTTGAAATATGAAATACCATATGAATAAGATATCTGTTTTTAAAGACCATTCCAAAAAGCGTTTCTTCTAGCAAATAATTCTGAAAATTTGGCATTCTTTTGAGAAAAATTATTTATAACTTTTTTTAAAAGAATTTGACACTAATATTTACAACGGCATTCGAAAGAGCAGAAAGAATACTTTGGAAATGTATGTTGATCCATTTTTGGAATTAATTTTTTATTATTATATTTAACGTTCAAGAACGTATTAAAAAAGTGTTCATCTGGGCCGAAAAAGGTTAAGTGGCGCAGTTTCTCATTACTTAAGATTATGAACTATGCATTATTATTTAGTATTTATGAATAGAATATTAAATTTATATTAATTATATTTAGTTCACTAATTTAATTTGTTTTTAACCAAAACACTAAATTTGTTATGTTCTGTCAACGATCTACTTCTTACTTTTGATACTTCCCTTTTTTTAAACCTTTTACGCCCAAATTTTTCCTGTTTAAAAATATAGAAATGTATTAATTCCACATTGTAATTTATTAATTAATTAATAGAAAAAACTGAGAAAAATCATTTTTCATTATAATCTGTTTCAACAAATTGTGACTAAAAAATTTATTTTTTTATTTTTGCATGTGGTATATTAGAGCTTAATTGATATGTAATTATCTAAAAATAGACACAGAATACTCTTAAGATATCATATAATAATATGAGTACAATATTATAGAATTAAATGTTTTATGAGTATTTCTAAAAAATTGACATTTCCGAAAAATTTGTCAATTTTAGTTTTTTACCGATAAAAAAAATTCTAAAAATATTTAAAAAATATTGTTTGTTAATCAAGAAAGTAGACAATATAATCTTTCAATTACGATATTGTGAGTTAAAAAATATTTGTTAGAATTGTGACAAGGTATGTTATACCTGTCAAATATTAATAAGCGAGCGAGTTCCAATATAAGCTAGCCTACCTACCCTCACATCTCTAGACCTACCTAACCTAACCATAAGCTCCCCAAATTCCCAATACTTCCCCTGGTTCCTCCAACGTAGCACAATGAGACAGTATATCAGGAGAGGCTAAACGGCTTCCAGGAGGCATCGCACCAGGACCAGAGAAGCAGCCTACGATGGCCCAGGGTGCCAGGCTGAGCGGCACAAGCAGCAACAAGAATAATCCCAATTAGGAGGAGACAAAGAAGCATGTAGTTGCACACAGTAATTGACAGCTACATGCTAGGAGAGGATAGAAGTGAGGTTATGGTAATCATAACATTACCATAACACTCAATTAATAACTAATATTAGAGACGCAGCACTCCCTCGAGAGCTAGATAATTATCCAGGAAGCAGCCAGAAATTTCTGCAGCCTTCAAGAAAAACAGCAGCAAGGACCGACGTGCACCAGCTGAGCGGCCGCCGTGAGAGCGAGTGAGAGAGTAGAGTCGAGTATCGGCCATCCCGTCTGCACCTGTAACGCAGTGAATTTAATGTTTTGTCTAATGAGTGGAGTGATCCATGATTTATTAGAGCTTTTAGTGGTGGTGAGCTTTGCTGGTGATAGGGAGTCAAAAGTAAATAATATAGAAGTGACAAGGTTGGAGAGGAGGTCGTTGATAATGGTGGGCGATGAAGAGAGTGACAACAAATTAGACTGAAAAGGAGAGATTGAAGGAGAAGGAGAGTTTGTGCGACCAGGCCAAATAGGCGACAAATGAGTAGATGATCGACAAGAGGACGTAGTAGTGGTGTTAGGGTGAGATGAAACTCGATCAAATATATTCGAAAACGGAGCAGCTGCCTCCGACAGATCGATCAACGCAAGTTTGCGCGACCAGATCCTTCTTGACTTCGGTAAAGGTTTACTAAAATCTAATTCGAGAATAATGAAGTTGTGCCCTGCTGCAAAGGGCATGGGTGATTTGGTATACTTGTAGACTGGCGGAGGATTTCGAACAATAAATAAATCGAGCCATGTGTGAATTAATTTAGTGGACATTGGCATTGAGGCTTTCATTTACATTTGAATCGAAACCCCTAAGCAACGGAAAAGCTCATCGTCTTTTGTTAAATCTTTATAAAATTTCTGAACGGCATCGAAATCTTGCATTGACATGAACGGTTCATAGGTATATATATCGAGAGAATACGAGGCTTTCGATCTTTGCCAAGAATACCAAGAATCTTCACCTTCCTTATTTTCTAGCATAATGTAGCATAGATCTTGTTGAGGATGTTCTTTACTGAATCTGTATTTCAACGTACAGCAAGCTCATAATACACACTTAATTCATCAATCCATTTACCAATTAACTTGCTTTGACCTCCAAGACTTTTAACTTATTTTAAATTTCTCATTTTTATATACAAGTCCAACACATTCTTTCTTAGTAATAGAAAAATTATCGTAAAGCTTGTTATCTTAAATGCTTTTGAACGTTTTGATATCGCCATCTCCAATGTAATAGGTATCTTGTTAAAAGCAATTTTTTAATTTTCCGAAACATAATAACGTTTGCATATCATTCTTTAGTAGTTTAGGCATCCTTTAAGCTAATAAAAATATTAAAAAAAAGAATTTTTTCTGGGTAATATTACCTCAATATTTTTAACTTCCAATATTTCCTTTGCATAGTAATAATCATATTTTTTTATATTTCAGCCAGTGGGCTTCGTGACTTTTCACACGAGAGCTGGTGCTGAGGCAGCGAAACAAGACTTACAGGTAAACTTTCGATCTTATTATTTGTTTTAGGCTTTCGAATAATTAATAATAAAATACGCGGTATATGTAATTATTTGTTAAATACGTAAAATATTTATTATATAGCTTTTTCATATTTTGATCGTAAAATGTTGTTACAAGATGGATGCATTCCGCTTGTCAAAGATGATAGCAGTACCGACGCCACTAGGTGGCGCCTTATTGGTAGCAAATAAGAGCAATACGCAAGCGTTACGACGAGTGTGTGCGTAGCGCAGTGGTTAGCGTGAACGCCTTTGATCCGAAGGGGCTCGGGTTGAAGACCCGACGCCTGCTTCATTTCTAATCGCACAAGCAGAGCCTCATGTTATAATGTGTATTAATGTATTAAAGAATGAGAAATCATGTAGAATGTCATTTTTTTACGTACCTTTAGTGTCAATGTATTGCCGTTATATTGGAAATGATTTTGTAGTTCATCAGTAACATTATTATAGTTGGTAATTATTTTTGGAAACATTTACTGAGTAAATCTGATTAATATTTTTATTATATTACATACTAAATTGATAAAGAATATATATGCTAATAAAAAAATTTTAAAACATTTATTGTAACATTGGTGAAAAATGTACGAAAATTAATATAAATCAATACTTTATTATTCAATAAATATTAAATTATAATTGAAAACAATAATTATATTAACAAAAATAATTGCGAAGATACTATACTATTATACAGCGTATTATGCCATTCACTAATTGCCATAGGACCCTACTTAAATCGCGTGATTATTGATGCGACTTATGTGATAAATCGCGTGAATAATTCCATTAATTTATTTAACAATTTTCGACACAATTGATCACGCGATTAATTCTAACATTAATATTACAGAGAATTACAAGGTAATTTTTTGCTTTACACTTGGGACTCGCAGATTTGCTATTCCCTGCGTTCTGGTACTCCTTTGGTAACAGCTTCTTCAGCTGGGTGAGAATCTTGTCCAACTCCACCAGACTTTGGTCGGTGGTTCTAGTGGATCCAATCGCGTACACGAGGCTCTTTGGAACATCATATGGCTTATTATATCCGTTAATCTCGTCATCTATACTGCCATACTTTTCATTTGCGTTATCCAGTCGGATTGACTATCCCTCCGACTAGATTGGCTGCTAGGTTAGACCTCCTCTGGGGCTGTTTACAGGTCCTCGATAGGTAGTCGGGTCGTGCGGTTGAGATACCTATCTCATCGGGTAGCACTCCTGGAGTTATCTCCTCGACTTGGCGGATTCCTTCTGTCCGCTTTTTCGTGTCCAGTTTTTTGACTGAACTGTTCGTCCGAAGAAATTTCTAGCAGCCATTACTGATATCCTTCTGATAGCGGAAACCGTCAAGTCGCTGCTCCATCTGTTCTAGGTGATCTTCGATTTGTACCGCATTTTGGGGGAGGATACACTCGTCCACTTGTATTACGGGGTCATTCTTGACTCGTTGAGCTGAACAGTTGGCGTTTTGATCGGCTATTGCGTTTATTTAATACCGCACGCGAGTGAATAAAATTATAAATCTTTAGCGACAAATGACCTGCCTTGAAGAATTTTCACACCTTCATTTTACGTGGCAACAATGGAAAAATAAAAATTTTTGGGACATGAGTTGAATGAACTCTTGTTTCCCTTTAATTCACAACCACTCGCTTGAATCTGCTATCCGCAAAATACTCGTAGTTTTTCATACAGATTCTCTTGGCGAACTTTGTTATCACTCACTACAGAATAATCAAATTTTTTAAAATATACAAGTTTCCTTTTATCTACTCTTTCAATTAAACTGTTATCGTGGAGGTCTATTGCGACTAAATGAATTGTCTTAAATTAGTGAATTTAAATAAACTAATTAAATTAATCACAAACAAATTAATAGATTATCGCTATTTATATGTTTTATTTAAAAGGCAAACACGACCTCACTTATAATTGCAGAAACATGAATCTGTTCGCCTAACCTATAAATGATAAGACGTCAGGCCAGGCTATATCCATTTGAAAAGCTTTAATCTTAGCAGATTCAAGTATGTAACCTTGCGTAGGTTTGACAATTCGCTTTGTCAAAAATTTGAGTTAATGATTTACGAATAAATGTCTCAATTCGCCGAAAACGAGACGATTTGATTAGACAGAATGAGGTGGAATAATTAATATTTAATTGAGTCGCAGGGTAGACCTCACGTTGTGGTATTTCTTCGTAAATATGACGGCTTTGCAGATTTTATTACCGACTTGGTAAAAAATTCTTTGTTCTTGTTAAAAAAAATCTCTCTTATATTTAAATAAATAATTAAGTCGTTAAATTAAATAACGCTTCTTTGTGTCAATTAATCCGGTGTAATCCCTAATCCATATGTATTTGGGCACCAGTTGTAACGGGTACCATCTCGTAGGGAAGGGTAAATAGAGTAATTGCTATGGCACTGCCTAGTTATACTCCTTAGGCGGTATCCAATATCCCGGTGATCCCGCGCACGACCTACTTCTGCGATGTCCATTACAACCACGAGATCAGTTGTCAATCTCGCGTACTCGTTCAGCTGCAAGCTTTGCGAGCTGAAAAGAACCGCTAATCAAAAGAGAGATGGCGGTATTCGGAATAACAGGAATAAAGGACGCCGATAAATAATAATCTAACTCGTGCACGATCGATTAATTATTTATAAAACTGAAAATGCAGTTAAAAAGAACAATTAGAAACAAATAATAAAGCAAGAACTCGAGTGACGTCTCGTTATGAAATGCAACTTCCGGAGGAAACTCGCTCTTTCTCTCTCTTGAACGCGATTGCGATCCGCATAGAAAGCTAGCTTTACGGCTTTGGCAACTCGCTAGTGGTGCACCACGTACCTGTTGATATCTCTTGGCAGCGCATTTGAATCCGCTGTATTCCTCTGTGTCACGCTCCCTTGCGCACGGCACCTTCGTCGTCCTCGCAGGATTTCTGGGGAGTCGCTGGAGCCGTGCACTAAACACTATAGCATGATCACTTTCACGGGATAGTACGCCACTCGTCGCGGCAAGAACTCCTTTAACTGGACGTTACCCACACCGAGGATTATTCCATTCGCCACGTAGTTGCAAGGACAGCGGTATCGGAAACTCGTGTATTTAAAAAATAGATTCCAATGAGGATGATTAACGATATTAATATGTGATACGAAATATATATGTATTATAACATGAGACACTGTTCGTGCGAAAATTAAAAAATGAAGCGGGCGTCGGGTCTTGAACGGTTTTTAATTTTACAGTGAAAATTTTTTAATGCGATTACAAAATTTAACATGATACTAACCGTTCTACCTCGGTCGCTACCGCTCCCTCGGTTAGTATAATATTTACCATGCCATTTATAATTACTACAATATTTATAGAAGTCACCAAAATATTTTGTACAATTTTTTACATTCTAGAAATTATACAATTATTATTTTACGGTTTTTTAATTTTGTTCATTACGTTATTCATTTTATAAATGTTGATCAATTTTATTTTTTCAATACTCTTAACGAAAATGTTTCAAAATACCCCAAAAGTGGACCGATCTTTATCAAAACTGTAATATTTCCATAATTTTTTCAGTTTTAGCAAGGTGTTTGCTTTACTTTTCGCAACTTTAGAAACATTTCGGAAACTTTACTAAAATTTATTACTCAAAAATTGTCCTAAACTTGTCCTAAAATGAGTTAAAGTATACCACTCTATATACAAAAATAAGCCAAGCTTTGTTAAAGTTGGAAAATTTTTTTAAATATTACACATTTGATAAACAACGGCCGACTTTACTGCACATTTTTAAAAAATACCGAATTATTTCCACTAGGTTTACCTTCAATTGTAACGATTGATGTTTACAATCAATTGTATAAACTTTTAAACTCGTCTTAATCGACACCCTTGCTTCGCTCAGGCTACGAACTTCTATTCAATAAATATACAATAGTATAACTTCTGTTGATTACAATATTATTATAAACATTTATTAGTTCTATTTTCTCTCTGCATCTACAGGCTTGAGACTGTCATATTATGAACGTGATTTTGATACACATTAAAATCGGAAATATTTTGCATGAATATATTTTTATCAAACAAAAGTTCAATTGCTGAAAGAAATGGCAAAAAAAATATTACTATTGTCGTTTAATGCAGACAATTCACTTGTTTTTAAATTAGTTTTGTTACGGATGGGCTGAGAGGAGAGAGATGAACATCACCGTACGAGGTAACGCGACGATGCTTGCCTCAGCATCGCGTATTCGAAACCTTTGTCCGGTGGTCCGCCGGTCTCACGGCCCAAAAAGTGTAAGCTTGCACTGGCACCTGGTCGTGAGTAGCTCCTCGCAGACGCGCACCGAGTCAGTAGACAGAGAATCGCGGCCTAGCGTATCCACGCGAAAACCTACATCAGGTACGAAAGAGGCGAGCCATTCCATAACATATTTTCTGGCATCCCTTGTGGCCCTTGCGTGGATGGATACCAAGTTCGAAGTTAAGGCTGTTATATATTTATCTTTGTAATTTCAAATATTACAAAAAATAAATTTGTTTCTGTGTATCTAGTGATGCAGTGCATCGTTGTGACACATATATACATATTAGAATTTTGCACCCAGCATCAAACTACAAAAAAGACCATAGGAATACATCTACACACCACGTTCTTAATTTCATCAAACAGGCCAGGCTCGAAACACTCACCAAAATTATTTCTATACACTCTATCGAAGTAGCGTATAATTCAAATCAAAACACCAGCAGAAACAGAATAAACAAAAATCTTATTAAAACTGGAAAACATAGAAAATCTACAAAAAATTTAATTAGCAAATCAATATAAATACAGTAAAATACAATACCAGGAAAATAAAAAGGAAAAATCACGTCAGTTCCCGAGGATTTTCGACGACAACTCCGAAGACGGAAGAATGCGAAGCAGTGCCGTATACCTAATTTTCATAACAATATTGTAAGTTTTGTTCACTATATCGTTGCTTGTTTTGGGATTGCATTTATATTAATTACGAGTGCCAAAAGAAAATTTATACATATTTTCGACAATTTTTTTTGAAATGCAATAAGTAACTTTTACTTAAAATAAAAAGATTATATTTCACATAATATGAAATTTTAACATTCCACAAAATCTACTACATACTTTATCTCTTCAATTTGTAAGTTATATGAACTTCAATATCTTAACAATCACTTGTAACGTGGTCCTCACTTACGTGGTCCGTAAACCACGCTACTCGACTCATCTTTAATTAGTTTTCTTAACAATATATATATATATATAGCCCGTCAAATTCGGTAAATACCGTATTTATATGTCCCTGGGCACCAGGTCTTGTCTAATAATAAATAATTTTCCCGGTTCAACTCCTCAGGACGTGGCTCCAACGCCAATACGGAGGTGGTGAAACCAACGACGAAATTTGTCTCCCTCGGATACGTATAGCAATAATTTATTGAGGTACAAGGTTAATAAATCAAAAACTCAACAATTCAATTGGATTAAACTAGAGGTCAGGTTTATTCCTTCAAAATTAACTCGATTTCAATATTTGATCACTACGGGTGATCACCGTTACAATTATCAATAAACGTAATTAATCCTACAATTTAAACTTCAGCAAAGCTGGCCCGATCTTCCGATTACCGATAATATCGTACAACTAATTAACCCGATTCTACGAGTACAAAAATCTCCGGTATAAACAATAAATAAAATTCCGATAATTAATGCGACAGGAATATAACTCACGGCACGTGTTAATATGGGGGCACGGACTCGCAGGAGGTCTATACGCGGCGCGCAAGAAATCCCCGGCTCTTCACTCGATTTATTTAATAAACGTCAAATCTACTCCTTGAAATAACGGCTTGGCTACAATCAGATAACTGAGAATATCTACGATCGACTTCTACAAAAATGATATTGACTGCTTTCACTACTAGAGAAATATGCTCGGTGTACCCAACTAGACAATCCGGCTACGAATGACGATCGAGACTCGTAGCATCCCGCTCGTCCTCGTAGTTCGTCGTAGCGCGGCGCTAATTGTCGTCTTCTTTCTTGTTTTGTCTACCAATAATATCCTTTGGATTGATTAGGTAGATAACTATTACCGCCGTCCGCGCCATCGATTCCCGTACCAATCTCCATTTCCTCAGTAATGGGATAGCAAAATAACCCGTATTCTGCTAAGGAACCGACTTCCGCCTCCACCAATGCAACAAGTGTGTCTTCTTTCTCTCTCGTACGCACACGTTGTACGCGGCTATTTCCCGCTCATTCCGTCATTCCCCTCCTTGGTGCGCCGCCATATGCCGCGGCGTGCATACGCGAAAGTAGCGAGCCTGCCGCGCTGACCCTACTATACGAGCAGACGGCCGAGTATGTTGCACGCGAGTCGGGCGACGATTGTTTACTTGGTTGCGAACGGGTTTTTCTTTTGCGTGTGTGGTAAGTGCGCCGGTTTCTGAATCGTCGTCTATGTAGCCGCATTCGTTTCTCATCACCAGGTCATCGGGAGATGTGTTGGATCCACGTGGGAAACATGGTTGGACAACGGTAGCGGTATGGTAGTATCGTTTCTTCTTTTTTACTTTACTCCTTCCACTTTTCAATTCTTCAATTTCCTCAACAAATTAATAAAAACCCCATTAATTCCTTTCCTTTACGTGTTTAAATATCGGTGACAAGAATGGCTCGCGTCAGGATTCGTAGCCGGTGTTTACCTCTTTCGTAACCTCTATTTCCTTATCCTATACATGACTATCCTATTACTACTATATATTATTCCTCTATTAACCATCCTATCCTAACCTTATATATTCTAGATTTACTTATTATTAAATTTTCAGGCAACCAACACTATCAAGGAGCGGACCCAGGGCCAACAAGGATCACCAAGGACTCATCACCTCCAAGGACAGGACTCGCAGGGATAGCATCGTTGGATCACTCAGCACTCATTACCTCAAAGGTATGGTAATCTATTATTAATACTATCTCACATACATGTTTTCTCTACGCTGACATTCTAAACTATTCAGTCATATTAATATATCTCTTTCTTCTTATCAGGTCTATCCCCTCGACAAGGATTTTCTTCATTATCTACATAGTTATAAACTATAGATTAGTATCGTTGTGAGGTTTACCTCACACACTATCAATTATTATCAACTACTATCATCAACATTGGCAATTTACATATATTTTAAAAACCCTACATAATTTACCAGAAAGTAAATTATGAAATTTTACCACACTTGCTTATAAATTGCAAAATATCTATTGCTCTTAAAAATAAAAATAAATAAATAAATAAAAAGTATAGAACGAACAAATTATTAGATTTTATAAATTGTCATTTTTAAAACTTGTGACGTGGTGGATCTGCATGAGAACAGATCCCCGTCACTTAGGGCTCTGTAGTACCGACGCGGCCAGCGCAAGAATCGGCACTTGGCATATGGTGCGCGTATCGGTAGGCAGAAGACTTGGAAAAGTACAGCTACGACCAATAGCGGGCGTAGCGTAGTGGTAGCGTGAACGCCTTTGGATCCGAAGGGGCTCGGGTTCAAGACCTGACGTCCGTTCCTTTTTTTTAATTTGTAGCAAATGAGTCTCATTGTTACAAATTTGTAAATATAATTAAATTTTTAAGCTTCGTTATGTTTTGCAAATATTTAAACTACTTATTTTAAATATCACAATCTTAACTCTTTTAAACTGCATATATATTCTTGCATATTTTAACAAACTTTTTGCATTTAACAAAGACAAAGAAGCTATAATATATTACAGCTCTTATCAAATTTACTCATTTTATAAAAATGCAAGAATACTTTCTTTTATTATAAAAAAAATTAAATAAATTACTTTTGTATCAATTTACATAAAAATACAGATCAATTATATCTCAATCTATATTATATCCCAACTCTACAAAATATAACGAAATTTATTGAATAATTTCCTTTTAACATTCAATCAATTATTTTACGATTCGATTATTTACCACCTATTTAACCTCAGATCTTCAGTCGAGATACATATATATATAACGCAAAATTATATAGGCATATAATTAACTTTCTGTTTCTGCACTTTCTAACAGTTAATAATATCTAAAGTTTAAACTTCGTTAATATTTATTAAAATTATATTTACTTCGTTATCAATTACTCTATATAAACATTTTGGTTTTCATCCTGTATCTCGCTAGTTAAAAATCAAAATATTACAAGCAACACATTACACGCGTTGAAATTTGTGATTTATTAAATTAATTAATTGTACCATCCGAAATGTCGTTATCTGGATTTTTTAACCGTAAAAACGAAAAAGACGATCAACTTTTAAAACATACGGGAACACGTTCACAATCTAACGATATTTTATTACCCATTGACACACATTCAAACGAAACAATGTTAATAGAGTTACTTGAGTCCTCCGAAATAAAAGATACAAAGAAAGCTTTATCGAAAATGTCCTCGATGCAGCAGGCAGCCTTTTTAACTGAATTGGTCGAAACTATTCCGGAATGTTTCGCATCTCTCCTACAAAGCATTTCCCCACCAGACGAATCTATCGAGGAACACGACAAAAATAAAAATAACAAAATCACAAACTCAAGAAGTACACCCACCACGAACCCTAAATATATCTTAAACGACATTCGGCCGCCGATGGTGCAGGACGATAAGGAATTAAATCCACACGCTAATAATTTTGGTGAAGTTACTCCCAACGTTAGCACGGATATTACAATTGGCAACGCATTTTCATTTAATAATAATTAAAATTTATCGATGGAGACGTAAACACTATGGATCGACTGCACAGAAGTACGTAATAAAATAAAAACGTTAGAAAACCTAATTCAAATGTTATCAGCACAGCTGAGGCCACTCGAAGACATATACGAATCGCTAGGAAACCGCATTCCGTCTAGGGTACAAAACCAGCCCGACTTCACACTGAAACACACATTCAATTCTGCACGGACACAAACATATCTCTCACATAACTTAGTGAAACAGAAAGTACCCGAATGCAGATTGAGGCACGACGAATCATCACTCATTGATCTGGACGACGAACCTTCACTCTTAGAACTAAGCAACGAGACATGCAATCCACCTAATCAACATTTCATTGTACGTTTGTCGTTTGCTCAAGCACTGAAGAAATCCCGACGGAAATCCCGACAACTTAAATCTTTTCCGCAGTTCAATCCAGCGAATGCTGAACACTTTCGGTCGAGAATGCGAGCCGTATATTATCCTTGCTCTAGCCGACAAGCTCACGGGCGGAGCAGCCGACAGCTATCGAGCACGACTATATAGCTACAACTCAGTCGAACAATTATTAAACGAATTAACCATGCAATGCAGCAACATAGGCATTGTCGATGAAGTAGCGCTCAGTTGAAATCGATAAGCCAACACCCAGGAGAATCTTCAGGAGATTACGGACAGCGAGTACAAAGATTACATACTCGACTTATAACTATTTATGATGCAGCTCCTCATCTAAATCATACTGATCGCGACCTTCAGAAACGAAGTACGAACCGAGAAGCATTAGAACAGTTTTTATTCGGATTGTCGCATCCATTAGACTATCAGGTCCGAAGCGAGCATCCTCAAAGCCTCAACGAGGAAATAAGACTTGCAGTAGAGTTTGAAAGCAAACAAATAGCGAGACGATCAGCAGGTTTAAATACTTCACCGTCAGAAATCCCAATATCAGGGCAAGCAGCTATAAAAACATTAAATACAAACGCCGACGAGCAAATACAACCTACCACTGACACCGTACAGGTATTTAGAACCTTAATACAAGCAATTCAGGCCGAATCATGTGCCTACTGCAATGGCACAGGTCATTCTGAGAATGACCGTAGAAAAAAAAGATACGAGAGCAGATTTTGTGATTACTGCAAGAAAAATGGTCATATTTTGGGTGACTGCCGTACATTACAAAACCATATCCGTACTGGGAAAATAACAAACAACAGCAGTAACAATTATAGAAATAACAATTTTAATAGCAATCAAACTTATAACAACAATAAACCTCGTGGAAAATTTAATCGTAATAATAACAACACCTATAAAAATAAACAATACCAAAGTAATAACAAAGTTGCACAACCAAGGACCATGCACGAGCAAGAAAACGAACATAAACAATGTGATCAGCAAGATACGCCAGCGCTCAATCCAGCAACACAAACATTCTCCATCAAATCTTTAAACTAGCAGATCGCTCGCCAAAATCCTCAGGCGCCGAGCGACCTTACTTAGACAATAAGTTGATATCACAGTCTCCGAAGGTAGTAGACATAAAATTCTTACGAACAGGACGCATTCTGCCAATAGCAGTAATTGAAAGTCCAGCTTTTAAAACAGGCAAGGCAAGATTCTTTGTAGACTCTGCTGCAGACATTTCAGTCATCAAGCAAGAGTACCTGTAGCTCAACGTCATTATAGAAACGCAAGAAATACTCGAGATTAAAGGAGTTACTTCTGGGGCTTCATACACCTTAGGCAGAGCGAACGTGCCTCTGCAAGGGTTAAAATGCAACATGCATATTATTCCAAACACATTCCCCATAAACACAGCGGGATTGCTAGGTTGGGACTTAATAAATGACTTTTTTGGCAAATTCAATGCCGCGGAGAAGTGCCTATATCTAAACGTCACCGCCATTCCATTTAAAACGAGTGAAAAAGTCATTCTGCCACCTCGAATAAGAAAAGTTATATCCGCACATGTTATAACTAACGAGAATAATGTCGCATGGGTTCCGCTGATGAACCTTAAACCAGTGAACTTATTGCGGAATGCATCAACACTAATTACGAAACGGTAGATATCGACACACCGTTTATTGAGCTACATGCTTGCGAAACTGTAAATACCTGGAGTACAAATTTAGCCGGTGAGGACGGTGACATAGACTTTCAAGAAGATAATGCCATATGTTTACGGAGACTGTTCTATAACAAACAAACCAAAAGGCATAATGAAATACAGCAATTAAATGCGCGTCTTCAAAAACGAAAAATTACGCAAGGACCGCGTCGACAAAATTATGGCTCTCGCTGATTTCAGTGGATGTAGTAACGAGGAAATTGCCAGCATAAGAAGTATAGTTGAAGACTTTTCTGGGGTCTTCGGTCTCGAAGGCGAACCTCTGCACTCAACTCATCTAATAAAACATAAAATTGAACTTACATCCAACAGTCCCATATAAAACAAACGTTACAGATATCCACCAATTTTAAAGGAGGCAATGGAGGTCGAAGTACAGGAACTCCTCGACCAAGTCATTGTCGAGCCATCTAGGTCAAACTAGTCCTCTCCCATGTGGACAGTTCCAAAACAATCAGACGGAAAAGGTAATAAAAAATGACAACGAAGTCACAGTTGACAGTTGTCATCCCCTGATCTCAAACAGGGTTATTTCCAGATCGAAATGGACCCAGAATCAGCCCAATTTATGGCCATCAACACCTACAGTATAGCCGTATGGCCATGGGACTAAAAGAAGCCACCGCAATGTTCACCAGAGCAATGGCGTTAGCAAGGCTAAGAAATTGAAATATACGTCGATGATTTAATGGTATTTGGCGAGACACTCAAAGAGCACAACAAACAACTCAGACGAGTACTTAAACGGTTACTCGAAGCTAATCTAACCGTTGAACCAAAGAAGTGCCAATTATTACAACACGAAGCCTCGGTTCTGGGACATATCGTTGGAAATGGGACGATTAACACCGATCCCAAAAAACTCGTCTCAGTACACAAATACGCTAGACCAACAAATACTAAGAAAATAAAACCATAGCTTGGATTTGTAGGGTATTTATCCCTAACTTTGTAAAAATAGCAAGACCACTGTCCATACTGCTGCGACAAGGCACTAAGTTTGTCTGGAATATAGAACAGCAAGAATCGTTCGAAAAACTCAAAGAAATTTTATGCAGCGAACCCGTGCAGAAAACACCCGATTTGTCACAAACTTTTATAGTCACCACCGGCGCCTCTGACTATGCTATTGGTGCCGTACTAAGTCAAGGCAAACTTGGTCAGAATCGCCCATGTGCTTACGCGTCGAGATGTCTACGCGGAAGCGAATTACGCTACCCAACGTACGATAAAGAACTGTTGGCCGTCGTATTCGCAAAAGACCAATTTATGCACTATCTACATGGAAGAAAATTTACTGTCGTGACTGACCACGAATCACTCAAGCACTTCCACACGACGTAGAAATTAGACTTACGATTTGGTCGTTTTATTTTATGAGCTTGCCTCCAAACAAGAACGTGACAGTAAGAGCATAATTTCTGATGGTCCTCTCGCAGAAATCCTTGTTGCTCGCGCCACCAGAAAAATTGGAATTGATCGCACAAAAAAAGTCAAAATCGCGAAAACCAATTCAGAAAGCTCACAGTACGGTCACACTCATAAACGTCAAGGCATTAACGAAAAACCTCTTTACAGAAATGGAGAATCCCTAGCTGTAAGAAATATCGATGATGACTTCTATCTTTGCCAATGCTCTCACTCAATTTACGAAGCGGACTCAACAGCTCAAATTCGCCGGTTGACCCAAACTGATAAAAGAAAAAGCAAAATATATTCTCTGGATCACGCCAACATAATAGAACTTAACTGCATTCTAACTAACGTAACATTAGAACATATAAATAGTAATAAATATCAGCTACCACCCAATGAAAAGGACAGAATCCAAGTCATCCTACAGAAATCAATAAAACTTAGTAATACCAAAATAAAAGATGTAAATGCGTACGAGGAGGATATGGACGTGAATACATCTGACATATCGCAGCATTCTAAAAAGACCAACACAAAATCAGCTCAAACCGAACTATATGAACCAGAAATAACAGATGACAACAGCTCACGCTCCGAATCATCTTCCTTCCAATCCGAAGACAGCTATAAAGAACTGGTCGATCGCGTACAGCAAAATAAGAGAAACCCTAACAGAAATTCTAATCACTCGTCACCAATTCTTAACATATTACCCGAAATAAATTAAACTAAATGCAAAACTTACAGTCGATATTCGCGAAAACGTAATAAATGGTAAAGATGGCATACAAGTAAACATATGGGAAACTGACGAGAACACATGTATCGACCAACCTCCAGATCCCATACTTACAAACTACCTCAGCAACAATTCACTAACAAATCACAGCATCTGCAAAGACAACACCGAAAACGACAACGAAACCTCAAAATCGACTACAGGCAACGTCGCGCAGTTACTGGCTCACGATTCCTTCTTCGACGAAGGACCAGAAGCCTTAAATTCAATAAAAGATTTCGACGACATTCCTCGAAATTCATTTCATGCATATAGACAAGTGGAATGTTGTGTAGAGAACTCGGTTACCCTCTATTGTAGCGATAATATTCTATCACACCCATCCAGAAATTGCCTATTCTATTCGCTAATAAAATTATGCAACCTAGAGATATCAGCTGTAGAGTTAAGACGAAAGTTACTGAACTCAACATCGTTAAGATAGTGTGAATACCGACAAGAAGCAAAAGAAATCCTCGAAACAGATTCAACGTATGGTAATGTGGATTGAGCTTACATATTCGCTTGCGAATATAAGCGTAATATATACATTCACTACGAACTAGCTGGAAGCAGTCATATATACTGCCACATAAACAGCAACAGCGAATCACCATAGATTTACTTGCATCTAAAAGGGCAACACTTTACACCATACCTACCAGCAGATATTCCACCAATATCTCCCACCATGCCAATACAAAATACCAGCAATCATCCAGAGGAATACGAAAACCAGCCACAATCTTACTCACAATCAACTGGCGCTCCAAACACGTTTGATAACTCTCATACGTCGAACAGCAGCAAAAGTGATCGAGTAGATAAAAATTATAGCACCGAAGCACTTGAGCGCTATAAGGAGATCAGCGCCAGACCGCCACAGGAAAAACCTCCATGGAAGATACCCGACGGTGCAGAACCTCCGCCATTTACCAAGTTAATAATATTAAAAGACCATCCCTTCAAATACAAAGAAAACTTGTTATATTTATGCACAGCAGACGGATTCATGAACACCGAAATTTTACAAGCGCTAGCTGAAAGAGGTTACATAAACACACAAATAATTTCCAGTGAACAGCATAGTGTTGGTAAAATAAATATTTCGCCACTACAGGACATTAATATCTTAAGTATGTATGCGAAACATAACATAAACGAAAGGATACCCAAAAATCAGCTCATAAAGTGCTTAAAAACACTAAAAAGCATAGTTGAAAAAGAAAACATGAACAGTTTAGCCATAATTACAGATCTAGAAATACTTTCTCTAAAAGAATGGATCCTATTCAGCGAGATATTTGAACGCATATTTACAGGAATTCCATTATCAGCAGTATTCTACCTAAACAATCTGCCATTTCTCCAACTGAACATAGATATAGAATCATAAAAGAGTACCACGAAGCTGCTATAGGCGGTCCTCGAGGCATCGGTAAAACTGAAAAAATCGCACGCGACTTCTACTGGCGTAACTTACGACCGGATATAAAACAATTGTACGGAGCATGAAAGTTCAGGACACACGCCCGATGAACTCCTGCTAGGGTTCAAACCGCGAACACCATCCAGTTTTCCACCTAGCGACCACTTCGAAACATACAACGACTACGTAACTGAGATGACTGCCAATCTAGCGCAAATCCAAACTACAGCAGCTATGAATTTGATTCAATCCAAATATCGATCTAAATTCTCTGATCAGCGTCTAAACGCAAAACAGTTCAGAGAAGGCGAGATAGTCAGTCTGTTAAAAGATTCCAATAAAGGCAAGCTA
Organism: Theocolax elegans; assembly: GCA_026168455.1. Lineage (NCBI taxonomy): Eukaryota > Metazoa > Arthropoda > Insecta > Hymenoptera > Cerocephalidae > Theocolax > Theocolax elegans. The sequence continues at coordinate 64,010,823 of CM047426.1, forward strand.
GCGAAAGTATACACAGGGCCATATGAAATCATAAAAGTAAACAATAAAACACACAATGTCGTAATACAAAACAGTAAAATAACAAAAACGGTTCATGCGGATAAACTTAGAAGAGCAATAGATGTAAAAGTTGACAATGCAACGATTTAGATCATTTTATTTTATTTTTACCGCGGCTATCGGACGCGATAAAAAAAAAATAATGAAATCAATCCAACACCCTCTTAAACAACAATAAAATAAAACAAAATTACCAATATAAACAACTCTGCATTTTTGCAGGGCGTTCAGCCAATATACGTGAACCAGGAGAGGATTTTATTATTAACATAAATAATAATCCGGGTTTAATAACAGAAAAGATTAGACTCCTAGCCGTATCAAACATTGAATGGAGAGTTATATAGAAAATAAATCTAAAACCATTCTTTTTTACGAGTATTAAACTTCTAAGTATGTTAGAACACATTGACATCCTTTGATGCCCTACCCTAGAACCTTGCACAATATATCCACGCCTCGAGAGTCTAAAATCACAAATTCTCACAATCGAGCAATAAGCCGAACACATCGTTCACATGCTACAAAGCCACAAAGATAATAGAGAAGGTTCACGAAAACGTAGATCTCTCCTACTCTTCGTAGGCAAAATATCTAAATTTTTATTTGGTACGCTTGATGAAAATTCAGAAGCAGAGTTGCAAAATGCGATAGAAACCACAGCTAACGATACGCGTAAACTCGCCATCTTATTAGCCATCCAAACCGAAATGGTCGAGCACGAACTATCAAGTATTACGATAAAGCAAAACAACTTACAAAAAGCAATTAAGACCTTATCGACCAACATGCGCGACAATATTCACAGGCAAGCTTTAAATAAAGCAATAGAAATCTTGACCGACAACGTACTTCAGTTTAAGCTAAATACAGAAATCCTAACTGACGCTATATTATTCGCGTCCCGAGGTGTAATACACCCACGTTTTATGTCCCCAGGCTTTGTCAAAAGATCTGTCGACCTAGTTCGCGATACAGTACCTATTGCTGAATTTCCATCGTGGAACGGTATACCTTCAGTTATTCAATTTGCTAGCATCTCTCGCCTATCAATCATATTCACTAACCATACACTTATTTATCGGCTAGCTGTACCATTATTAAACCCTCAAAAATTTGACCTATTTAAAGCATCATCATATTGCACATATATTGTGACACAATATATAGCCATTAGCAAATCACACAAAGTATACATACCTTTCACACAATTTAAAATCGATGCTTGTTGATCACTCAATTCGTTACTTATATGTCAACACACCGAACCTATTCGATCGATCAATACAGATGTCCCATGCGAAGTAAAATTTTCAACAGATATAGTACTAAATAACTTAAATAGTTGTAATATTAGACTAAAGCGTCTCCATTCTACCTTCTGGCTTCGTTTACACGAAGCAAATACATGGATTTTCTCTACTAGTAAAGCAGAACCCCTTTTCAATCAGTGCAAACAGTTCGAACAAATTACACTAGAAATACAAAATACAGGCATACTCAAATTGCGCCCCGGTTGTTGTGCACATTCCCTAAATGCCAAGCTATACGCTGATAGAGAAATCATTTCAAAAAACCCATTACTAAACTTTAAACAAATAATGCTTAATGTTACATCTTTAATAATAGCGACAAACATATCAATGGCGTACGTCGCGCAAGCACATAACACGTTACTATCACAAAGTACGAGTCAATCCCTCGATCCACCCGGAACAGACACCAATTCACTAAGCGGAGGCACTGACCTTCGGGCCATTATCGAAAAAGCAAAAGAATTATCACGTTTTAAATTGGTCACGCGCAAAATCGAGAACCAAAATGTTTAATCAATCTCTGGTTACATAATAATAGGAACAATAATTTTGGCATTCGTGGGTTTTAAATGCTTTCTTTTGATCGGGCCGCGACGTAGACAATAAAACATTAGGCGACGAAACGAAGACATCCCTCTTAATCTCGCAATGCAAGAATTAGCGGAAAATCGCAGAGCAGCTCTCATTCCAGCGCAAGCCATGCAGTTGACAACGTTACTATACGTTCAACAAAATATCATGTCATGAATCTAAACTTTTATGAAATAACTAAGTGAACATTAATTATATTTTATATATTACCGTTTTATAATTATTATATCCATGCATAATATTGTATTGTTCATGAAATCTACCCAAACATATGTTATCATAATGCATCAAATAACTTTATTGTTTATCAATATTATGTAATCTTTCCTATATCGCCACATACACATGTATACACAACACAAATAAACATTTAATTGTAAGCAGCACTGCGGCTGTATCATATAAACACGTATCCATACACATCATAAACTCACATATCCACACACCACTCCATATTACACATACAATAGTTAGCGAGGACGCTATAACTCCGCGGCTTCCGACGTGTTACGGATGCGCTGAGAGGAGAGCGATGAACATCACCGTACGAGGTAACGCGACGATGCTTGCCTCAGCGTCGCGTATTCGAAATCTTCGTCCGGTGGTCCGCCGCTCTCACAGCCCAAAAAGTGCAAGCTTGCACTGGCACCTGGCCGTGAGTAGCTTCTCGCAGACGCGCACCGAGTCAGTAGACAGAGTCGCGGCCTAGCGTATCCACGCGAAAACCTACATCAGGTACGCAAGAGGCGACCCATTCCGTAACAGTTTGTTTCTTTTTAATGTTATATATTGACGAGGACAGTTTATTTTTTTTTAAATTTGTTTATTTCATAAATAATGTTATATATCAAATATCGCTGGATTCAGATAATTTATTAATTTTAAAATTTGTTTTTTTGTTAATAATTTCATATAAAAAAATGTCGTTTGATGCAGGCAATTCATTACTTTTTAAATTAGTTTGTTTCGTACTTTAATGTTATATAATAAATGTCGCTTCATGCAGACAATAAATTAATTAAAAAAATTATTATTTTAGAAAACTTATTATTTTAAGAAATTTTGAAGAATTATATAATGTCAACATTTTTAATAAATTAATATTTAATATTAAAAATTAATTCTTTTTATTTATCAAACACTTTAGAAAACACTATATTTGTCGTATATACTATTGCATTCTCACATAAATTATTTTTATTTCAAACTAAGGTTTCTCGATCTTGGTGAATCAAAGGGCGCGATAGCGCCCGACGCAAGTATGGGCGCGTAAGCCTTATTATACAGCTAACTCGGTCATCGTATTTTTCTTTTCATAACCGTTTATTATATATTATTTATTTTTATGAAATTTATAAAACATCGCTTTCCCTATTCATTTATCTTTGGTTTACATCAAGTTTTGTGCGAATCCACGCATAATTAAGAAAAGCTGCGATAAAGAAATTTGATATCGATTTCCTTTACTCGATTTTTGCTTCTTCCCTTTATATTACATTACCCGTATATATCTATACTTGGAAAAAAGTTGAGACTGAGCGATGGGTGAATATATAAGAGAGAAAGAAATACACTCTTTTCCAGCCCGTGAAAGAATGCGTACAGAGGTAAAAACATAATAATAGAAGTTATAACGTGACCGTAAGAGGGAGCTAGTATCAAGTGAATACTTTCATCACAACTATATCGTCTGGACGATTTTGTTGTGAATATGAGTTATTACAATTAAAAAATTGTTTACGTAAGATTTCTTTAATTTAAAAAGGGATAACAATCGGTAAATAAGCAAGTCAAACAAGTAAATGTTTCTATGATATTCTTATAATTCCACCCCAGGCATATGTATAAAACCGAAGAAACAAATACTTTTACGGAAATATAATACATCAGCAAAGGGAATAACGAACGTTCAAGAAATTGTTTTTCTATATGCAAGTATATATGTAAGACTTCCCAGTGACTCCAGTATAGTGGATATAAATTAATAATTGTTTAAACATGATGAAATTCACTATAACTCCAGTGATTGGAAATAAATAGTACAATATTAGATTACTCGAGTAACTGAGAAGTCCATTTAGATTATATTAGTTTATACTTTTCAATAGAGCAATAGTTCCACTTTCTTCTTTCTTTAAAGGACATTTTTTACTTCTTACCCTATTGTAAAATGTGATTTTTATATTTTGCACTGTTTAAAGAGTAATTTTAGTTGTTTAGTCGTTTAAAAGGTGTAGTTTTGGGATTTTTAATGTTACTTAAAGAGTAGTAAAGTCAACAAATTACTCATTTAAGGTTCAGTTTTTACTCTTTGGTGTTAAGAGTGTGTGATGAAACTTTTTTAATTTGACTGAATTTTCCTGAACGAAATGTCAGACCCAAATTACACGAATTTACACATTTCAACATAAATATTATAATTAATTTATTAAACTAAAAATCTAAAAAATTTCATACAGGTAGCTTAAAACAAAAGCAAAGGCACAGCGTTTCAATTTTTTAAGAAATAATATTTTTTTTAATAATAATTAAGTAAACAATTTTTAGACGCTAATTATTAGTAAATAAGTCATACACTTTCAACGCAAATGTTGTAATTTTATATAATCAATTTAAAAATCTGTAAATTTTGGTATATTGCTAAGACATTCAGACTAACAAGGGGAGTACTTGACCTCCGAGAAACGAATCTTATCTTAACTTTCGTATGTCTTTTATAATATAAAAATGTGAAGAAAGCCAAGTTATTTCTTGCCAATGGCCACTTTTACGGGAGTTATTCGATATCTATAATAATAATATTAGTAAAAATTACTTCCAATTTGATCACTTATAACTTAAAAACAAATAAAGATAAGCACTCAAACCAAAAACCAAAAGAAATTTGAGTTCAAGTAGATATGGTTAAAAAAAAAGAACTTCAAATTGCTTAATTTGGAGCAAAGTTATGAAGAAAATAAGAAATTTAAGATTATTAGGCCAAAAGAAACAATCAATTTTTCATATTAAATTTTGGTTAAAAGTTCTTCAATTTCGTATTTTCTTCATAACTTTGCTCCAAATTAAGCAATTTGAACTTCTTTTTTTTAAACTATATCTATACTTCAACTCAACTTTTTTCTGGTCTTTGGTTTGAGTGCCTATCTCTATTTGTTTCGAAGTTGTAAGCGATCAAATTTGAAGTAATTTTTATTGATATTATTATTAGATGGCTTTCTTCACATTTTTATATTATAAAAGACATACCAAAGTTAGGATAAGATCCGTTTCCTGGAGGTCAAGTACTTCCCTTGTAAGACATTCATGGCTAAGACATTTTTAAGTTTTAATAATCACAAAATATAAATTAAAAATAGATGAATTTCATTAAACAATAGATAAAGTAAAAAAAAATTTTTAATAGTTTACAAGAACAATACGAAAAAAAAAATATCTTATTTCTGCGCTGAAGCGTACAAATTTTTTAGCGATTTTACAATGCAATGGTTTTTGTCATTGGCATTGAAAAAATTTTGCTTCCACATACTATTATGTAGAATTTGGTGCTCTTTCAGAATCCCTGGTCAAATATTTGGCCAGATTTAAAGGAGAAATGACAAAACCAATTTCAATACTACAAGAAACACCAACTTTAATTAAAAAGAAAATTTACTCCTTTTTTTTCAGTATGTTATTGCAAATATAATCTATGCTCAAAATATAAAGAAAGGTAAAGAGAATAGTTGCTGTATCAGTATTTTTTGAATCATACACATTTTTTCAAATTATTGTTAATTTATCGAATAAGTAACCTTGAATCAGCAAAATAACTTATATATTATTATAGCTTCTTTGATAAACGTAAATGTCTTACCATATAGTTTATGCATGGCGGGATCTATATGGCCATCGTAAATGTATTAAAAAAGTAACAAATTGTAAATTTTCGTACATTTCAGGCGTTATTTGCAGATTATAAGGTAGATAAAAAATTTTTTTCACTAAAAAATTACTGGTTTAAGGTGCAACTATTCTCTTCGTTTTTCTTCACAGTTTAAGTGCACATTATATTTTTTGAGTATACATTATATTAGTGATAAAATTCTGAAAAAACTCGATAACAAATTTTTTTCTCAAATTTCAATGTTTTTTTGTTTACATTGGTCTTATCATTTTTTCTTTAAATCTGGCCAAAATTTTGACAAGAGATTCTGACAGCAGAAAATCCTACGTCAGAATATCTAGAAGCAAATTTTTTTTTGCGACACGCACGAATTTTGCGTTTTTGTGCCCTAAAAATGGGGTCTAAAGTATCCCTTTAGCAACCGGCGGGCGCAAAAGCACTAATTGAGAATCTCTTTTTTTCGTATTGAATTTATGTTCTTTAATTCGGCATTGCAATTGCCTTTTAGTAAATAAAGGTATAGCCTGAAGAGGATGACGAAAAGTCATCGAAACGTCGCCAACTAATTAAATGTATGGTTTATTTACATCAATAGATAAACAATTTTATAGAATAATAATAATTCGTTTGTGCAAAATTAATTTCTGCATAACTAATAAAAAGTTATTTCTCTCTTTTGTATGCTCTATCAATAAAATAATACTTGCGCCACCATTGATTATAAGTATTTCAGTCGAGTTATTTTTGACCTACTAATATCCTCTTATATCGATGATAATTAGTAGGTTATCGTGTAAAATAATATGGTCAAATAAAGCATTCTAATGTTTTACATCTAAACTAAAATGTATTTCCGATATATTATTAATTAAACTGTGTAAAAACATTCTACAATTGAAAGCGCTAAAATCAAAGTAGAAGCGACAAGTATTTCTCTTTATCTGCTATTGAAAGGACTGAAATTAAACTGGCATCAACAAGTATTTTGAACCATGCCATAGATATATTTTAAATATATTTTAAATAAACATTTTTATACGTGCAAGTGGTGCAAGTATTATTTTATTATTTAAAAAAGAGATGTCCATTTTATAAGTATTGCAGAAATTAATGTTGCACAAATTAATATTATTAGAATATTATTTATTTATTATTGTAAGACATGAGAGGACCAGAAATAAAAAGTAATAGTGTAAGATATTCTTCAAAAAAAATCTGTATTCAGATTGGTAGAAATTTTTGCATGGTTCAAAATACTTGTCGATTGCAGTTTGATTTCAGTGCTTTTAATTGCAGAAACTTTTTACGAAGTTTAAGTAATATATATATAAATTATTTATTTAAAATATAAATTTATGGTACGATTCACAATACTTGTCGATTTCAGTTTGATTTCAGTTCTTTCAATTGCAGAAATTTTTTATTTGAAATTTTCGTAATATTAAAATAAATGTTTCATTAAAATTCAAAGAAATATATAAAATAAGGGAGTTAGAAATAGAATTATTTATTTAGCAGGTAACATTTTGGTTTGGCTAAATTTGATATGGGGTTGGACAACGAGACTGAGTCGAACTTGTGTAACTGACTGTTCAAGTTTGGCGAAAGTGTATCAAAAGTTCATCTGAAATTGATATAAAGTTTTTGTAAGGTTTTGTTACAATTACTGACAAATAAAATAAATTTTATACTAAGTTTAACCGAACTCAATATCAACGTGATATAAAGTTCAAGTTTATAAATTTATATAATGTTGATATCAACATACCCAAAGAAAAATTTAAAAAATCTTCTTTAACTGACATCAGTAAGTATACGTTGGTTAGAAAAATGGATATTTGAGATATATTCCAAAAAATTCAAACCCGCCACTGAAAAGTGTTGTCCATTTCGTTAGTCTTGAAGACATAACCTGAAAGAAGAAAATTAAAAAAACCACAAAGTATCTATTTTTACATATTAAAAAATTAATCAAATTTATATAAATTAATAAAATTTTTAATTTAAATAGAGAAAACTTATCTGATGCAGCGGTCCAAAATGTATCTTCTTGTGTCGTATTTTCTATGCTGACATCGTTGTCCGGATTACGCCTTACGTACACCGATCGCGCAACGATGCTCTGTCAACTCGTTTACACACTAAACGTGCCCTACAATTATAATTGCCCTTATTAAACTGTCAGATTTGCAAAAAATAACCTGGTCCACTGATACTTCTTGCGCCGCATTCGTAACGGTACTGACGAATCGGTTAAATATCGATAAATTAGCCGATGAAAAACAAAAACAAAACAATGTTGTTTTGGCATTTAACCCTAGCGTCAGTTCACTCGCGAGAGCAGCACGAAAAGGATCAGCGGACCAGGTTATATTTTGCGAATCTGAACGATTGATAAATTATATTGTTTCCTCTATTTAAATTGAAAATTTTATGTTTTTAATTATGTTTTAATTAATTTTTTAATATGTAAAAATAGATACTTTGTGGTTTTAATTTTCTTCTTTCAGGTTATGTCTTCAAGACTAACGAAATGGACAACACTTTTCAGTGGCGGGTTCGAATTTTTTGGAATATATCTCAAATATCCATTTTTCTAACCGACGTATACTTACTGATGTCAGTTAAAGATTTTTTAAATTTTTCTTTGGGTATATTGTGTAACGGGGTACAGATCGAATATAAGGAATAAAAAAATCAACGAAGCTATCGGGTCGCGTACCCACGATCCCGGGAGCGCGAGGCAGTAGCTAGTCGACTTGGTCCTATCGACGATCATCGCCGATAATTCAGGGACCTCACCTGCGCTGACACTCGAAATCCGTACCCATTATATCCCCCACCCAAACGCGACCTACGCCCTCGGAGAGCCGTTTGATCACTTCGATCACCTGGGCTAGAGAGGCGAAGGTTGACCCTGCTCGGCCGGTGTCAAGAAGACCGTTTTCTGAGCACCGGGAGCCTCGTTAGGGATAGCCGTGCGTTTGCACCACCACGCTTGAAATCCCAGAAACTCAAGCTCCCCTACGTCTAGTGCCTACCTTGGAGGTGTACTGCGTATACGTATGCACACTGTGGACCCGTGAAACACAGGCTTTTCTCCTACAGTCGTACCTCCGCACTTTTGACGTTCTCGCGGGGAAATCCACCGGGACTGTGGTGGTGGGGATGGGAGTTTGTGACCGACTTTAGTCGAGAATTAGCCAGACGAAGATAAATTTCTTCGTCTCTTCTGGCAAGTGGGTTTTTGAGTTTGGCGCCATTTGTAACGGGGTACGGATTGAATATAAGGAATAAAAGAATCAACGAAGGTATCGGGGCGCGAACCCACGATCCCGGGAGCGCGAGGCAGAAGCCTCGCCACTGCGCTACCATTCGCAATTATCCCGGCTAGTCGACTTGGTCCTATCGACGATCATCGCCGATAATTCAGGGACCTAACCTGCGGCGACACTCGAAATCCGTACCCATTATAGTTAATATCAACATTATATAACTTTATAAACTTGAACTTCATATCACGTTGATATTGAGTTCGGTTAAACTTAGTATAAACTTTATTCAATTTGTCAGTAATTGTAACCCCGATATTTAAGTTTATATATATATATATATATATGTTATATATAACTCTATACTTTCTTACATTATTATAACTGTAATTATTACATTATATTAGAATATTTTATTTATATTTTAAAATGTATTCAATTAAAACTTAATTCAGTTAAGGTATTCTGTTTTCTTTTTGAAATGCTGCTATCTTGATCTGAATTTTTTTAATACCACATTGACCAAGTAAAGTTATTTGAAAAGAGAAAATAATATTATTTAACTGGATCCTCTATCGTTTTCCATTTTTATAGTTATTGTACATTCATTTTTTATTTTCTATAATACTATAATATACAATGTATTCGATTCATTGGGAAGTGTAATATACATTTAGTAAACTTTTGCATGTATTCAATGATTTTATTCCAGTGTTGGGTGATATGAATTTGATAGTTTCAATGATTCAAATAATTTTAAAAAAGCAAATGTTTATTAAGTGAATAAGTGATCGGTCTCTATTCTTATATAGTCATTTAAACACTTATTTTACATTTTTACATAAAACTAATGTGGCAGTTATTGATGGTTGTGAAATTCATTTGGAAACTATAAATTTTAACAAGTATAGAATTATTTTTATTTCAACTAAGAGCGATAAGACTGTTTGTTGATATAGTCACATTGAATTTGATAATTTAAAAAACAAAACAGTTCAGCGTATATATTATTGATCAACATCACTAAAATTATTCAATAACTTATTTTTATAAAACAAATGTGTGAGATATGTGGCATCTGTAATTATATTCGATGGCCTCTTTTGCAAATATTCAATTTTTTTATTTTATCGCTGAAGGATATGAATATTTGATAGTCTCTTATTGACTTAAATAAGTTAGAAAACAATTTTAATCTAGTGGATAAGGTATTGTTCACTATCATTATTTGATTATAGTTTTTGATCACTTATTTAACATTTCTACATAAAACAGATGTGGCAGTACTTTGACAAGTGTGAAATTTATTTGGAAACATTATGAACTTTAACACGTATAGGATTATTTTTATTCCAACTCAGAGATATGACTGCTTGATAGTCGCATTGAATTAAATAAATTAAAAAAGAAACAATTCCTACAATTATTCAATAACCTTTTTAATATTTCGATAAAACAAATCTCTATTATATTTATATGGCAGGTGGAATATTAGTTTGCACATTTTATGAACTTTTGCAAATATTCAATTATTTTTATTTTATCGTTGAAAGATATGAGTGTCTGATAATCATTTTAAGTTAAATAATTCAAAGAAAAATTAATGTAAATTAAGTAATTAAGTTATTATTCGCTCATCAATCCTTAAAAATTATTTGTATTAGAACACCTTCTACGAAGGTGTAAAACTTATGCAAGTATGGTGTAGATCCAATCACACTTTTTCAATTGATATTTTACTTTTAAAATGTTATCGCACTAGAAAGAACTGAAATCAAAATCGAATCGTCAAGTATTTCAGTTGAAAAATAACGCATTTTTCACAAAATTATATTACATAAAAATTATTTTATAATTTTTAGCCCTGTTATATCTTACAGCAATAAACAATAATATTTATAATAATATTCATTTGTACAAAATTAATTTCTCCATATCTAATAAAACAGAAATTTCTCTTTTTTATTGTTTTTAAATAAAATAATACTTGCACCACGCGTTGGTTTGCCTTCGCACTTTTAAATAAGAATAAGCATTGCATGATATATGTATGGGCACATTTATTTCATGGGCTTCTAAATATTTTAAGATTAGAAGACAATGTAGCTAAGCTATATAAAAAATATATATAATATGTTTCTCATGAAGCCCCGTACATCGTTGCAGTGGTTAATATTTAAATTTATTTATGCAATTACATAAAGTGCTAAAACTTGTTTAGTATTTGATGTAATATGAATAGATACAATCGATTCAAACTCGTAAATGATTAGTAACTTAGAACGTAATGCCGAAACACATGGTGCAAGTACCATTATATTTTATTTAAAAACAATAAAAAAGAAATTTCTATTTTATTAGATATGGAGAAATTAATTTTGTACAAATGAATATTATTATAAATATTATTGTTTATTGCTGTAAGATATAACAGGGCTAAAAATTATAAAATAATTTTTATGTAATATAATTTTGTGAAAAATGCGTTATTTTTCAACTGAAATACTTGACGATTCGATTTTGATTTCAGTTCTTTCTAGTGCGATAACATTTTAAAAGTAAAATATCAATTGAAAAAGTGTGATTGGATCTACATCATACTTGCATAAGTTTTACACCTTCGTAGAAGGTGTTCCTTATTATATTTAGTTGTTGGATCATGTATTAAAATAGTAAGCCAAATAATGTAGGGTACTTTACTGAAAAAATGCATTATTTTTTATCTGAAATACTTGCCAATTATATTTTGATTTCAGTACTTTCTACCTAGGCGGAAATAAGAAAAAATATAAAAAATTATTAACTTTTAATAGTAATATATAATGTCTAGATTTGAGACAATTGATAACATTTAGAAACTATTATTAATTTTTATTACTTTTTATAAATTTTTAGTACTTTTTTCTTGAATCATGAGTATTTCAGTCTGACAACAAAAATTAATTAATTATTAACATTAGGTACCCTAGCGGAAATGATAAATGCTAATAACTGCAAATAACTGTACATAACTACAAATAACTGTACATAACTGCAAATAACTGTAAATAAATGCAAATAATTGCAAATAACTAAAATATTTAGTTGGGTTTGAAACGCTTATAACTATTATTTGTAGCTCTTTGCAGTTTCTTGCAGTTAGTAACAGTTATTTGCAATTATTAGAAGTTACTTGCAGTTATTTGCAGTTTTGTCAAATTCTAAGTAGGTTTATACAATTTTTAGAAATAATGTGACGTTGTGAAATGCACAACGCACAAGTACATGCACATAGATTGTATTTACAAGTCATGTGCATGCATAACTTCACTTAACGTTAGCTCGCGATTGCGTCGCAGGTAGCGAATTCCTCGTTATATATATATATATATATATATATATATATATATATACATACGGTGCGCGCGAACCTATGTATGCGTATATACTACTGTATAGCGCGCGCACGTATGATTAGATTAACTAATTATTTTAGTTAGATCGCGTCGGTAAATAATTAAGTAAATATATGTAGATCCGTCGGTAGAGTTTGGGGCGAATCGTAATAACTTTTAAAATGTGTATAGCTGTAAATAGTTGTTGAAATTAAATTTTAATTGTTGTATGAGTGTGTCGGGATAGTCAGCATTAATTATATAGCCGGTAGGCACGGGGCGGCAGCACCGACTGGGTTACCGACATAGTAATCATTTATTTGTATTGCGCGCCTTCCAAGTGCCAGGGATGACTAATTGCGTGGTCGACCCAATAATTAATAGGTTGGTGGTGACGTAAACCACTATTATTGGATAATCGGCCTTGACAGAAATAAGATCAAGGCTACCTACGCGTATCGATCACGCAATCAACCACCCTAATCAACGCCGGTAGATAAGGAGTAGATAGAAGATAGAGAATGATAGCGATAGGGTGGGGAGGAAAATCCTTAATTTTGGAGGATCAACCCACACCGCGAGCCGGATGAAGAGGCCGGTCTCGAGCATTCGCTACTTGATCGTCCGATAGAATAGTCAATTCCGTTCTTTAACTAATTAGGCAACGTAGCCATTTTTCTTTTTTTTTTGTATAAAGTAGAGTAGAGTTGGAGTTGTTATCAAGGTGTGAGCAGGGTCGGATCGCAGTTGAGTAGAGTTAATTAGGCGAGTAATTTTCGGTTAGCCCGACGGGCGGCCGAATTATTAATATTAATATATTATATATTTTATTATTCGCTGGACGGAATCAAAGTGTGACGGGATGCACGTGTGTGAGTCGGTCGCGAGTCGCGTTAAATATTGTGTCGGTGCTAGAATTTGAAATACTTTTTATTTCAATAATTAAATAAATTATATTTGTGGCTGATTACTGAATTCGTGAGTGTGTTAGTAGTTATTTCTCCTTTACTCTAAACGCCGCCGGTTCCGAGGTGGCCAACGATCGGGATTCCCTCTGTGACGCGGAGTCGAGGTAAGAATTTGCCGGGTTGTCGAGTAGTTTTGTTCAAGTAATTAATTTCATTATAAATATCGCCAGGCGCCCAAGTAAATAGAAATCGGCGTATTTTATTAGCAATTATTTGCAGTTTTTAGCGTTTACTAATAGATTATACCAATTATTTGCAGTTATATTCTGTTATTTGGAGTTACATGCAGTTTCTTTATAATTATATTATAGCACAAAAATAGAAGTGCAAATAATAGCACATAATTGCAAATAACTATTAAAAACATATATTGCAGAATATTACAAATAACGAGAAAGAATTAACAAATATTAAAAGCAATTACTAATAACTTTTATAATACCTAATACTAAAATCAATATGGAAGTAATATTCATTCATTTGTACGGTATTAATTTCTCCATATGTATTAAAACGTAAATAACTCTATTTTATTGGTTTAAAAAAAATACAAAAAATAATTTTAAACCAATAAAAAAGAGATATTTACGTTTTAATACATATGGAGAAATTAATTTGCACAACTGAATATTATTATTAATATTATACTGTTTATTTATTGGTGTAAGATATGCCAGGGCTAACAATTATGAAATAAATTTTGTGTAGTATACTTTTTGAGTAAATGTACTAAATTTTTCAGCAGAAAACTTAATGATTCCATTTTGATTTCAGTACTTTCTGTTGCAGTAAGTTTTTATAAAGTAAGATAAGAATTTCTAAACTGTAATTGAAATTACATCATACTTGCCAATTTTCACACCATTGAATTATGTATTACAAAAGATTGTTTAACAAAGCTAAACAAAAATTTTAGGCCAAATAATGTAGGGCACTTTGCTGAAAAAAATGTTTATTTGTCAACTATAATACTTGACGATTCTATTCTGATAATAAGATACATGGCCCGCATTCGGGCTTCTCGCATTTAAAGTATATCGGGTTTGATCTATTATGACGCAGTGGCAATAACTGAGAGCATTGACAAGTTTATTACATATTGCTATCTGGTTATAGAAAATTGAAAACAGTAGTAAAAACAGAACAGAAAAAACTACTAATCATTAGTGAGAAGAGACGCAAACGGTGAATATTAATCTATTTTTTAGTTTAAGTTAAATCGGAGTTTAAAACATAAAGAGTACAATATTAAGAAACAAGCGTATTAGGTACCTATATGTTATGATATCATATCCTATTTTTGCGCCTGGTGCACAGCGGCGAGGTTCGAGTAGAGTTTAGAAAGAGGTAGCAAGAATGAGGGGTGGGGAGAAAATTTGGCGCCACCTGTAACATGAGGTGAGACGAAAAAGCGAGACGGGCACTTGTACGTAATCCATGGATCGAGCGAGACGTCTTGGTTGCGAATCGAATGTGAATGAAAGGTGTGCGTGTGTGCGAAGAACCGATCGGTAAGAGCGAAATCATTTGTTTGTAACTCATAATTAACTCAACAATTTGTACCATTGTGTGTTCGAATTATATTTGTGTTATATTAATTTATATTTTAGTACAGTGTGTCCGTTATTTAACCTGACCCCGCCAATCCCAATTTATACTTCAATGAAATTTATTAATATTAATTTATTTATAATTTGTCCAATTTAAACATGGTGCCCCGGGTGAGGAAGCGGGATCAGGTTGGATACACCGGATAGCGTATAATGTTGAAAATATAAAGGACTGAGAGATTTCGATTTGATTTGAACTATGCGTAGTTAAATGTAAGGTTTATTCAAATATATTCTATTAATTATGAAATTCAATAAATAATTTAAAGTGAGTAATTGAATTTGCCGTGAATTGTACAATTTAATTTAAGATTATTCGTTGAAATTGTTGTTGTTATAGGCGATTAAAATCTAATACTTTAGATGTAATGTAGCGCGTATGAAAAATAATGTAAGATTTGGGATTCTTGGAAAAGACCGACCTTGAAAAATGATATAGCGCGCTCTCCCTCTCTGCGCATACCAGTCGGAGTTGACGAGTAATATTCTGTTTATCTCACAACCTTACGATTCGAACACATATTTAGCTCGTGTACCATTGTGTACATATGTAGATTTGTAAATGTACACAATTATTTATCGTCGTTAACTTTATCTATTTATTTGTTCAAAAAATTAAAATTATTCTCGTTAAAAGTGAGTAAATTTAACCTCAAATTAAAAAAAAAAAAAAAAAAAGTTATTTCCTCTAATCACCCGATCGTTACGATGGCGCCGGTGACCTTGAAAAAATTAATTATTACTCAGCGGTCACGTTTAGAAGAAATCACTTTGCTGGGTGCGCGCATGCGAGAGAGAGCTGCTACGGAACTAAATAAAAATATTGTACAATCAAGGATTGATTCTATTAAGAGTGTCTGGGCTGAAGCGCGTCAAATACACAACGATATTTTAACACACGATGAAATAGAGTCGGACCCCTATATAACTAATAACGTATTAGCACAAATTCAAGGTGTCTATGAGGACACACTTGATTACCTGATCACCATATTATCGCGTTTTGAAACGAATGAACCCACTGAAGGGACCATTCCCGTGAAGGAAGTTTCTAGTGAGATGGAGGTTCGTCCAGCCAAGCTACCCAAGTTAGATTTACCTACCTTCTCCGGTAATTATGAAGACTGGGAGAGCTTTAGTGACTTGTTTACTAGTCTTGTACACAGCACTCCCAGACTAACTGATGCCACTAGACTTCAGTATTTGAAATCATGTCTCACTGGTTCGGCGGCTGACCTCGTAAAGAATGTGTCCACGACCAATGCCAATTATCAATCTACCTGGCTAGCATTAAAGAAACGTTTCGATAATCCACGGATAACCGTATCTAACCACTTGAACGCCCTTCTGAGCCTTCCGCATTTAAAAAAAGAGTCTTCTTCTGAGCTACGCTCCTTTACAGACGAGGTACAATGAATATTTCGCGCCCTTGTTAGTCTTAAATTGCCTGTTCAACACTGGGACATTTGGCTGGTCCATATCGTGAGTGCCCGCTTGGATGCAGAATCACGTAAGATCTGGGAGTCCGAGCTCAGTACTGTGGACCGGCGATTGGTGGAACAAGCTCATGCCAGTTCGTCTGAGCTTGAACCATTGGATAGATTTCCAAAATTTTGTGATTTAATTAGTTTCCTAGAAAAACGAGCACCTGGCCGCATCCTGGAAACACAACCGGGCTCCGATGGATTAGTTCGTGTGGTCACTGTGAGAACATCCAATTCCACATATCGACGACACATAACTCATCTCAGTCCATTACTACTAGATCCCGAAGTAAAGTGAAGGAAAGGTAAGGAATGAAAATTCGTCCAACGGACGAAGGCGGGCGGATTGTTTGCGCCTGGTGCGCAGCGGTGAGGTTCGAGTAGAGTTCAGAAAGAGGTAGCAAGAATGAAGGGTGGGGAGAAAATTTGGCGCCACCTGTAACATGAGGTGAGACGAAAAAGCGAGACGGGCACTTGTACGTAATCCATGGATCGAGCGAGACGTCTTGGTTGCGAATCGAATGTGTATGAAAGGTGTGCGTGTGTGCGAAGAACCGATCGGTAAGAGCGAAATCATTTGTTTGTAACTCATAATTAACTCAACAATTTGTACCATTGTGTGTTCGAATTATATTTGTGTTATATTAATTTACATTTCAGTACAGTGTGTCCGTTATTTAACCTGACCCCGCCAATCCCAATTTATACTTCAATGAAATTTATTAATATTAATTTATTTATAATTTGTCCAATTTAAACATCCTATATTGCCGACGTCTTATTTCATCTTTTTTTTGGCCATTATCCGTGAGCCACCAATATTTTTTATTAACATAAAATTTAACATAAAATTTATCTTTAATGTCCCTATCGGGTAGAGTTGTTGAATATTTTAAAGGATGATGAGTCGGGAATCGAACCCCGTCATAGTGCGTGGCAGTCACATACTCTACCACAGAGCTATCTCATTCTCTTATACGAGATGCTCTGATACGTCTACATTAACTAATCGACAGTGTTAACTTATGTAGCCTTACTTTTCATGCTATATAGCTGAAATAAACGTTCAAATTATTACATATTAATTTTATAAAAATGTAAATAGTTATCGAATAGCTGTAAAGGTGGAGAACTATAAATAAGCTAATTATATTACATTATTATTTCTTCATTCAAAAATTCAGACAATGTAAGTTTTAAACTTTTATTTCAAAAAAACCTATATGCGCATTATACTTGCAAAACTTCCAAATGATTATACACTTGCCACATGAATAACAATGAACAATAACTTATCCACTCAATTGTTATTATTTTTTTTCTTTAAAATTATTTTAGTTAATATGACTATTAATAAACATAACACTTTAACTCTAGAATAAACATTTTTCTACATATTTTAATATTTACAAAATTGCACAATGAATTTCACACCTGTCAATAAGAAAATAAACACATTATAGAATTATAAGAATAGAAATGGTTATTGAATTACTAGTACTATTAAGAAAGAGAATTATTATTATCCATTCAAATAGCATTATTTTCATTGATGCATTTTAAAAATATTTAAAAAAAATTAACTAGATATTATAATCTAAATAACGTAAAACAAGTAATAAACATTTATTCAACTTGTTTTCTATATTCTTTAAATACTATAATTTAAAATAAAAATGGTATACCGCCGCCTGGATTTACTTTTGTGATTAGAATTATCTCTCTTATTATCTTGTTATATATATCTCTCTCTACTGGTGAGTGACGTAAACGCAGTTTTCTTTAGATTTAATTTTTGTTTTCCCAACGAGCCGAGGAGACTGTTTAAAGTTACGGTATGTGTCGTTCACGGAGATTCTCGACTCACGCCATCATAGAGGGAAGGGTACCATGTAATTGACAGTAATACTGACAGCAGTTGCAAGCCCTCCCCACCGTATGATCTTACATACCACAGTGTTATTTTTCAGGACTGTTACTGACTTGTAATATTACTTCGTAGTGCTTCAACTATATTTTCTTCTGTCAGTGGCGAAAATACTTACAAGGAGAGGTTCCACCTTCCGGGAAACGGATTGCGTTGCAACTTTGAGGGCTGTTTTCTGGTACCCAAATATGAAAGAATTAAGATAAAATTCAATTTTATAGGCTGTTTCACAAAAGTTATACGCAGTTATCGAAAAATCGTGAAAAAAATATGTTTAAGCTTAATCGCCAATAACTCGGAAAAAAATAGACGTAGTTGCTCAAACTCAAATTCATTAAATAGTTGAGATCAAGTAGACATAGTTTTAAAAAAAAGCTCAAATATCTCAATTTGGACAAAAGTTATGGAAAAAATAAGAATTAGACGAAATATTTGCCTAAAAAGTCTATCAAATTTTAATACTAAATTTTCGTTAAAATTTTATCTAATTCTTACTTTTTCCATAACTTTTGTCCAAATTTTTATTACCGCTAGGTGGCTACCGATTTTTTTACTGCTCGCAACTATATTCCTACACTCAGGAGATATAAATGATGACTTGTCGAGAATCTATGCGTCGTTCGCTGGCAGTCAAGCTTTTCTGACGTGCCTTATTATTGATTAGAAAGTTATTATTATTATCTATGCCGCAATATCATAGCGAATTGACTTGCGTAAATTCTGGCTCCGTCTTAGACGAGGAAAATTGTACTTATAGCGATCAATCTTTAAATTTATCAAATTTAAATAATTCACTTCCATCTAGTACACCGTGTATCTCCAGTGAATATATAATTGCATCGAATAGAGATACTGTCAATAGCAAACGTCGTGCTTCTCCGATTACACCTACTAGCTCGTAAGTAAATAAACTACATAAATTTAGTGTGTCTATAAATTTAAATTCATCTAATAGTGGTAACTCTAGTATAAGTCTTGATAATTCTTTGCCTCCGACGCCAACGATAATAATGGCTAATGATGAAGCACCCAAATGGTTAAAAAATTATTTAATTGATTTTAATAAGTTTACGCAAGATATAAATGTGCGTGTTAATGCCTTAGAAGTTAAGGTTGATAATATAGTAAGTCAATTCAAAGAAGAATTAAACGGTATTAAGGGTGATTTGGCTAGTATGTTTAGTTTAGTAATGGTTTCGGATCGTTGTGAAATTAGCATCAGTGGTGTACTAAATCAGTTCAAGAGAAATCCAGGCGGAGTAATTAATTCAATGTTTAGTATTCTTGGCTTAGTGGGTCTTAATAATTAAAACTTTTTTGCACGTGAATGGTTATCGGAATCTATCTCCGCCAATGCAACAATTCGTGCTAGCGCTGTACAAACTGAGAACAATAACACGTCATGGACTTTGATAGTCAAGCTGTCCTCACCTAGTAGTTCGTGATTTCATTTTAACTTAAGTATCTCTGCTCAAAAATCGTACAGCTCAAACAATTTTTGGGTTAGGAGATACTCGTAAAGTTTTTCATTTCTGCAATCTGGCCAAAAGATATCTACTCCTTGTTAAAGAAAGCCATCATAATTGCCGACGCAAAGGGTTGTGACGTGCACGACTTATTCCGGATAGCTTTACAGTGCAACATCAACATGGAATACCATATTGAGCGTTAATCGATAGATTGCAGTTGAAGCTGACCCTTATTGGCATCGCTTGTAATGGTATTCCTAAGAATATTTGCGTATTCTTTGAGTAAATTTACTGTTATGCTGTTAGGTGAGTAACTGTTTTTGAGTTCCGGCTTGGGATTTGTGCATAATGCAACCCTCCTTCACACGGCTCGTTACAGAACGTTGTTTATTTGTAAACCCGCTGTATTAGTTATACATATATTAATATAATAATTAGGGTACGAAGCCCAACCCTTACTATTATATTAAATATAATTGATAAGTGTAATTTGAATTTATAGACTATTTTATGTCGACATGCCATAGCCGATACATAATTAAGTCGTGTAGTGTTTTATTTACTTGTAATATAAGATATAAATATGCCTCACGTCTTGGATGCATATTTAATCGTGTGAAAATTAATTAAACAATTTAAATAAAAATTAAACTTTTATTATTTACTTTACAAGTATAAGCAACTTGTCCATGCTTAACAAAAATGGAATGAGAGCCTAGAGAGTTCAGACGACCTCTTTATATAGGAAAAGCTTGAAATTGGTCAAGTTGCTTTTTTGTCAATAATTTAACAAATAAATGAAATTTTTATAATGTAATACTATTTCTAAATGTCGTTTTTACGGACGCATTCGTATAAGTTAGAATTTTTACATTATTTACATTTTGATATGATTTTATATGAAATGCATTTGTGCATCTTATGCATTTCATTAAAATTCAAGATATTGAAAATTTATCAAATTCGATATTTGTATTTGCAATTGTTTTTTATAAGCAATTGAAATTTAAAGTGTTTTTTAATAATATTAAACAACTCAATTGTATGATTTTGATATTAATTTTAAATGTAGTTTTTGGTTAAATTTACATTTTAACTAATTAATTTATTTTTTATATTTTTATTAAAAAATGCCGAAAGATTGAAATTTCAATCAGTTTTTTAACTGTCTAGATTGCCTTGAATCTAAAATCTACCAATTAAACAAATAGACAATTACGAATTCGATTTAATTATTTTATTCAAAGTTTGAAATAAATAGTAGATGCAGTTGCATTTAATCACTTTGGTCTAGACAAACAGTTTGTGACGTCATAATATTCTAGGAAGGAAAAGCTTTTGCTTTATTTGCTTGAAACAATAATATCGTTATGGATCATATGTTGTCTATCTACATGACTATCAATTCTCTAAATTAATCTAATCTGTATTATCGATGACTTATCATTCATCGATAATCGTTTAAATGTATCGATCAATGGTAACTAATCCATTGATTAAAGTTATTGATTAGGGTGGACGTGATTTATACGTCACAGGGTTATGCTAGACGCATTGTAAGAAACCTTGCTGTCTGCATGCGAAAAACATACCGTTCGCCTCTTATTCTAATTAAAAACGAAGCGGAGTTAAACTCACTGCCGGTGTTGCGAGCGCAATCTAAAGAGATCTCATTATTAACCTCTTCTACTATTCAATCAAATATACCCGAACAGTTGTAGTTTTTAAAACCAATAGCATATAGTACATTAACAATTGAGCACATTAATATAAATCGGTTGAAGAGTAATTTCACGTTACTTGAAACACATTGTATTAATAATTACTATGATGTAATTGCTATTTCTGAGATATTTCTTAAGCCCAATGATAAAAATGCTTTGATCACTTTTGAGGGATTCGCTCTTTATCGACTAGTTAGAATAGGCAAGGAGGGAGGTGGTGTAGCGATTTATGTTAGAAACACCTATCGCGTGAAATTAATAAATCAATCAGAGGAAGTGTTTAATAACTTACCTAAAGTAGATAGGTGACCAAAAGCCTCATACCCTATATAATTTTTCAAGGAACTTATGGAAATTTTACCATCATATACTCACGTAATTATTACAGGTGATTTCAACATTAATATGTTAACAGAAAACCTCGACTCACATTATACTAATAATATCATGGATCCTCTATCTAAACTTCTTGAAGCTATCAAGGACACTACATCAAAAGCTAAGCGTAATGATGTTTGTTTACAAACGTTCCTTTAGATTTTGTGAATGATATAATAATAGAAAAATGGTCAGATATTAGTTTATATACTATTTTAGATATTAATGAATTTACCAAAGCACTTAATTTAGTATTTAATAATACATTTTTTTCTTTTGTTAAAGATTTTTATGAACAAAGATATGGATGCCCAATGGGATCACCGTTGTCACCTGTAATAGCAAATTTAGAAATGGAAAAGTTAGAGGGTATTGCTTTGTCAAAATTGAGTTTTGAACCAATGATTTTAGTAGATTTGTTGATGACATCTTTACGATAGTACCTGAATGTTTTGTTGATGAAATGGTTGATGTTTTTAATTCAATTCATGATAGAATTAAATTTACAGTAGAGGTTGACATTGATAAAGAATTAAATTTTTTAGATATTAAAGTTATTAGAGAGGATAAAAATAAAGTTAAATTAAATTGGTATAGAAAGCCTACTTGGTCAGGTAGATTTTTAAATTTCCATTCTCATCACCAGTTCAGTGACAAGATTGGTGCGTTGAAAGGTGTTATTGACCGTGTCGTTGGACTGTCACACGGTGATTTTAGAAAAGTAAATTTGAATTTAGTTAAAAAAACTTTTGTTAATAATAATTATCCGATAGATTTGATTAATAGAGTGATTGAAGGAAGAGTGAATCAAATTTATAATAGTAAATTAAAAGTTAGAGTAGATATTAAAAATGATGCATTTGTTGTTATACCGTATGTTAGAGGTTTATCTGAAAGAATAAGAAAAGAATTTAAAAAACTAGATATTCAAGTTTTCTTTAGAAATATTAATAATTTAATTTTTTTGTTTAATAATTGTAAGGATAGAGATAGAATGGATGATAAATCTGGAGTTGTTTATAAAATAAATTGTATTGATTGTGATAAGTGTTACATTGGTCAAACTAGTAGATATTTGAAAAAGAGAATTTATGAACATAAATATAGTTTGAGGACTGTATCTGTCACATCAGGTTTGAAAGAGCATTGTTTAGATTTTGTTCATTCATTTGATTTTAATAATGTAAAAATTTTAGAACAAAATATTATGAATAAATTTATAAGAGAAAGTCTTGAGAATATTCATATATTTAAGAATTATAAGAATGTTAATTTAATGTTAGAGTCAAGTAAATTAATTAAGATTTATCATCCTATCTTAACTTTACTTAGTTTATTGGTGTGAATTTATTTAGGTGTGGGTCCTTGGAGTGGGGAGGCTTTTTTGAGAGTATAAATATCGTGTGGAATAGTTTTTCATTTCAGTCCCTGATGAGGAGCAGCAGCGAGCTCGAAACGTCGGACAGCATATTTGGGGTTAGTAGATTTTTGGTGCAGGGGGACAGTCAGATTGCTTTATTAATAATTTGTTTTTATTTTCAGTTAGTGTTTTTATTTTTTATTTTTTATTTTTATTAAAAAATGCCGAAAGATTGAAATTTCAATCAGTTTTTTAACTGTCTAGATTGCCTTGAATCTAAAATCTACCAATTAAACAAATAGACAATTACGAATTCGATTTAATTATTTTATTCAAAGTTTGAAATAAATAGTAGATGCAGTTGCATTTAATCACTTTGGTCTAGACAAACAGTTTGTGACGTCATAATATTCTAGGAAGGAAAAGCTTTTGCTTTATTTGCTTGAAACAATAATATCGTTATGGATCATATGTTGTCTATCTACATGACTATCAATTCTCTAAATTAATCTAATCTGTATTATCGATGACTTATCATTCATCGATAATCGTTTAAATGTATCGATCAATGGTAACTAATCCATTGATTAAAGTTATTGATTAGGGTGGACGTGATTTATACGTCACAGGGTTATGCTAGACGCATTGTAAGAAACCTTGCTGTCTGCATGCGAAAAACATACCGTTCGCCTCTTATTCTAATTAAAAACGAAGCGGAGTTAAACTCACTGCCGGTGTTGCGAGCGCAATCTAAAGAGATCTCATTATTAACCTCTTCTACTATTCAATCAAATATACCCGAACAGTTGTAGTTTTTAAAACCAATAGCATATAGTACATTAACAATTGAGCACATTAATATAAATCGGTTGAAGAGTAATTTCACGTTACTTGAAACACATTGTATTAATAATTACTATGATGTAATTGCTATTTCTGAGATATTTCTTAAGCCCAATGATAAAAATGCTTTGATCACTTTTGAGGGATTCGCTCTTTATCGACTAGTTAGAATAGGCAAGGAGGGAGGTGGTGTAGCGATTTATGTTAGAAACACCTATCGCGTGAAATTAATAAATCAATCAGAGGAAGTGTTTAATAACTTACCTAAAGTAGATAGGTGACCAAAAGCCTCATACCCTATATAATTTTTCAAGGAACTTATGGAAATTTTACCATCATATACTCACGTAATTATTACAGGTGATTTCAACATTAATATGTTAACAGAAAACCTCGACTCACATTATACTAATAATATCATGGATCCTCTATCTAAACTTCTTGAAGCTATCAAGGACACTACATCAAAAGCTAAGCGTAATGATGTTTGTTTACAAACGTTCCTTTAGATTTTGTGAATGATATAATAATAGAAAAATGGTCAGATATTAGTTTATATACTATTTTAGATATTAATGAATTTACCAAAGCACTTAATTTAGTATTTAATAATACATTTTTTTCTTTTGTTAAAGATTTTTATGAACAAAGATATGGATGCCCAATGGGATCACCGTTGTCACCTGTAATAGCAAATTTAGAAATGGAAAGTTAGAGGGTATTGCTTTGTCAAAATTGAGTTTTGAACCAATGATTTTTAGTAGATTTGTTGATGACATCTTTACGATAGTACCTGAATGTTTTGTTGATGAAATGGTTGATGTTTTTAATTCAATTCATGATAGAATTAAATTTACAGTAGAGGTTGACATTGATAAAGAATTAAATTTTTTAGATATTAAAGTTATTAGAGAGGATAAAAATAAAGTTAAATTAAATTGGTATAGAAAGCCTACTTGGTCAGGTAGATTTTTAAATTTCCATTCTCATCACCAGTTCAGTGACAAGATTGGTGCGTTGAAAGGTGTTATTGACCGTGTCGTTGGACTGTCACACGGTGATTTTAGAAAAGTAAATTTGAATTTAGTTAAAAAAACTTTTGTTAATAATAATTATCCGATAGATTTGATTAATAGAGTGATTGAAGGAAGAGTGAATCAAATTTATAATAGTAAATTAAAAGTTAAGCGTAATGATGTTTGTTTACAAACGTTTATAAGTATTAATAATACATTTTTTCTTTTGTTAAAGATTTTATGAACAAAGATATGGATGCCCAATGGGATCACCGTTGTCACCTGTAATAGCAAATTTAGAAATGGAAAAGTTAGAGGGTATTGCTTTGTCAAAATTGAGTTTTGAACCAATGATTTTAGTAGATTTGTTGATGACATCTTTACGATAGTACCTGAATGTTTTGTTGATGAAATGGTTGATGTTTTTAATTCAATTCATGATAGAATTAAATTTACAGTAGAGGTTGACATTGATAAAGAATTAAATTTTTTAGATATTAAAGTTATTAGAGAGGATAAAAATAAAGTTAAATTAAATTGGTATAGAAAGCCTACTTGGTCAGGTAGATTTTTAAATTTCCATTCTCATCACCAGTTCAGTGACAAGATTGGTGCGTTGAAAGGTGTTATTGACCGTGTCGTTGGACTGTCACACGGTGATTTTAGAAAAGTAAATTTGAATTTAGTTAAAAAAACTTTTGTTAATAATAATTATCCGATAGATTTGATTAATAGAGTGATTGAAGGAAGAGTGAATCAAATTTATAATAGTAAATTAAAAGTTAGAGTAGATATTAAAAATGATGCATTTGTTGTTATACCGTATGTTAGAGGTTTATCTGAAAGAATAAGAAAAGAATTTAAAAAACTAGATATTCAAGTTTTCTTTAGAAATATTAATAATTTAATTTTTTTGTTTAATAATTGTAAGGATAGAGATAGAATGGATGATAAATCTGGAGTTGTTTATAAAATAAATTGTATTGATTGTGATAAGTGTTACATTGGTCAAACTAGTAGATATTTGAAAAAGAGAATTTATGAACATAAATATAGTTTGAGGACTGTATCTGTCACATCAGGTTTGAAAGAGCATTGTTTAGATTTTGTTCATTCATTTGATTTTAATAATGTAAAAATTTTAGAACAAAATATTATGAATAAATTTATAAGAGAAAGTCTTGAGAATATTCATATATTTAAGAATTATAAGAATGTTAATTTAATGTTAGAGTCAAGTAAATTAATTAAGATTTATCATCCTATCTTAACTTTACTTAGTTTATTGGTGTGAATTTATTTAGGTGTGGGTCCTTGGAGTGGGGAGGCTTTTTTGAGAGTATAAATATCGTGTGGAATAGTTTTTCATTTCAGTCCCTGATGAGGAGCAGCAGCGAGCTCGAAACGTCGGACAGCATATTTGGGGTTAGTAGATTTTTGGTGCAGGGGGACAGTCAGATTGCTTTATTAATAATTTGTTTTTATTTTCAGTTAGTGTTTTTATTTTTTATTTTTTATTTTTTATTTTTATTATTTTGATAGATTCTTCGGGGGTGATTATAAGTAGGGGCAATCTGATTGCTCATATAATTGATTGTAAGACCGATAAAAATATTAATTAATTTAGTAATGATGGCATTACCATTACAATGATTAACCTGTCGTTGACTACAATCTCATCTCATATTGTAGCTTTATTTAATCGCTCTCTCAATACTAGTATCTTTCCCATGGATTGGAAAAAAGCAATATTACTACCACTCTCTAAAGTTGGTAGTCCCACAACATCATCTGAAATTAGACTAATAGCAGTTTTTTTTCAGTATTTTTTTTTCAGTAGTTTTATTTTTCAGTAAAAAACTTAGTTGAAAGTCTGATATTCCCTGTATTTGGTTATCTGAGTGCTGTGTATTATGATCTAGATGCCACTTATCATTTCTATATTCAACGTCTGCTAAATGCATGTGTGTGATTTGTAATCGGCAATATCGCTAGGAGGGCGCACATCACTCCTCATAGGCTAAAGTTAGGTTGGTTGTCAGCAGTTACACATAGAGAATATTTTATTTGCTCGTTAGCCTATTCAATTATTGCCAAAGATTCTCCAAAATATATTTCACATCGTTTTAGTATATTAGATCAGGATGCTAGCATATCTAACCTCACGCACTGAAGCGTAGTAAAAGTCATTTTATATTACCGCGTCGTCTCTTTTGAACTCTCTCTGTCCATCCGACATTAATATTAATTTGGAAGATCTTAATATGGATGAATTCAGTAACTTTAAATCTGACCTTTACAATACTTTATTGAACAGAGATAAAAATGATTGGGCACAGAGAGTTCAAGAAGAAAATATCATCATTTACTAATATTGTAAACTAAAATGTTCTATAAGTTAAGGGTATTATATTGTTTAAGTTAAGAATTTTGTATCATTTGATAAATTGGTTAAATGCGTGCGTCAGATACCTACTACTGTTAAATTGATTTATTTTATAAACTTCAATTATATACTAAATTCGTCACTCATCGATTGTATTGATTATATCAATTGCACAAACGATCTTCAACAGCCATCTGTTCCTTCAAAAAGAAACCATCAAGTTTTTCCCCGTCAAGATTCTCCAAAATATGTACAGGAAGTTGTTGCACACTAAAAAAAAAAAAAAAAAAAAACCGAGCTAGATCGATGCCTAACGCATCGATCATTGCCGCGGTCGTCCATGTCACGTCGTCTGTTGCTATCTTTCTTTTATTTCATATCCACGACTGTGACGGTTATTTGGACTACAGAACATAAGGAGTTCGCTTTAGTCTTTCTCTGCTCTTGCGATTATACATTACTCGTTTGTTCTTATTTATTGCTTTGGTTTTATTTTTTATTTTTGTTTTTGTTTCTTTGTTTCTTTGTTTCTTCACTTTTTCAGGTTTTGGTCTACCCTAACGCTGACTTATACTACTGAATATTTTTATTTCCGCTTCCCCGACATGAACACGTGGTTATATTGACTAGGTCCATGGGCAGTATGTTAGTGCTTCTCGAGGAGGTCATGAAAGTCTAGTATAGAATCTGTCTAATTTCAATATTGGGGGCGCTGTAATCGATTCTTTATACTATGCTCGATACCCTAATTCACTCTTTGCGGTTGTTCAGGGGAGCAAGACCAACTGTTTCTGAGGATTTTCTCTTCTCTTTCCTTTTTCTTCATTCTTCCCTTCTCTCTTCTTTCTTCTCTTCTCTCTTCTTTCTTCTATTCTCTCTTTTTTCTTCTCTCTTCCTTGGTTTTTGCCTAAACTAAAAGAAGGAGTTCCTATCACCTATCTACTCTCTCACTCATCCTTTCTTTCATTCTGAGCTTTTACATTCATCGTTTCCTTTCGCTCAACTTTCATTCTACGAAAACCCTTTTTCCCTATCCGGAATGTTAGTCATTATTTTTATTAGTACAAAATCTCTATCTTCCTTGATTACCTCTGTTCTACTACCACTGTTAGTGCGACATGTATTAGTGCGACTTTCGATTTTTAATCTATCTACTATCTTCCGCCTTTCACTCAATTCACTTTCTCCCTCTGCTCACTTATGCTTTTCCTTTCTCTCTACCCTATTTCTATTTCTGGTAGATTAACTGTACCTACTTCTATCATTTACACTTCGCGTGTCATGTGACATTATTGTCGCGGTTAAAGCCAAGTCTTTTTCTAAGTCTTCGGTAGCAATTTTTACAAGCATAATATCTTTAACCATCATGGTTAGTTTGTCTATTCCCTCTTTGGTCGTCATCATCCTTTTCGTGTTTCTAGCTGCTTCTTCCATATCCTGTACATATTTATGCCGTATTGTTTCGTACTTCACACATGTCCATATAGCGTGTTCAGGGGTGTCTGCCTCTCCACATCTGCATAGGTCAGACTCTACAAAATTGAATCTTTTCCTAAAAGATTGGAAATTCCAATGTCCACTGAGTATTTGGATTAGCCATTTACTCGGTCTAAACCAAAACTTTGCTAACCTTTCGTTTATGCTGGGTAAAACCTCATATGTGCGTCTTCCTTTTATCGTATTGTCCCATCTCAACTGCCATTCCTTTCTTATTTCCTGATTTAGCCTTTCTATTAATAATTTTCTTTCTCTTCGAGTGCCTAGTTCTTCCTCCGATTGAACTGTAAAGTTTTTATATCGGTACTCTTTTCCTTTCCTCATCCAGTATAGTCCGATTCTTCTCTCACATTCTAAGTCAATCGGTAGGTGACCTGTAATTGTTGTAATAGATTCGGCCGAGATGGTTCTGTATGCTCCTGTAGTTTTCATCTTTTACTCTTAGAAATCCAAAATTTATTCTCATAGTCTTTGAAGATTATTCTAATAAATCTTTTTCGTAAAGATTCTAAAATCAACATGACGCCATTGTAAGCCCCACCCCATGCAATAATGCCATAGGATGCAATGCTATGAAAAAAAGCATAGTAAATCTGTAATAGAGACCTTTGGTTCATAATTTTAAATAATTTTCTGAAAATAAAAAGCAAATATCTAGTCCTTTTTATTACATAGGACACGTGATAATTCCATCTTAAATGGCCATCAATATAAACCCCTAGATACTTGGCAAATTCTACTCTTTTAATTGGCTTATTTTTAATATTAATATTTAGTTTTTTAGGAATGCTATCACTGTAACTTCCAAATGCAATATAGTCAGTTTTATCAACATTTAGGTATAACTCGTTAGCAGCTATCCAATCATATATTTTTTCTAGGGCACTATTCATCAAAATTTCACATTTATTGCATGTTTTGCCCAAACACAATAATACTGTAACATTAGCATAGGACAACATTATACAATCCTTAGTAACAATATCAAGCAGATCATTAATATAAATCAAGAAAAACAAAGGTCCCAATATAGTTCCCTGTGGAACTCCCATATTTACTGGTAGTCGATCGCTTTTAACTTTTTTTAACTCAACTCTTTGATATCTATTAGTAAAATAATCTTTCAATAAATTAAGTAATTGACCTCTAATACCATATGTTTCCATTTTTATAAACAATATTTTATAGTAGCTATTGAAGGTTCATTAGCATCTATTTTATTAAAAATATGTTTAGTGAGAAAATTTAATGCATCATTTGTACTTTTATTTTTCAAAAAACCGTATTGTTATCAGTTAAAATTTTATTTTCTCAAAGAAGTTTGGTTATTCGAACATGAGTAATTTCTTCGAAAACTTTCGCAATATTAGAAATAAGATAAATTGGTCTATAATTATTAGGAGAAGAGTTATTACCACTTTTGTGGATAAGAACAATTTCAGCTTCTTTAAGAGACATTGGCCACATTACTTTTTCAATACTGACATTACTGACTTTTTCAATATTGTTTATTTCTTCAGTGGTTGTCGTTTCGTTAATTCCCTTTTTATGTACATAATTACTCCATCCGCTCTATTCGTTGTACTGTGATTATAATAAATATTATAGTTTTGAAGAGACAAATATTCATGATGCCATAAATTCTAAGTTTCCGTACATACAATGACATCAGGTTTTTGCCTTAATCTTTCAACAAATATATCCTAATGTTTATGATTGGCTTGCAGACTTCTAATATTGACACTGACAATTAAAAAGTTATTATTGTTTATAATTAAACTTTCATTTAAAATATGTAAATCTTGAATCTCAGTTTCCTCTTGATTCCAATTACCTATATATTCTACATCCATTTTGATTCACAGTCGGTTAGATAGAGATGGATTGTATTCTACGTATCTTGGAATTACTGGTTTTATTGGATAATCCGTACTTTGTGATTTCTTATTAATTTTAATTTTTAAGTACTCACATTCTTCAGTATCAGTCGCGACGTGATTTGTCTTCTTCTTTGTTTTAAATTTCTCATTACTGTATAAGCAATTAACATATTTAACAGTGTTAGAATTCGGACATTCTTTCACTGGGTGATTGCCATCACATTTAATGCACACTACATCATTTTAACACTTAGCTGTACTATGATCGATACGACCACATTTCAAGCAAGGTGTCATATTAATGTGAACCTTATAGCCTCGTTAACGAGATCCACCAAATTATTAGTGCGATGAAGTAATTGGCCATCTAGCACAATTACACCATACTGATCCCACGTAATATTACCCGTTTTTCGTAGTCAATCAATGAGATTCTTGGCATTTTCTCGAAATTTCTTTGGCATGCTATCGATAATTTGCTGTTCCAACCCATTTCCGTCTTATCCATCACTGTCGGTATCTATCAAACTCTCACAACTAAGAGACTTGATTACCTTTTTTCTTTGTTACCGCCACATAGTAACAAAGTGCGTTCGTCTGAACGGACACTGCATTTTTGTTTCCAGCGCCCGCCAACTTATACAACTACCTTTCAAAACTTCTTCACAATCCGTGCTATAGATCTTTGGGATTCTTTACCGATCGAGCTATGCCTCAGTGTTAATATTAACATCTTCAAAAATAAATTGTTCAAATATTTAATTAATATAAGCAGTTTTTAGTTGTATGTTTAGTTATATTAATTCTAGTTTACTTTAGTTTATAAGAGAGCACAGAAATTTTTAATTTAATATTCTCTGCTTTGTAAAATATTGTATCAACTATTCTATTGCCTTAAGATTGATTACAATCTAGGCATTAATAAATTCTTTATCAATCAATCAATGTCTCTCTCTCTCTCTCTCTCTCTCACTCTCTGAGAGATTATTATTTATATAGGGCATTATTGAGCCGCCTGTCCCGTCATTGTAGGTGTTGCCTGGTCGGGGTCATGGCGTTGCTTCTCTTGTTTTTTTTATATTCATGTTTCGACGAGTCTATCGTATTTTATGTTTGTTACGCGTCAACTAGATGCTGTTATATTTTATATTTTACATTATTTTATCGTACTTTGTACTACCTTTTTGTATTATTTTGCTAACCATTTTTGTACCAACTCGTGCTACTTTGGGGGTTAACTCCCGTAGCCCAATAAAGTTTTTATCAAATCAAATCAAATCTCTCGGTACACTTCATTATCTAACATGCATAGTGAAGCAGCTCTTCCCTAAAAGAAATATTGAGAGAATAACTAATCATTTGATTGACTTGGAGAGGAAGATGGTCGCTACACAATCACAATTTCAAAAAGAAATTCACGATGTGCGCAATGATATTAACACGCTATCCGAAACTAGTATAATGGTCGACCAATGTGAACTAAAAGTATTCGGACTGCCGTCAGTCTTGAAATATCCGCCTCAGAAGGCTGTAATATAATATTGCTGAATAATTTATTAACGGCTGAATAATTTATTAACGGTACTAGGTGTGACTAGTCTTGCAAGCCACGTCCTGTCTACACGTTCCTGGACTCAGAATATTAATACGTCAAAAGATAAAAAAGATAAAAATTCAATATCTCATAAAAAACGTACTAAAAATTATGATAATGAAAAATGAAATACATCAACTTCTCTAATTATTAAATTCTCTTCTGCAAACGCTCGGAACATAGTCCTTTCTAAACTTGATAATCTTAGAAATCATACGGCACAGTCGATCTTTGGAAGTGGAGGCGGCTCCAAAATTTTTATTTCTCCTATATGGCCTCAGAAGACTTATCTACTTTATAGAAAGGCTAAAGAGGTTGCCAAAATAAAAAACTACGATCCACCAGTAGTGCGCAACTTAGTTATCTGCATGCGGGAAACTTCTAATTCTAATCTTATACCACTACTTTCCATATGTCAGCTAAATTTTCTACCAAATCGAAGATGTCAGCAGCATGTAACCAGTTAATGTAATTGAATAAATATTCCAAGGCGTACCAAATTATCTATATTTTCTTGTGGTTATCTATCTGCCAAGCCACTCACTTATATCCATGACGCACTTCTATAAAACTTCAAGACTACTTCAATCGAACTTCAACCTCAACTCTGGAGCCGCGGTGGCTCATGGGTAGAGCTCCCGACTCTCACACCGAGGGTCGTGGGTTCGATCCCAGACGTGTACCTCTGAAAATTTTTTTCATGTGCATTTTTCGAACACCGCGACTCAGTGGCTCGGCGTGTCACTATAATGTGACGCCAGTTCAGGTGCACGTGCGTTTCGTGCATTTTTCAGTGCATAAGAGGCACGGGCATCTGAACTATAGGGAACGTTAGGGACGCGAAGATGTAAAGAGGATCGCGGTGGTTCCATCGGGAGGACAGGAAACTGTAATTATTAGACTAATTACAGTGACCGATGATATCTTCCGATGGACACAAGCACCACTGTTTCAACTACATGTGCTTTGTTTACAGACACACCGTTCACCTCCGTCGCTGATTAGCCCTGGCAGCATAAATAGAGCGACGTTAAATAACATAAAAAAAAAAAAAAAAAAAAAAAAACCTCAACTCTAATGTATTCACCGAACTTCAACATTAACTTTAATGTATTCACCAAACTTCAATATCAACTCTAATGAATTCACCGAACGTCAATGAACTTTTATTACAATATTTACTGTAAATTATACTTTTAATGTACTTCTAATTGAATTATATTTAATCTATTTAATGTACTTCATTTCAGCCAGATAGGATTATACCCCAAGGCTGCAAAACAATAAATCAATCAATCAATCAATGTCGTTTTTCGTACACAGAATTGCAAGCTTTACATTCGCTGCGCGTTACAACCTCGTGGTAAGGTATTCGTCGAATCGCGTCGTAATAAACAATTATTAGAGTTACGTCTCCTTGAACCAATTTATGAATTGAATCAAAATTTAATTTTTGACTAGCGGAAACATTTAGTTTAATACTCTTGATTTTACAAACGCAAGATTCGACACCGTCTGGTGTTCGATACTTGTACGTCTAAAATTTAGGTACTCCCGTCACAAAGGATGTCATGTAGATGCCGACACCGTCGCACGGTAATTCGTCGGTGAGATTGCCTAAAAACGGACTTGTAGTCGGCTTGTATTCACCGCTCTCGCCACTGCTGACGTATATGATCGAATCGGTGTCGTAGTACAATACGCTACAAGTGGCTCCAACTCGGCGTACAATTTGAGTCGAGCTAGTGCTGTCGTGTAAGCTGCAATCACGACGTTGCATAGCGGTGACTATTCGGTAATATCGTTCGTGTTACACCAATTGACATATATCGTGTCATCATTGACTGGTAAAACGCTGCTGATTTCGACATCGGGAGTAGTTAACAACTCGTAAAGTTTTTGCGGCTCGGTGAGTAACTCTGTCTTACCCATGTTCTCTCGTTGACCAAACTTACCGCACAGTGAGTTTAAGCACAATTTAGCCACCGATCTGAGCCTCGGATTAAGACCCATTAGATCACGATCTAATCTTATGCCCTCTTGCTCTTCAAATTCCATAAGATGTTGATTTATAGACTCTTCGTCACTCCCGCATTCTGTCGGATACCCCGACGCGTGATTTTTTTCGATAAATACTTGTCAATGTACCGGTGAAAAAAAACCACCTTGCTTTGTTCCTTTGTCGTACTCCCTTACTCTTTTAATGACGTATCCACATACAACAGCTTTTTTCAACTCGTCCACCACCCACGTACCAGTAAATGTACGATCCGCTAGGCCCTGGTGACTGCATTCCGAAGATTGGCACAGCGCAAAAATCAACTTGTGCATTTTCACAGATAAAACCGGATGGTACAAATCTCTCGGTGATAACACTTCCTACATAATATGATAACCACTACTCCTTATTTTTTCGGAGAGTCTTGCTGTTCGCTTGAACCTCTCATCCATGGTTTCGTCATGGGTCACACTTGTACTTCTATTTGTCGTGAAACATCTAAAACATCTGTGCCAGTAATATCCGTGAAATTGTAAAACTATTTTTGTTCCGTCGTCTAATTCACAGTGACCGTCGACCAGAGGCCCCTCGGCCAGTCTTTTTTCTCGTGAACGTGCCGCATACTAAATTTGACGATTCAATACATGCTTCATCCAACAAATCCACTACATTGCCTTTAACGATTGTTTATTGGAATGTCTGTATCCATTTTGTGGAATTATACCAATCGTCTCGCGTTGTAAAAATTTTTTCTGTATACGCACCTGCAAGAAGAAGCTATTGTGCAATATTCGTCAAATGGATCCGTCGCACCGCAAGTTATAAATGTTTTCCTAAAAGCCAAGCACGCGAAACTTAAAATTTTACGTCCTCCTTGCAATATTTAACAATTTCCTCTTGAAAATTAAAAACAACGTTTTGTTGACGTGTCTCGTTGTGCCATTGTAAAAATTCATCGCGCTGTTTGGTGTTCATCGACTCTGGTCCTTACGTCCAAAGTGGAGGTAGCTCCCCAACATAAGTCTGATTTTACGGTGTGTTAAATAGGTGGGGAAATGTTCCTTTCTCAATGTCTCCAAATTCGTAGGCTTTCAGTAACGCGTGTAGAGGCATGTGTAAATAATTCAAGCTATCCAAGAATTTTACGTGCAATATGCGCATCACCACAATCTCTGAATCGTTCAGAACTATCGACGGTTTCTCCCTAATGTCTTTCCTAGCGGCTAAATGCTTTAGGATGAATTGTCCATCAAAACCTTGCGCGTTATGTGCAATACAAATGACTTTTTGAATATTTGGTCTAGTCTCCAGTGGCAGGTCCACAAGTTGTTTTACCGTGTCAATATTGAATATGTATTCACGTATACCACACACACTGCACGGCACTTGGTACGTTTTCCAATGTCCAAAGACACTGTATAAGTTTGTTGTACAACACACAGGTTAGGTATGTGTACTCTTAGCGAATCGTCACCACGCAAAGTGTCAGACTGCTGAGTTTCAAAATCGTAAAATAAGTATAAAGTCGCCTTGTTTAATCTATCTGAATTATCGCTTACCGGTTGCATATAACACTCGTGTCCGAGCTCCGCCTTTTTATTACAAATTTTACAGAAAACCACGTTGTACGCGTGTGGTTCTTCGTCTAGAACCTTCGTCACTGTATAAAGCGTTTAAATGTAGAACAAAGTCTATATACGGTGATTGAGTAAAATCCATACATCGATAATCGATAATCGATAACTCTTTGAATATTAATCTGATCAATATTAATCTGATTAATATATATTAACATAAACAACGGTGTATTAAATAATTTATAGGTGTTAAGTAGTGTTTTTTTCTTTTTAACAAGTTGCATGTAGTGTTACTTATATTATAGTAGTATAGTGAATACCTTAAGGAGGAAGGATCGAGAAAAATAAAGGAAAGACATTTTTTAAACTGTTTCTCTCTCTCTCTCTCTCTATACATATATATATAAAATGGCACGATGTTCCGTCACAACAAACTTGACCTTAACCTCGAGTAACCTGTGATAGACGGGTTAGACAGGGTCAGTGGGTAGGTGGTGGGGGTTTGTTATGACGGTCCGTAGTGTCATTATGACTACTGAGACAGTAAGAGAGAGAGAGAGAGAGAGAGAGAGAGAGAGAGAGAGATAGAAAGAGCGAATTTTTTAAGTAGGGCTTACAAGAAGAATTTATAACCATTGGGAAACGGATCCTTACCAATCTCTAGGATACGATTGTTCTATAAAAATATGAAGGAAGCCGAAGTTTTAAATTTCAATGCCCTTTTTTATGACAGATATAAGCAAACAACGAAAAATCTCGCTGAAAAGACCATTGACTTTGATTGTCTATAACTAAAAAACAAAAAAAAAGATATACATTCTAATCAAATTTTTGAGCAAATATGTTTCGAAAAAAGGAAGCTCAAATATCTTAATTATTATGCATTTGTATTATGATCAAAATTATTAAACATCGTTTTATTTATAGAATTTTATGATTGCATACACTAAATAAAGATACATCCTTGCAGTATCAATCGAAATACTAAGCTAAATTGTTAAAAAATAGTTGAATTTTGAGTTTTTAAAAGTGTTTAATAAATAGGGACAGGATTATTAAACAGCCGGGACATGTATTTCAAGGCGTTTAATAATACGTGCACATAAGGCTCTCCGTTTTTTAATAATACAATTAATTAAAACCGTTTAAATTAAAATGTTAAACCAGGTAATTGTTCAGAAAGAATACGCGCATCGAATGGTATACAAATTTCCAACATTGATGCTTTTTTCAATTTTTTATTGAGATCGGAACAAAAAACATGTTAAAAATCGTTTAATAACAGGGACTTTTACCTTAACCCAGCGTGTTTAGTGCCTTTGAATCACTAGCCTGTTAAAAAGTTTAGCATGAACTATCACGAAAAGCACTGTTCAAAGCGCGCTTTCTTACAAATAACAGTAGGATAGTTTTGTTTGATTATTTAGCTGAAACTTTGTAATAGGTTTGTATTCATCACGTTAGAAACAGAAATCAAAATTTATGATGATTCAAATGGATATTTAATATTGATTTCATTTTTCTTGTTAAGTAATGACTGAATGGCCTTAAACTAATTTTGGAATCATGATGTGTTATTAAGTAGCTTAATTTACTGCAATGTTAGTTGATATGATTATTGGGTAAAGCACGCAACCATAGAATTATGTTATATGTGATTACTGGTCAGACAACCAATCTGTGGTTTCAATTTCGGTTGTTATCAAGTTGTCTGGTTTACCTGAATGATTCGTTAAATTAAGTGGTTATTGATCCGGCTGCCTAACTGTGGAATCACGCCTGTTAGCATGAAAGAGAAATATCTGCAAAAAATGTTCTAAACAAAAGTTACGTATTATCTTAAAGGCAGTCCGTACTCATAGCTTCACAAATCCACCACCCGAATTTTGCGAGCAAAAGTGGCGCTGCCGTCAGATAAGCTGAGTTCATATTCGACAATAATTATGAACATTTAATGGAAATAGAGTTTTTACCACACAAAATCAGAGTTGAGCGCCATAGCTATTGATGTAATGATTAATTACATATTGCTTACCTGATCGAAAAGTCAGTATTTTCGATGAATAGTGATAAGTACGAATCAATTCTGAGAACACATACCGAAGTCACTTCGTACTTATCACTATTCGTCGAAAATACTGACTTTTCGATCAGCTAAGTAATATGTAATTAATCATTACATCAATAGCTATGGCGCTTAACTTTGATTTTGTGTAGTAAAAACTCTATTATTTTTTAATTATCCAAAACTGTTGTCAAATATGAACTCAGCCTATCTGACGGCAGCGCCACTTCTGCTTGCAAATTTTCGGGTGGTGATATATTCAACTATACTCTATGGACTCCCCTTAAGAAGAATATGAATTCATAATAAAAAACATGAATATCCATTAAAAAATCAAAGCATACTTCAATTTGATTTTATTCGAAAATAAATCTAAAACTCAAGTTCAAGATTATTATTGTTTGATTCCTGTTATAACCTAAAGTTTTAATCAAAACCACTTTTCTTAGAATGCTTCGTTCTCGAGATTTTTAAGTAGTTTGTTTAAAATAAGAGACCCTGCATGTGTATATGAGCAAATCCACGGAACCTTTGATTTTCATTTGAAAAATTTTTTTTTTTTTTTTTGGGAGGCACATTGATTTTAATGGAGATTTCTACTTCTTTAGAGGTTAAATAGTAGGAAAATATGAGGGCCCCTATTTCTTTTCAAGACTTATCTAAGAAATTAACGATTAAAATATTAATGAGGGGTATCATAGGGTAAATTATAAAAAATCACTTCGTAAATAAACAGAACATTTTTTATTCTATAATTTATGAATATAACAACATAATTAAGTCTCTTATTTAACAAAAATTAAAATATCTAACAACAATTTTTCATATAAAAGGATGTTTTCAAGTGCCGTTACAGTACTGTAATTTTCTTTTCCTAGTAACAATGGTTTTTTTTGTTTGAGTACTTGTAACAGGAATTTCATTTTTTGCTCCATAAATCTTCCAACTTGAAGGTTTCAATTGGTAATGAGTACATGGCAAATTATTTGAAACATTCATTACATGATAAATAATTTTCTTTTCGCATACTTCTCTTTAATGGTAAACAAACTACTTGACTGAATGATATGTGTGTGTATGTGTGCGCGCGCGCGGGTGAGTGTGTGTGTGTGTGTGTGTGTGTGTGTGTGTGTGTGTGTGTGTGTGTGTGTGTGTGTGTGTGCGTATTTATATTAGCTTTTCTGTTGAAATAACCTATTTCGTATAGTCAATTTGGACTTCAGTTCAAAGGTATAAAATTTTATACTTTTATACAGCTTATATTATCTAAATTAACAAAAAATTCAATTGAGGTTTTACGTAGATGACTCAATAATCTACTAAAAAGTAAAGAGATATAGTTTATATATGCTTTTTTTGTGAATGTCGAGTGTGCCATGCGAAAATGAAAATTTGGAAGACTAGGGGCCCGAGATTTTGAAAAGTTTAAGGTAGAATTGCTAGTAAAGAAAAAGAGGCACAGCTAAGCACAAAAAAGAATAAGAATCCTTATTGCAAATCGAAAAAAGCAATATTAGTCACAATAGCTATAAACAAAACTTATCTTTGTATAATATCAAAATTCTAAAATTTCCTAAATTTACAAAAACTGACTTCCTCAAGAGTTGCGATTTTTATTTTTCTGTATCATGAAGGCACACTATTCTAACACTTTTAGTTAATAGGGTAGATGGTGTAGGTTGTCAAAAAAAATTTCTGTAACATTTGGTGAAGAATTATAATTTCTATAAGCTTAAAAAATAGAAGATGAGTACTACTTCCATCGTCAAATTTGCAAAAATGCAACTTTATGAAGCCTCTAACAAAAAGCTAATGAAAACAGCTTTAAAAAAATGATAAGGACCCTTCATCGAATTACTTTTTCTACCAGAAACCGTTGTTATAATGTTGCTAGGTCTGCTTATTTACTACTATATTACCCGCTTCCCCAAAATTAAAGGTTCTGTGGATTTGCTCATATATATTTCACTGATCTTCCTCATATATATATATATATATATATGTGGGCCATTTGACGTCAATTAAAATTTTGGGTACAGTCTGGAAATGTGAACCAGAAAACAGAAAAATTTTTTTAGGTGCTATAATTAATTTGTTTAAAAGTTATTCTAACCTCAAAAAGTAAGTTATTTCACGTTTTTTTTTCATCGATACCCGAATTTATAGCTATTAATTTCAAAATCTATTAACTTTTACTATATAACATTACATGTAACATTCATGGTTGCTAATTATGTCTAGAATTTATCTTTTCGGGTTAAAATTGTCAATTTCAAGGTCAATTACTCATAAAATACAAGTCATCTTTGATGTTTAAAATAAGTGACCACGCCAGAATCCAAAAGTTCAAAAGTCTAAAAAAGAAGCTTGAAGCAATACCTTTCTAATGATCTGTAGCTTATAATTGACCTGTAATCCTGTCAAAAATTATGGTATTTTAAAAAATTACAAAAAATTATCTAAAATTTAAAAGAAAATTAACATGTAAATTTTTTAAAACTTTTGGTATTATTTTTCTTACATGAAATCATTGACATGGAATATATCCTCTTATATTTTTTTAAGGTATGTTATGTCGTGCAAAATCAGTATTGAGTTATAAAAAAAATTTTGGTAGTTTCCACGTACACCTTTTTACAGGTTTTTACGTATCCCCTACACCTTTATTCCATTTCATTCCATTTCCAATTTTACCCCCTCTTTACCCCACCTTCTCGCATTCGCCCGGGGTTATGCCCGTGGAGAGAGGGAAAACCTGTGGCCAAACCCGTTGGGATAAATGCCATTTAGGAAAACCTCCTCCGAGAAGGGCGGTGTATTCGAGAACAATTCTGTTTGGGTGGCAAGGTCACATTGCCACCCAAAGACTTTAACACCGAAACCGAATGCCTCACACCTCCCGCTCACGTTGTGGAATGTGAAAAAACACCTAACCGATCATTTAAGCTAAGCCCGAAAACGGTCACCCATCCAAGTGCCAACCGCGCTCGGTGCTGCTTAACTTTCATGACCGGCCGAGGTGCGCTTCCGCCACTCCGCCACCGTGTCGGTTATTGCAGTTATATTTAAAATATCTTAAAATATATACGCAGATCATATTATAATACGCAAAATATATGTTCATATTTAAAAAACTAATAAAAATATCCAATTATAAAACTGTATAAATTTGAGTTATATTTTTGGATTGTTTGTAGATATTTTATTTTATTGTACACCTACATGGTACACTCACTTGCAACGATTTCTATTTCTATTTCGAATTTTCCAGTTTAATAGTCGTTACATCTAGTGTTTGATCTCTTTCGACAAAAATTCTATTAATTTTAAAATTTATGTCTTCACAAAAGGTCAACGTAAAGAAATTGTCGGCAAGCTTCTAAAAAAGTTTTAATAAACCCTTTAAAGAGACACTTGAGAGGAAGGACAAATTTGACATATTTTTTCGTCAAGATTGAAATATAAATGCTGAACTAATGAGTCGCCTACGAGAAAGCACCATAATATGTATCATTCAATTTTGCTTCTATTTTATTAACCCAGTAACGTCCAAAACGGTCGATGTTAGACTAACATTTCATAGCTAAATCTTAGGTACTCGACGAAGCAGCAACTGAGTCTAAAGTATGATTCTTAATGTCTTTGGATATGTTAAATTAGAATCCGTGTTCATAATTTGCAAATTTTTATTACAAAAAAAGATAAGCCGGCTTTTTGCAAAAAAATCGCAAAAAATTGTTATTTTCAAAGTTTATTGATTTTTTTAGACATACGAAACATGAATTTATGGGGTTATAATCAACCAACGGTGCATAAATTAGTTCAAGTTCACCAGAAAATTTTTACATACTACCTTATTTGCCAAAATGGCGGCCAAAATGCAAAAACATTCAAAAAATTGAATATCTTAGCTTATATGTAATAAAGTTTTGTAAGACAAAAAATATATAACCAAACTTTATATAAATTAAAAAATATATAGCGTATCTAATGATCGAACGAGTTTCTCGAAAAATTTTGCTTTAAAAATTATATTTTTCTTTAATGGCGGTGGTAACATTTTTTATAAAGTGGTATATAATACTGTCGTTGTGTTCTATATGGTTTTAATTTGTATGTGAATGTAGTATTATTTCAAAGTTATGGTTTTTATAATGCATATTTAAAAATTTTGGTATTTAATAGAATCTGTATAGTAATTGTTATTATAAAATTGAGTGTTATGAAAATCATTTTTTACGCACGTTGGGTGAGTGATTGTATCTAAATGGCGGCTCTGTCGAAATATTTTATACATGATATATGCAAATATAATTCTAATTGTAAAATTTTAACAAATTTAAGTTTTTAAATAATAATTTTAAATACCTGTTTATACGTTATTATAAGAATTAAACTTTCGGTCGTTGTATTTTGGGAAACTCTGATACTTTTTTGAAGTCTGTAAGTTTTGTCGAACGGCAGGCTATTATCAATTATATTGCATATTTATTTTAATGATTCAGTAGTAGTAATATTTCAATGGATTTTTCTTTTATTTCATTTTTTTTATTTATTATAACTAATGTAATGATTTGTCATTTACAATATGATATGTTGCAGCCGATTTTCAATTGTATTTTAATGATTTTCAGTGCAAACAATTATTAATTATTTTGCATATTCACTTTAATCATTCAATAGTTGTAATATTTTAATGTTTTTTTTCATACTTCCATTTTTATTTATTTATAAAATTTATATAAAATGTGTATAAATTTTCGTCTACACATTTACAATACTTTTTTAAACACTATATTGTTAGTGTAAATTTTGTGTTTATTTTTTAATGTATCATTTTCTATTTTTGCATTGTTTAACAGTAATATTTTTAAATTTTTTCTACTTTTAGCTCTTGAAAGAGCTACGTATAATTGACCATGGCTAAAAATTGGAGATGGTATATAGATACCAACTTGTTTGTATAACTGTCCTTGTGATTTGTTAATAGTCATTGCAAAACCTAATCGAATGGGAAATTGTTTTCTGCGCATGTTGAATGGTATATCTTCTTTAGATGGTGACAAAGTGATTCTTGGTATTAAAACTAATTTTCCAATTTTTTTTCGCTTATAATTTCTGCTTTAATTAAATGTTTCATAAGTTTTGTTACTAATAATCTTGTTCCATTTCAAAGACCTTCATTCACATTTAAATTTCTTAGAAGAATTACTATTGCACCTACTTTTAATTGTAATTTATGTAGAGGAAGTCCATTAGGTGTAAGGGAATTAAGAAATTCTGTAGGTAACATGACATCTAAGTTTTCTCCATTATCATCTTCTGCTGTATCTACACTTAAGTATTCAATAATTTGCCCTTCCATTATAGCCAAAATTTTATTATTTATTTCAATTACGTCGTTGTTGGTGAAGGCTAATATAACTTTATCATTTAAATCTTTATCATTTATTTTTATTTCGTTTCCAAAAATTTCTGCAATGATATCATTTTCTTTTGTTATTAAATCAAGAGGGATTTCAAGCAGTTCATTTTCTTCTTCATACATATTTAAGGGGATGTCGGAGCTATAGCCTCTAGCTATAGCCATTTGCTGCCAAGAGTAATATTATAATTACCTTAAGTTTAGTCATAGCTAGGGGGGAAAGTATCTTTCAACAGCTCTATGTAGCTGCAAAATTTATAATTTATGTTTTAAGTATGTTTATCGTAGAAATCGACACCTGACTACAGCGCCATTCGAAGCCGCGAGATCGAGCGGCTTTTGATGGAGGCTATGGGTCCGACATCCCCTTAAACGTTTACCTTCACCTACATTTAATAACCATTGTCAAAAATAATTGTCATTATCTGTCACTCGAAAATTTTCATTTAGTGTCATACGTATAAAATTCGGCCATAAGTAACTGTTTTTAACTGAATTTTCAATAACTTCAGTACGACTACCATGTCGTATAACTGGTAATGTTTGCCTAAAATCGCCTGAAACAACCAACATTTTACCACCAAATATTTTTTTATTATTACATATATCTTGAAATAGGCGATTGACTGCTTCAAAAGCATATTTCGATGTCATAGATATTTCATCCCATATTATAATTTGAACTTCTTTTAAATTTTTACCATCTATTGAATTAGATTTAATATTACATATAGTACATTCTGTGATATTAAGTGGTAGTTTAAATGTTGTGTGTACTGTTTTCCCGTTATGTAATAAATTTGCTGCAATCCCTGTCCAAGCAACACATAAAAATGAAATGTTTGAGAATTTAAGATAGTCTATTAGAACATTAAGTAAACAGCTTTTCCCACTTCCTCCTGGTCCATCAATAAAAAAGCTTTTTTTGTCTTCAAT
The DNA here is from genome assembly GCA_026168455.1 of Theocolax elegans. Taxonomy (NCBI): domain Eukaryota; kingdom Metazoa; phylum Arthropoda; class Insecta; order Hymenoptera; family Cerocephalidae; genus Theocolax; species Theocolax elegans. The sequence goes on from CM047426.1 coordinate 64,055,457, forward strand.
TTTTAAATGTTGCACGATAGTATCGAAAATGTCTTTGTTATGATTTTTTAAAGAATTTACTTTGACGTTTATTTCAGTAAATGTGCAACTTTTGTTATGTGTTGTTGATTTATCAGCATAATCTTCTTCATACATATTTAAGGGGATGTCGGAGCTATAGCCTCTAGCTATAGCCATTTGCTGCCAAGAGTAATATTATAATTACCTTAAGTTTAGTCATAGCTAGGGGGGAAAGTATCTTTCAACAGCTCTAGGCAATTTATAATTTATGTTTAAGTATGTTTATCGTAGAAATCGACACCTGACTACAGCGCCATTCGAAGCCGCGAGATCGAGCGGCTTTTGATGGAGGCTATGGGTCCGACATCCCCTTAAACGTTTACCTTCACCTACATTTAATAACCATTGTCAAAAATAATTGTCATTATCTGTCACTCGAAAATTTTCATTTAGTGTCATACGTATAAAATTCGGCCATAAGTAACTGTTTTTAACTGAATTTTCAATAACTTCAGTACGACTACCATGTCGTATAACTGGTAATGTTTGCCCTAAAATCGCCCTGAAAACAACCAACATTTTACCACCAAATATTTTTTTCTTATTACATATATCTTGAAATAGGCGATTGACTGCTTCAAAAGCATATTTCGATGTCATAGATATTTCATCCCATATTATAATTGAACTTCTTTAAATTTTTACCATCTATTGAATTAGATTTAATATTACATATAGTACCATCTGTGATATTAAGTGGTAGTTTAAATGTTGTGTGTACTGTTTTCCCGTTATGTAATAAATTTGCTGCAATCCCTGTCCAAGCAACACATAAAAATGAAATGTTTGAGAATTTAAGATAGTCTATCAGAACATTAAGTAAACAGCTTTTCCCACTTCCTCCTGGTCCATCAATAAAAAAGCTTTTTTTGTCTTCAATTTTTAAATGTTGCACGATAGTATCGAAAATGTCTTTATTATGATTTTTTAAAGAATTTACTTTGACGTTTATTTCAGTAGATGTGCAACTTTTGTTATGTGTTGTTGATTTATCAGCATAATCTTCTATAAATGTAGATATAACGGGTAAATTAAAATTATTTAAAGAATATCCATTCAATTGAAGGTTCTTATCAATAATGTTTAATGCTAGGTTTTCATCAGCATTTTGTTCATATTTTGGGTGGTAAAAAAAGTGTTTCTATTTTTCGTACAAATCTCTTGCATTAATAGGATTGTGAAAAATACAAATATATGCAAATAATTCACAAAGAGCAGTAGGAAAGTGTAATTGTGTTGCTTCTTCAAAACATCTGTCCCATTCTTTATCTTCATAACCAAATGTCTAGCTATAGAAGCTTCATAAAATGTAGAATAAATTCTATCTCAACAGTACGTAAATCCTGAAATGATGATACTCCTTGACATGTAAAAGTAATAATCTTATAAAATATCGTTTTCGATCCTTTGGATTCACTAAATACATTCTGCTTAATACAGGTTTTTGTTTTTTTTTCTTTTATTCCATGTTTTTGAATTATTATCAAATACATAATTTAATGGTATTTCGGAATATAAATAATTTCGTGCATCAGAATCGATTTTAATTTATAAGGGTATTCTAATAGTATATATTCATTGCTTTCAATATCTTCATCATGAGTTAAATTAGAACTGTCTTTTGATCTGATACCTGTGTCACGTATTTCTATGTTCGCACAGTCATGTCCTTTATAACACTATTTAAATAAGTATTTTATACCATTGGACTGTTGAAGCATACTTCGACATTAATGTGACAATTAATTTTAACATAAATAAGGATTAGACGAAACACAACCGATTATCAGCTATTCTATTGTGGTATTTACCTTTATAATTGATTTTTTTGATATCATTTCTTCTTATATATAATGGATATCCTGATGAATTAAAGTTGTTTTGTTATTAAATTTTTTTGAAAAATTTTCGTACATTTTTTTGTGTCTTTACTCATGCAAGGTGAACTCATGTTTTGCTCTCCACAGGATCCATGAATCATAAACTGGTTTACAATATTATACAACCGTCGATAGATATCTTCGTTGGATTTCTGCGTTTATGAGTTCATCTACTTTTTCGGGAGTATTAATTTTATAATTTTTATCTAAAAATTATAGCATATGCATGTGAGGAAGTCCACGTTTTTGCAAATAATTCACAAAGAGCAGTAGGAAAGTGTAATTGTGTTGCTTCTTCCAAACATCTGTCCCATTCTTTATCTTCATTAACCAAATGTCTAGCTATAGAAGCTTCATAAAATGTAGAATAAATTATATCATCAACAGTACGTAAATCCTGAAATGATGATACTCCTTTGACATGTAAAAGTAATAATCTTATAAAATATCGTTTTCGATCCTTTGGATTCACTAAATACATTCTGCTTAATACAGGTTTTTTTGTTTTTTTTTCTTTTATTCCATGTTTTTGAATTATTATCAAATACATAATTTAATGGTATTTCGGAATATAAATAATTTCGTGCATCAGAATCGATTTGATTTAATTTTAAGTATGCTGTTAATGTCGTTTCTACATTTTTTTTTAAATTTCTGTTTCTTTTCCTTCTTTAAAATACACTTCTTGTTCATCTTCATTGTGAATAGCTAATCTTATTATGGTATGTGAAAGTTCGTGTAGAGGGTATTCTAATAGTATTATATTCATTGCTTTCAATATCTTCATCATGAGTTAAATTAGAACTGTCTTTTGATCTGATACCTGTGTCACGTATTTCTATGTTCGCACAGTCATGTCCTTTATAACACTATTTAAATAAGTATTTTATACATTGGACTGTTGAGCATACTTCGACATTAATGTGACAATTAAATTTTAACAATAAATAAGGATTATACGAAACAACAAACCGATTATCAGCTATTCTATTGTGGTATTTACCTTTATAATTGAATTTTTGATATCATTTCTTCTTATATATAATGGATATCCTGATGAATTAAAAGTTGTTTTGTTATTAAATTTTTTTGAAAATTTTTCGTACATTTTTTTGTGTCTTTACTCATGCAAGGTGAACTCATGTTTTGCTCTCCACAGGATCCATGAATCATAAACTGTTTTACAATATTATACAACCGTCGATAGATATCTTCGTTTGGAATTTCTGCGTTTATGAGTTCATCTACTTTTTCGGGAGTATTAATTTTATAATTTTTATCTAAAAATTATAGCATATGCATGTGAGGAAGTCCACGTTTTTGAAATTCGATAACATAAGTGTAGGCGATACAATTTCCTAAAACACCTTGCTTAATTACCAATTCTTTAAATTCTTTTATTTTTTGATGAAATACCTTAAATACTAAATCTGGTCTATCAATTACAGTTTCATATTTTTTAAATGTTCAGTTATTTCTTTTCAGTTTGGATTACATGTCATTGTTATAAATAAGTCAGGTTTTCCGTAACGATTTACTATACTCATTGAGTCAATGTAATTTTGTTTTAGGAATCTTGAACTTCTAACAAAATTTGATGGCAAAATAAACATTTTTCCAATTTTTATATTTTCAGATTCTTTTTTCTTGTGTAAATAATCCATTACGCCTTTATAATAATCGCTTCTTAAAATATCTTGGTTTTTCTTTACAAAATATAATCTTGATTGTTCAACTTTTACAAATGCATCAATTGTAAACTGTTGAGAAACTTTTCCCATATTAAGGTATGGATTAAATCCATTTCTCATAGAAAGTCTGTAATTATAAAATTGCAAACATGAAATATTGTTTTTCTTATATTTGCATTTCATATTAGGCATCGATCCATATCCTCCATTTGGATAAATAAGTGGGTATGTCATTGGATCAGTGTGTTTACTTATTAAAGGAATACTAATTGGATTGTCATATTTTGAATATATAACTATATCCCGCTCTGAAGTAGGCAGTCCATTTTTTCCTACAAATACCATTGCAACTTCATTACAAGTAGCTTCATTATATATATATTTTTATCTAATTTTTCTTCTAATATTCTAATTTTTCTTTTTCTACCTCATACATCATTTTATAAGCTTTAGCATAAGGATTAACATTTCTAATTAAGCTATCTAATTTACTTGACAATTCTAATTTTGTATCTAAATTATTTTTAAAACTTTTTCTTTCAGCTGCAGACAATTCATCTAGAACATACAATTGCCCATATTTTCGAGCTTCATTTTCATTTGGATGTAAAGCAAAAACATTGTGATATATTTGACCACATATTCTAAGAATTTGTGGTCCACTACCAGATAACTTATCAAAATTAGCTCCAAAGCTTGCAAAAGCTAACGCATTATTATATAGCCGAATATTTTTGCGAAAATTAATACTATCTTCCGATATTCCTGTAGCTAATTGCTTTAATTCTTCCGGATAGGGAGAACAATTAGAAAATTCTTCCTTTGTGACAACAATTAGAAAATTCTTTACCTAGTGTATATTCAAAAACAAAATGTTTAGTATTACAATGTTTACAAGTTTCAGACATATAACCTAAATTGTTTTCAATAATAATTTTTTCATCAAATCTACATTGCTATTCGACCTATTATTTTGGATTTACTTACTTATTTTACATTTTGTTCATTTTTAATTAAAATACGTTTATTTAATTCTTTATAATTTATACCTTTTTTGGTATTAATTGGTTTATCATATACGTTAAATACTAAATCTGGTCTATCAATTACAGTTTCATATTTTTTTAAATGTTCAGTTATTTCTTTTCAGTTTGGATTACATGTCATTGTTATAAATAAGTCAGGTTTTCCGTAACGATTTACTATACTCATTGAGTCAATGTAATTTTGTTTTAGGAATCTTGAACTTCCAACAAAATTTGATGGCAAAATAAACATTTTTCCAATTTTTATATTTTCAGATTCTTTTTTCTTGTGTAAATAATCCATTACGCCTTTATAATAATCGCTTCTTAAAATATCTTGGTTTTTCTTTACAAAATATAATCTTGATTGTTCAACTTTTACAAATGCATCAATTGTAAACTGTTGAGAAACTTTTCCCATATTAAGGTATGGATTAAATCCATTTCTCATAGAAAGTCTGTAATTATAAAATTGCAAACATGAAATATTGTTTTTCTTATATTTGCATTTCATATTAGGCATCCATCCATATCCTCCATTTGGATAAATAAGTGGGTATGTCATTGGATCAGTGTGTTTACTTATTAAAGGAATACTAATTGGATTGTCATATTTTGAATATATAACTATATCCCGCTCTGAAGTAGGCAGTCCATTTTTTCCTACAAATACCATTGCAACTTCATTACAAGTAGCTTCATTATATATATTTTTATCTAATTTTTCTTCTAATATTCTAATTTTTCTTTTTCTACCTCATACATCATTTTATAAGCTTTAGCATAAGGATTAACATTTCTAATTAAGCTATCTAATTTACTTGACAATTCTAATTTTGTATCTAAATTATTTTTAAAACTTTTTCTTTCAGCTGCAGCAATTCATCTAGAACATACAATTGCCCATATTTTCGAGCTTCATTTTCATTTGGATGTAAAGCAAAAACATTGTGATATATTTGACCACATATTCTAAGAATTTGTGGTCCACTACCAGATAACTTATCAAAATTAGCTCCAAAGCTTGCAAAAGCTAACGCATTATTATATAGCCGAATATTTTTGCGAAAATTAATACTATCTTCCGATATTCCTGTAGCTAATTGCTTTAATTCTTCCGGATAGGGAGGCATTAGAAGTTCTTCCTTTGTGACAACAATTAGAAAATTCTTTACCTAGTGTATATTCAAAAACAAAATGTTTAGTATTACAATGTTTACAAGTTTCAGACATATAACCTAAATTGTTTTCAATAATATTTTTTCATCAAAATCTACATTTGCTATTCGACCTATTATTTTGGATTTACTTACTTATTTTACATTTTGTTCATTTTTAATTAAAATACGTTTATTTAATTCTTTATAATTTATACCTTTTTTGTATTAATTGGTTTATCATATACGTTAAAAAATTTTCCTTCATCAATTTTTAATTTTTAAGCAATATGATTGGTATTTCCATGTCTTTGTCATTTTTCATACATATGCGTCTTTTTAAATTTTTTTGTAAATGGTTTTATACTAATTTATCGATATCATTTTTTCTACTTTCGTTTAATATTTTTCCATTTAATTTTTTCTTTTCATTTTTTTTACATTGATCAGTATTTTCATTATAATAAATATGTTGTTTTTGTAATGCTTCTTTTTCTCGTTCATTTTTTATTTCGTCACTATTTATTTTTTGTCTTTTCATCATGGTTTGCTGTTTTCTCTTTATTTTTTTGTGGAGAGAGAAACACAGTGTGTATACGTATACGCAGTACACCTCCAAAGTTGGCACTAGACGTAGGGGAGCTTGAGTTTCTGGGATCTCAAGCGTGGTGGTGCAAACGCACGGCTATCCCTAACGAGGCTCCCGGTGCTCAGAAAATGGTCTTCTTGACACCGGTCGAGCAGGGGCAACCTTCGCCTCTCTAGCCCAGGTGATCGAAGTGATCAAACGGCTCCCCGAGGGCGTAGGTCGCGTTTGGGTGGGGGATATAACGGGTACGGATTTCGAGTGTCGGCGCAGGTTAGGTCCCTGAATTATCGGCGACGTTCGTCGATAGGACCAAGTCGACTAGCCGGGATAATTGCGAATGGTAGCGCAGTGGTGAGGCTTCTGCCTCGCGCTCCCGGGATCGTGGGTTCGCGCCCCGATACCTTCGTTGATTTTTTTATTCCTTATATTCAATCCGTACCCCGTTACAAATGGCGCCCAACTCAAAAACCCACTTGCCAGAAGAGACGAAGTAGTTTATCTTCGCCTGGCTCATCTTGGACCGAAGTCGGTCATAAACTCCCATCCCCACCACCACAGTCCCGGTGGATTTCCCCGCGAGAACGTCAAAAAGTGCGGAGGGATGACTGTAGGAGAAAAGCCTGTGTTTCTCTCTCCACAGTGTGTATACGTATACGCAGTACACCTCCAAAGTTGGCACTAGACGTGGTGCGGCCGGAGTCCACGTTTTTGAAATCGATAACATAAGTGTAGGCGATACAATTTCCTAAAACACCTTGCTTAATTACCAATTCTTTAAATTCTTTTATTTTTTGATGAAATACCTTAAATACTAAATCTGGTCTATCAATTACAGTTTCATATTTTTTTAAATGTTCAGTTATTTCTTTTCAGTTTGGATTACATGTCATTGTTATAAATAAGTCAGGTTTTCCGTAACGATTTACTATACTCATTGAGTCAATGTAATTTTGTTTTAGGAATCTTGAACTTCTAACAAAATTTGATGGCAAAATAAACATTTTTCCAATTTTTATATTTTCAGATTCTTTTTTCTTGTGTAAATAATCCATTACGCCTTTATAATAATCGCTTCTTAAAATATCTTGGTTTTTCTTTACAAAATATAATCTTGATTGTTCAACTTTTACAAATGCATCAATTGTAAACTGTTGAGAAACTTTTCCCATATTAAGGTATGGATTAAATCCATTTCTCATAGAAAGTCTGTAATTATAAAATTGCAAACATGAAATATTGTTTTTCTTATATTTGCATTTCATATTAGGCATCGATCCATATCCTCCATTTGGATAAATAAGTGGGTATGTCATTGGATCAGTGTGTTTACTTATTAAAGGAATACTAATTGGATTGTCATATTTTGAATATATAACTATATCCCGCTCTGAAGTAGGCAGTCCATTTTTTCCTACAAATACCATTGCAACTTCATTACAAGTAGCTTCATTATATATATATTTTTATCTAATTTTTCTTCTAATATTCTAATTTTTCTTTTTCTACCTCATACATCATTTTATAAGCTTTAGCATAAGGATTAACATTTCTAATTAAGCTATCTAATTTACTTGACAATTCTAATTTTGTATCTAAATTATTTTTAAAACTTTTTCTTTCAGCTGCAGACAATTCATCTAGAACATACAATTGCCCATATTTTCGAGCTTCATTTTCATTTGGATGTAAAGCAAAAACATTGTGATATATTTGACCACATATTCTAAGAATTTGTGGTCCACTACCAGATAACTTATCAAAATTAGCTCCAAAGCTTGCAAAAGCTAACGCATTATTATATAGCCGAATATTTTTGCGAAAATTAATACTATCTTCCGATATTCCTGTAGCTAATTGCTTTAATTCTTCCGGATAGGGAGAACAATTAGAAAATTCTTCCTTTGTGACAACAATTAGAAAATTCTTTACCTAGTGTATATTCAAAAACAAAATGTTTAGTATTACAATGTTTACAAGTTTCAGACATATAACCTAAATTGTTTTCAATAATAATTTTTTCATCAAAATCTACATTTGCTATTCGACCTATTATTTTGGATTTACTTACTTATTTTACATTTTGTTCATTTTTAATTAAAATACGTTTATTTAATTCTTTATAATTTATACCTTTTTTGGTATTAATTGGTTTATCATATACGTTAAAAAATTTTCCTTCATCAATTTTTAATTTATTAAGCAATATGATTGGTATTTCCATGTCTTTGTCATTTTTCATACATATGCGTCTTTTTAAATTTTTTTGTAAATGGTTTTATACTAATTTATCGATATCATTTTTTCTACTTTCGTTTAATATTTTTCCATTTAATTTTTTCTTTTCATTTTTTTTACATTGATCAGTATTTTCATTATAATAAATATGTTGTTTTTGTAATGCTTCTTTTTCTCGTTCATTTTTTATTTCGTCACTATTTATTTTTTGTCTTTTCATCATGGTTTGCTGTTTTCTCTTTATTTTTTTTGTGGAGAGAGAAACACAGTGTGTATACGTATACGCAGTACACCTCCAAAGTTGGCACTAGACGTAGGGGAGCTTGAGTTTCTGGGATCTCAAGCGTGGTGGTGCAAACGCACGGCTATCCCTAACGAGGCTCCCGGTGCTCAGAAAATGGTCTTCTTGACACCGGTCGAGCAGGGGCAACCTTCGCCTCTCTAGCCCAGGTGATCGAAGTGATCAAACGGCTCCCCGAGGGCGTAGGTCGCGTTTGGGTGGGGGATATAACGGGTACGGATTTCGAGTGTCGGCGCAGGTTAGGTCCCTGAATTATCGGCGACGTTCGTCGATAGGACCAAGTCGACTAGCCGGGATAATTGCGAATGGTAGCGCAGTGGTGAGGCTTCTGCCTCGCGCTCCCGGGATCGTGGGTTCGCGCCCCGATACCTTCGTTGATTTTTTTATTCCTTATATTCAATCCGTACCCCGTTACAAATGGCGCCCAACTCAAAAACCCACTTGCCAGAAGAGACGAAGTAGTTTATCTTCGCCTGGCTCATCTTGGACCGAAGTCGGTCATAAACTCCCATCCCCACCACCACAGTCCCGGTGGATTTCCCCGCGAGAACGTCAAAAAGTGCGGAGGGATGACTGTAGGAGAAAAGCCTGTGTTTCTCTCTCCACAGTGTGTATACGTATACGCAGTACACCTCCAAAGTTGGCACTAGACGTGGTGCGGCCGGAGTTCGCGTATAAGGCCAAGAAGAAGTCAGAGAAGGCTCCTCTGAAGGCAAAGGTAGCAGCGGTGGAATCCGATAAATCCACCACCGGCAAGAATCTGGTGGAGCTGGACGCGATTCTCAACCAGCTGAAGAAGCTGCTACCAAGTGAGAACGGGAGCGCAGCCGGGAGTAGCAAACCAGGAAGTCCCAAAAGTGGACGGCGGTTTGCTCAGAAAAAGAAACCGCCGAACCGGCCCGGAGAGCAGAGGGGCCAGTACGAGAAGCCCCGCGGCGGAAAGAGCGCGGAAGGAGGGCCAAGCAGGACGCCCTTCGATCCGAGCAAACCGATTTCCTGTAATGGGTGCGGTAAGCTTGCGTATTTCCGCCGCCATTGCCCTGACTGCAATCAGGGAAACGCCTCCGGGAGCGGCTAAACGGGACTCAGGCCGAACCCAAGGGCCAGAGAGTCCCCGAGATGCCCAGAACTTCGGGCCCCACGTTGGGCGCCATTTGTAACGGGGTACGGATTGAATATAAGGAATAAAAAAATCAACGAAGGTATCGGGGCGCGAACCCACGATCCCGGGAGCGCGAGGCAGAAGCCTCACCACTGCGCTACCATTCGCAATTATCCCGGCTAGTCGACTTGGTCCTATCGACGAACGTCGCCGATAATTCAGGGACCTAACCTGCGCCGACACTCGAAATCCGTACCCGTTATAAATGTTTAATTAATTATACATTTAATGTTTAATGATATAATTTAATTTTTCTGTTAAAGATGATTTCGATGAATACTTGCTGAATTTATAAATTATATAAACAATAAAAACGATATATTGAAAAAAATATATCTTATGAAATATACAAGTGAATAGAGTACAATTGTAACATAATAATTGTAATTAATTAACATAATAATTGTAATTTGAAATTTTTGCAAAAATAAGTTTGTAAAATAAACAATAAAAATTAATTTGATTTATTGTATGTTCCAGTGTTGAAATTTTAATTTTTATTATTATTAATTTGAATTACGTAATCAAATGTTATTTTAATTATTGTTATTAAGATAATTTTCTTTCATAATTTATCATAATTTATCGATAATTTTCAAAAATGTAAGGCCCAAAATTTATAAGGCCCAAAAATGTAAGGTCCAAATTTATAAGGCCCAAAAATGTAAGGCCCAAAAATGTAAGGTTCAAAATTATAAGGCCCAAAAATGTAAGGCCCAAAATTTATGAGGACAAAAATGTAAGGCCTAAAATTGTAAAGTCCAATTAAAATAAAACTTTGAAACTATAAAAATGCATTTTTAAAAAACCGGAGAACCGGAGACCAAAAGTCGATCCACTTTAATATAATATAAGATTTTAAGGAGATGTGATAGCTAAATTACAGGGATCTACTTTTAAAAATCCAAAAATTCTCTGTAAATACAGAACTAAACATCTGAAAAAAATTATACGTGATACTTGTTTCACCTAACCTTGAAATAAAAATATTCTATACCCATTAGTTCTTATTGTGAGTGGATATGCAAGGACGCGCAGGTCAGGATAATAAAAAAGGAAAGAATGAAGTAAAGTTGCAATTAATTGTAATGCCGGTGAATACATAATGATCGTAACGTTCAGTCTTACATGTTTTGCGCGCGCCTGCGTTATCATCACTGCGTCTCGTCGACGCGGTTGTCGAGTTAGTTTCTCTCCCTAACGCTCTAAATTATATGTATGCGTGTACATGGTGGTACATATACACGGTAATATTACAGTCGGCCTATTCTGACAAAGAGAACTTGCAAGTTCTCGTGATCGTTACACGTGTCATTTGACATAATATTCTCGCTCTCGCTATCGCTTTCGTCGTAACAATTGTTCGCGGGATCCTCGAATACAACCCACGGCTTAAGACGATCCGGAGATAGAATAGACTCGTATATCTTTTGCTTTAATGGGTACCCCGGGATATCACTTACTAAATAACGATCGCGATCTAACTTCTTTTTGATTACATACGGTCCAACATATTTCTTGCTCATTTTCGTACTACCAGCGACGTCTGGACTCTTGGATTGCAACATAACGTAATCGCCTTCATTGTATTCATGATAAGGTTTTCGACGTGAATTATAGGTATGAGATATTGTCGCCTGATTATAGCGTAGCTTTGTCGCTATATCGACTCGCATATTCGATCGATTTTCAATAAAGTCATTATAATTTAGATCGTCGTTTATCGCGTCTACAATAACATCGGCTCCTCCTGTACGTGTCTCGTAACCTAATAATACCTGGGATGGTGTTCTGCGAGTAATGGAGTGAATAGAATTATTCAATGCCATTTGAACACGCTTTAAAACCTCGGGCCACTGATCTGGAGCAGATACAAGTTTACATATCGCGGGTATAATTGTACGATTGTAACGCTCGGTTTGTCCATTTGAACGGGGGGTTTGTACGGCGATTAAGACGTGTTAAATGCCCAAAGAATTACGAAATTCGTTAAAATTGCTCCCGGTGAAAGCTGATCTTCGATCCGAAACAATACGACGTGGGACACGTCGATTTTGTTGGTTCCAGATCTATAAACTTGGAAAAGGCGTCTATTTTCTCGAAAATATGGCGATGACCCTTGGTATCCTATGGACGCGAACCCTTATCAACTGCATGCAGGAAGCCTTCTTTTACGCTCGCTTTTTTATTATATTTTAAACACTTAACACAATTAAAAATACATTTTTTTACGAATTTGCGCATATTACTCCTCGCCAGACTCAGTTTTTCGACGGTGTAGTCCTCCAGCCGCTTCTCACGATTCCATGTTCGAGCCCGCATCTTTTCCATTAGCTTACCGACGTCCTTGACTTCTCCGAACATGTCTTTCAGCTTAGTCATCAAATCCATCCATGACAGAGTCCACAGGTCCTCCTGTGTCTTGTACCACTGCCTCACTCGACCCAAGAATTTGTTGATAGCCAGCATTTGCACGACATCATCGGTCAACTCGTATGCAACACGGACCGACTCGATTTTTCGCAACCATGACTCCAGGTTCATCGATGAGTCCTCACAATAATCGAAAGACGGAATTTGCGCGGCGATTTTAACATACGGCGGTTTCCTTGGAACGTGCTCTTCTGATTCAATCCTGATTTTGTACTGATTCTGTACCAATCCAATTCTGCGTTTTTATAAATAAGCAATACTTAGTACTACGCTACATACGAACTTTACAATACTACCTTATAACTAGTTCCCTAGACGGACGCAACTAACGGTTATCGTGTGTGTTCACATGGAAATACGGTTTTGGATAATCCACGTGCGCTCACGAGGATACGGTCGGGATAATCTACGTGTGCTCACGAAGATACGGTCGGGATAATCCACGTGTGCTCACGAAGATATGATCGGAATAATCCACGTGTGCTCACGAGGATACGGTCGGGAAGCGGTTACGGTATGCTAGGTTATACTTACGGACGTGTGCTCACATTCGCATTTATGGACGCCTGCACCAGGTACAAGATTCAGTCTGGCCGTGTGCTCACGACCAGCTTCCTCCGGATCCCTGATCCAGACTGGTTACAGCGGTTCTCGGCGCGCCTTATATACCCGATCTGTGAGAGCATGCATGCGCAGAACGCGGTTGCCCCACTCCGAACGAGGTCAATGAACTGGCTAGTAGGCGCAGTAATGGGGGAGCAGTCACTGACCCTTGGCTATTTATATTGCGGTCGTTGAACTCGCGATTTACGACGCGTGTTTATCGCGAAGCTATCTTACTATACTACGAGTCTTAAACCTAGTAATTAATTATATTTAATAATTGGATAATTATTAGAAATAATTAGCGCGTGTAATTATTGCGCGTCGCAGCTTCCCAAAATTATTATCTTTCTCCGTCGATTCTAAAAAAAGTTCGCACTGCCGCTTTTGTTAATATCTTTATTGGAATACTGAAGTTTAGTGATGCTTTTTTGTCAAATTCGATAATTAAACGATGGTTTTATAGTATCTGTAAATTTCAACTCGTAATATTAATTTGCAGTCACAATGACTCCTTGAAAAAAATTTATCTTAGCTTCAGAACATTGCACAGCAATTAGTAATAGCTTAATAATTGCAGAGAAATCCTAGTAATTAAATAATCCATCTGCAGTATCATTTGGGATAAAGGTACTAAGGTAGTTTAAATAAATAATTCATCCATTGGCCACCTGATACAAAAATAATGTAAACTTTAAAGCTTTGTTTCTAACGTAAAAATTTCCGTACATAAACCAGTCGGGTACCATTTTATTAAAGCTTATTGTAATAGCTCTCAAGCTCTTTGGGTTGATGGCATTAATACTAATATTATAAACATTTTAATCTGCAATAAACAAATTATAAAAAATCATTTTATAACACTGTATATAATTTGATGCCGGCCTTTAAAAAATGAAGCTATAATAAAATTTTACGGAAAAAATTGTAGCTTTTTTTAAGAGCTATCGATTGCTTTTTCTTCTATTTTTGTAACTCAATTTTTACGAAAGTTATGGCAGTTTTTTTCATAAATTTACATCTTTTTTCGCATCTGGATAACTTAAAAACATCAATAGATACAAAAAAATGTCAAAGAGAAAAAATGTGAAGTTTTTCACGTACAATGTAAAAAAAAGTTAAAAGTAATATGAAAAAAAAATTTCTTCCTACTATTACAGATTTGTAAATTCCTGTATTTTATTTTTTTCCTAATTTATTAACTATTTATAAACAATAAAAATGTAATGAATTAATCACAAAAATTTGAACATTTTAACAAAATTTGCAAATAAATTTATAATAAACTATATAATAATTTAATATTCAATTATAAGTAAATATATCAATAAATTAATAAAATTAAATAAAATAATAAATGGAAAAAAATAAAATACAGGGATATAAAAATCTGTGATAAGGGAAAAAAATTTTTTTTTCATATTACTTCTAACTTTTTTTTTATATTGTACGTGAAAAACTTCACATTTTTTCTTTTTGACATTTCTTTGTATCTTTTGATGTTTTCAAGTTATCCAGATGCGAAAAAAGATGTAAATTTATGAAAAAAACTGCCATAACTTTCGTAAAAATTGAGTTACAAAAATAAAAGAAAAAGCAATCGATAGCTCTTAAAAAAAGCTACAATTTTTTTCCGTAAAATTTTATTATAGCTTCATTTTTTAAAGACCGGCATCAAATTATATACAGTGTTCTAAAAATGATTTTTTATAATTTGTTTATTGCAGATTTAAATGTTTAAAATATTAGTATTAGTGCTATTAATCTAAAGAGTTTGAAAGCTATTACATGTGACAAGGCAAGTGTGCCTGTCATGGTGCATAGCGAGCACACACACATTCCTACCTACCTATTACCCAATACCTACCTAAACCGTATATTAAAGAAGCCTAGCATCGAGCACACATATCCCTAGCTACCTATATAAGAAGATAAACCCACTAAAGCCGAACAAGCTACACCCTGGAACAGAAGCGGAGCCAGCACACACAAGAGTCGAGGAAACCAGCAGCCACCAAGAGGCTACATGCAGGGCGAGCAGTACTCGAAGAGCCTGGAGACATCAGCTGAGTGCGAAGGCAGCATAAGAGCATGGATAGGGCATCGAGGTCCAAAATACCAAGAAGACGGCTGTTGCAGCAATTATAACAGCATATCCGTAATAGCCTCAAGCCAGAAGGAGCCATCCAACAGCAACGGACTCGTACAGGGAGATCAACCTGTAAGGCATAATCATGAGTATGTTTTTCAAGACTAAGGAGCAGATAGGAGTACACAAGACTGTGTACAGGAGTAGAGGTGTATAGGAGCCAGGGTTAGAGGTTATGTGAGCATAAACATTGCTCACATATACTAACTAAATAACAAGGCACCTGTCAAGTTACTCCTTACCGTATTATAGCAGCCGCGCCGTAGACCCGAGGAACAGCCTCCGGAGCCGACGTCGTGAAGAGACGCCTCAGCAGCCAAGAAGCCACGAAGTAGAGAGAGACGGAGATAGCGACACGTACATGCATCCGCCGAGCAGCCACGACTCGTCAACCACGGCAGTAAGGTTCGTCGTCCATCTGGAAATAAACTCACGGATCTATTAGCCGATAATTAATAAGGAACGAGATTATAATTACCAAATAGCAGCCTCGTCGTCGCCAGCTCGTCGTCGCCAGTCGTCGTCGTCGTCGTCTCACTCGAACCATAGCAGAACGCCAACAACAACATCAAGCCGCTCTCGCTGTAAGGCCGCGCTCGCACTGCGCGGAGACGGTCGCGACGCATGCGCGCGGCGCTCTCGCAGGACGAAGGCACACAGAGAGCTCGGGAACACGGCCGTGACGAGACGTATAGAGGAGATTTCGTGAGCCGATCGACTGTTTCCCGTACGATAAGCGAGTCCGAGAGTGTGCACCGGGTGCAATTGAGAGCGAGAAATTATCTGTATAAGGTTGGTGCAAAGTGATATCCATACCCGTGTTCCTCTCCTCGTAAGGTGTGTGTGCCGCTATTCCCCTTTTCGCGTATTCGCACACGTGGCCGGCGTCGCCATTTTCGTCGATCGAGCGGATATTCGATCGAGCAACAGCTATATCGCCGCGCGTGAAATTATACTGAGCCAAATATCGAGCCCTCACGCCGTTATACTTAATTAAGCGTTATTATTAATAATTAGCAAGTGATAAAACACGCATCATTTTATAAAGTTGTAAAATTAAAAAATTTTACCGGATAAATTTAAGGAGAGGTTGTACCAATTACAGATTTCTGTATATGAGTTTTCCCGTTTCATGATACAGGAGACGAAAGTTTGGTCAACATCTTTACGAGCGATGAGAACCTGCTACAACGCTCAGACTGAAGGCTGGTTCGCAATAGCGTGCTAGTAGGCGACATATTTGTCGTTAGAGGTTTTGCAACTGCTATAATAACATGTCTATTTCGGTTTCTACTTCGATCACATATCTAAAGACTGATTCTATCTGTTGACCAAAACTATCGGTCATGTTTTTCTCTTTTAAATTAATAGACCGTAATAGGAACGGTCAAGATCAATTTAGTCTTGGATGAAAAAGGGTAGCGTAATCGATATATTGGCAGTTAAACATTTCTTAAATTATTAATTTAGATACACATGAATTATGATTAAGATTTAGGAGCAGATTCTAGAATAAAATCTCTGTTTTGCCGGCTTACTTTCATTAATTATTGTTCAAATTTGTCATAATTTGCCATTTGATCAAGGATTCCATGCAACGATGAATTTTCAAGATCTTTTTTATTAACCTTTAGAGGACCGGGATGACTCTTGTAGGCGTCATATGTTTTTCATTAATTAAGCATACTTAAGTGGGTTTTGTAGAGATCGATAATAACTAAATAGATTTAGTTTTATGAATTTACAGATGAGTTACAATTATAAATGTAACTTGTGACGTGGTATTCGCGAACCCGGTACACTTAATTATTTTTAATAATTAAAATTAACCGTTGGGCCGCGTTGCTCAATACCGCGCACACAAGTAATTTATTTTCCGAACTGCGGGCTGTCGCCAGGAACGCGAGTTCGCTGTGACGTACGGTATGGAGGATTCGGGCGATCCTCCTTGCCTCGACGCGATTTATATTAAATTAGGAATGTCGGCGGGAGCGGGGAGAACACAATGAACACACAATAATTAAAATAAAGATAAAAGAAATATTTATTTTAATTAAATAATTAACAAAAGGCCATCCAGGCCGTGTGCCGCGACATAGGTTATCTCGCGCGGGCGGAAGTATCGGGAGTCAACCGGATCGAGATCCTCGCTTGTGGTTGACTCGACCCCGATCTCCGCTATTCAGGTACCGGCGTACACTCCCGATGTACACACTCTCATACACTCGGGGGAAGGGGGGGGGGACGCACGGTAATATAAACAGGACTTACCGGGATGCGCCCCGTGGATGGCCCAGCCGATCCTTGTCCCTTTGGCCTCCTGGGCAACGGAGGCCGATATCGGCTGCGGTGGTGAAAGGCGGCCCTGTGCCGCGTCGAGTGCCTCGCGAACCGCGTCCGCACTCACTCACAACCCCGTCCTTTGACACTCATCAAATCACTCGCGGCTCACCTCGCGAGGATAATCCGGGTTCCTGACCGATGACTCTGCGCCACCCGCGCTTTATTAGCCGTAAACACTAGATTCGGCATCGGATAGATTTTTGTCCGCCGCAAAAATAAACAAGTGTCGTCGGTTGGCCTTGACATACGAAAGGCTCCGACGATTACAATTCGCGAATTTAAATACTCTATTCGTCGTGAATAGATTGTGTGACGATTTCCGTCACAAACTTGCGTGCGTAACGGTAGACCAAAAGACGGCAGAACAATATGTCGTCTTACAAGAGGCAATAGTTAAAAGTATTATTATATTATAAAAGAGACCAACTAACCTGAAAGTGGTAAGATGATTAAAAATTATTAAATAATAATTACAATACTATAATTATTCAAGTTAAATATACTATATGTATGTATTATGCAGTGTTGGTTTCGGAAATAATGAAGTTATCGATATATATATATATATATATATATATATATATATATATATATATATATATATATATATATATATATATATATTTAATCCCTATTTCTCCTGAACTCTACCTTCTATCGTCCTGAGGGTTGGAAGAATCCCTTACAAATTGGCGCTCAACTAGTAACAGAAATAGGGATAAATTAAATTAGTAAAATTCAAATTGGTGTAATAACAAGATGACACCGCGAAAACATGCTTAAGTAACTGATCACAATGTGGAAAAATGCTGCAACAACTAATTGATGAACTGATGACGAAGCTTCTTCAGTTATGGAACGACCGGACAACCATGGCCCAAAAGAATGAGTTTTTTTTTAAAAGAAGTAAATAAGCTGATGGTAATAAATAGATTACTCGTAACAAAAATAAAAAATGCAGGTATCGATGAGGATGTATAAATGAGAGTATGCGAAACTATGGACAACGAGACAAATACGGAAAATCTGACGGACACGTTAAAATCTGTTTCGATGTCTTACGCTCAATCGGATATATCAGGTAGTGTGAATAGAAATTAATTCAATAAAAATAATATTGTAAGTAATGATCAACAAGACGAGAGCGCGGGAAGCGTAGAATTCGAAAGAGCTTCGTGTGAAAGTGATAATAGGCGTTCAGAAAAAACTAACGAACTTGTATGGGGGTTACTAGATCATTTTATATCTATTCAAATTAATTTGACAATGCCAACTTTTGATGCAGGGAAAAATAATCCCATTGAATTTATGAAAAAAATTTTAAAATTATTGTGACAAAAAAAAGTTTTCAGCTGATCAAAAAATGCAAATAATATCAGAAGCACTTTTGGGTCGTGCAAAGACATGGTTTGAAAGGGGTTTGCCACCATTCGATGATTATTTTGATTTTAAAGATAAGCTTATGACAGAGATTTATTCTATTGAAGTGCGGATGCGATCAAAAGAAGAATGGTATGCAAAACACTTTCGTGCATAAGATCGTTCATTATCTAAATATTTTAACGAACAGGTTCGCGCAGCAAGGCATTTTGATTTCGGTATGAAAAATTATGAAATAAATTTTAATCTAATAAAGCAATTACTACAGCAAGTTCATGATATTTTGTCAACTATCGATTATATTGATACAGACAGAATATCGCAAACTCTGTCAAGACTTGATTTTTCTCCTAGCTATAGAAACTTAAATATATAATAATAATAATAATAATAATAATAATAATAATAATAATAATAATAATAATAATAATAGTATAACAGATGAAAATTTTAAACAAAATTATGGAAATGGTTTGCATGCAGGAAATAAACAAAATTACGTGAATAGATCGGGATAACATCGTGAATACAATACAATAATAATCACAGTTAAAGTAGCGCCTTTAGACAAGCATTGCAATATAATGGAAAGAATCATAATAGCGAGGATGAAAGCCTCGATAGTCTCGCAATTTGCATCATGTCGATTTAGCGGTAAATACGATAAATAAACATGTAAATATCGGGATACTATATAAGTCGAATCAGGCAGAATTCATACATGATCTATGTTATGATGTTGAACTAGATGAAGGAATAGAAATCAAACATCCAGAAGCTTGTCTTGTTTGTCCTCAAATTCGTGCACGTATTCTAAATCGCGATACAATTATTTTGATGGACAGTGGTAGTGAAGTATCTTGTGTTTCCGAGATGTATTATAATGTTTTAAAAACAGAAGTGTAGAGTTACCCGTAAGCAATTTATGTATACAAGTTGCTATCGGCAACGAAGCGACCTCCGTTCGTAAACAAATTAGTTTATCAATAGAAATCAAGGATCGTGTATTTAGTTATTAATTTTTAGTCATTCCCGGACTGATTTTGAAAGTAATAGTCACGCGCGTAAAAATCGGTGAAATCAGACAACTTTGCACAAGTTTGAAGTTTCGTTAAGTTTTCTCAAGTTATATAATGAGACTGAATACTTAAGTATTCGTTGTTTAAGAAAACTTAGTACAGCTTTTTACAATTATGCAAAATTGTATACAATCATTCGCTACAAGTTTATCCAAGTTGGCAGACGATGTGCAATATAGCTTCATTACTCGCACTCTCTGAAAACTTGCTGCAAGTTTTACAAACATAAAAATACATTTTTATGTACTTAATTAACTTCCCAGAAGTTTACATAAATTTATTACTAGTTAAAAAACATTTTGGCATTTCTTTAAACTTGAAATAAGTACTCGCGTAAAAATCAAAACTATTGGCAACATTTTTCCAATATGTTGATGGTATTTAGGACACACATCATGTATGAGGCAGCTGATTGCTGGTTCATTGTCTTTTTTAATGTCATGTAATGCAGCTTTGTCTTGCACAGCCCCTACTTAAAAAATCTCTGAATTAATGAAAATATGATGTCGGACGTACTGCGCCGCGCAGAATTTGTGAAGCGGTTACATATCAAACTGAAGTTGGTTAGATGACAAACTGTAGTTGGTTTGTTTATCAAAAGACAACGTTAAGACGATCGCTCTCGTTTGACAATAGGGAAAACCAACTTATTATTCCTATATATTCCTCTATATATTTTCCTTAATTCAGCAGTTGACCGTTAAATTCGTCGCGGAAGTCATATTTCTAACCTGGCAAATGTGGTGCGTCAATCGAGCAACATGGAAATCATCGCTTTCGAGGATTTGAAATCCAGACTTGATGGGGGGAGCGTCGGAATATCGGGACCTGGAAATTCAAATCCGATTGCACTTTTTATCAGATAAGTCCTCCTTTCTTTAGTATTTCATAAACATAGTGATTGTGCATATTTTTTACTATCGATTAAATTAAAAAAATAGATACTTTGTGTTTTCGTAATATTTTTTTCAGGTTGGACGATTTTAAAGGGACGGTCAACAGCTTTTCCGTGCGTAGAAGCATCGGTGCGAGTCACCAATCGCCACTACTGAAAGCTAGTGTTATATTTCAAAAGTTAAATATTTTTTTCTATAATAATATTAATAGAATGTAAAAATTTTAATTGCCCTGAAAATAATATTAGTGTAAAAATAAGAATTAAAACTTAAAGAAACTTGTTATAAACTTACCTAACTTGTGACAACATTAGCTTAGAAATTTAATACATACATTAAAGACAATAAAAACTTAAAAAAATGTATCGCAAATTTAACAGAACTTGCCAAAAGTCATTTAATCCTTGATAAGTTGTTGGAAGTTTAGCTTAAAAACTTGATAAAAGTATTAAAATCGATAAAAACTTGAAAGCATCAATCGAAAATATGCATAACTTGTTAAAACTAAGAATAATTTGTGGCGACTTTACATTAAGACGATAAAAATCTAAAAAATCTACTGTGAATTTGACAGAACTTGCTAAAACTTACGCGAAACTTTAATACATCAAAAAAAAATCATGCATTGTGTCTCATTACAAAAGTTGTGGTAAGTTTACAAAATGAGAAACTTATGAAAAGTTGTCCGCAACTTCTTGATTTTTGCGTGGGTAAATATAGGCAATTTAAAAAAAAAATCAATTGTAAAATTTATAGCACATATATCACTTCGAGACGAATAGTTAAATGATTTGAATGACTTGCGTTCTTCCAAAATGGTGACGAATTTATAACTTCTCTAAAAAAACAAGAACTCACCGAATCTTGAATTTTGTGAGAACGCGGGATTGATTTATTGTAAATTAAAAAATAATAACGAGTGGAAACTCGTGATTCCACGCAAATTTTTGCAGAAGTTACTGAACGAAATTCACATTCAGCTCAGATACGTGGGTAGTTTAAAGCTATATAATTATTTAAATCAATTTTTTTATTGGCGAAATCGTTTACAAGAGGGTGTGACATTTGTTAAAGAGTTAAATATTTAAACATGCGTATGGAAGGTCCATACGATTTTTAAAGGCTATATATTCAAAAATTTGCTTACTGTTAATTTTTATGGACCGCTGCGGAGCTCAGCCTCGGGACTCCAGTATATGTTTGTTCTCCAGAACGTATTTTCAAAATTTGTAATATTATATCCCATTGGTCGAGCAACTACCCAGATTTGTCTTTCGAAATTAACAAAACATTATTTTAAAGACGTTGAAAAACCGGAACGTATATTATTGAATAATGGTACTCCATATGGTTCGCCTAAGTGGAAGACGACTCTCGAATCTTGTGGAATCGCGGTTTTATACTCGTCAGTGCGACACCCGCAGTCAAATCCGGTTGAACGCACAATACTTCAGCTTGGGCGTTTATTTAGAACATATTGCGTAAAAAAATACGTTACATTCTGGTAAGCCTGTAAAGGAATAGTATATAACGATACGAGTGTGCGAAGCAAGCGATACAAGAACTCGTCTTTTTGCCACCCTCGCTTCGTTCGGGCGGCAAATGCGACTCGTGCGTGAATCGCCTGCTTCGCACACTCGTATCGCAATATACTATTTAAGTTATTTCCTACGATTAAATTCGCGCCGATTAAGCATGACATTCAAATTCAAATAGTAAACGAAAAACTTACACAGGCTTTTGAAAATCAGTGTAAAATACAAAAAAAAAATTAGTCAACTTAACCTTGATATCGGAGACCTTGTATTACTTAGAATACCTCATCTTTCGGACGCTATGTAGAAGCGTATTTATAAATTCTTTCATATGTACGAAGGTCCTTTCTTGATAGGAAAGAAAATAGGAAATAATGCTTTTGAAATAGTAGATCCGAAGAACAAACAAAAAATAAGAGGTGTATTTAAGGGGACCAGCCTGTGTTCAACTTGCAAAAAAAAATGATCAATAATTTATATATTATATTTTATTGAAATATATTTTATTGAAATATTACACCTCAAAATACTTAATATTACTTCAGTTATACGTACTTTACTTTTTATTGTATTTTACAGATTGTCGAAACCTATCTCATGACCAGATCACGGGATTGGGATGAGGTCCCTGGCGGAAGTATTCTTTGTATATTTTCGTACATTTCTGTATCTTTCCGTACATTTTGGAACATTTTCATATATTTCCGTACATTTCTGTAGATGTCTGTACATTTCTGTACATTTCTGTACATTTCTGTACATTTTTATCAGTTTTAGACTTTTTTGCAAAAATGTACAGAAATGTACAGAAATCTACAAAAATGTACGGAAATGTACAGAAATGTGTGAATATGTACGGGAATGTACAAGAATGTACAAGGATATGAGCTCAACAATTTCGAATAAAGAAATATTAAATTTTATTCATTTCAATTAGAAATAAGCCAGAATTAATAAAGGAATAACTATAAATCAAACTGCAATAATTGGCAATTGTTTTTTTTTTTAAACTATATTTATGAAGCATTAATCTCCAATACAGGCTTCTGGTACATTTATTATATAATTCTTATTATTAACATTCATTAAAATACATTGCGTGTACAAATCTTTTATTTTACAATATTCAAGGTTGTCGTGGTAAATTTCACATTCCTTTACATGTCTCAATGCAGAGCAAATACTTCCATTTATTTTAATTTTTGAGAAAATAATTATAATTTTTTGTTCCTTTTTTTTGTAACAGCGTATATGTTTTTTATTTATTATATTAAAATTTTGTTTCTGTCCGTCCTTCCGTCCGTCCGTCCGTCCGTCCGAGAGCGGGAGAGCGAGAGAGCGAAAGAGCGAACGAGAGAGAGAGAGAACGAGAGAGCGAGAGAGAGAACGAGCGAGCGAGAGAGAGAACGAGCGAGCGAGAGAGAGAGAGAGAGAGAGAGAGAGAGAGGGGGGGGAGAGAGAGAACGAGTGAGAGAGAGAGAGAGATTGATTGATTGATTGATTGAATGGCTTTATTTGGCCTTTGGGATTTAAACCCCGTAGGCACTCATGTACATAATACAATTTGCTAAATAAACTATTAACAATAAATAAAATAACAAAAAAAAAAATATGTACAACTATAATAACAATAATAACAATAATAAAATCAAGTGAGCTATAAAATCGATAAAATAAAAATAAAATACAATAAATAATTCAACAATAAAAATAATAATAATAAAGCAAAACAATGGATATACTATTATAATATCTAAATAACTAAATAACCTATACGAGGCGAGGGATACGCGGTGGGGTTATCCCCTCATGTTGCATCCTGGTGTCCCAGGCAGTCTGGTCGAGTCCAAACAAATAGTGAAATAGCGAGTCTTTGAATTTGGCGATGGATGATTTATCAAATGTATGTGGAGGGAGTTCATTTATGATCTTGGATGAGGTGATGATGAACGATTTATTTAAAGCCTCCGTACGAGGTGGAAGGTAATTTAATGATTTTATTTGTTGACGAGTGGAAGTGCGGTGATTATGTTGCGAGGTGTTTAGTTTAATGAAATGGTTTGCCAGGTAACTAGGAGAATTGTGACAGATGATACTAAAAGCAAGTGAACCGATGATGTATGAGCGCCTGGACTCGACTGATAACCACCTGAGACCTAACCTATACGGAGTGACGTGCTCTCTCCTCGGTATGTCACCCCACACGAACCGTACACAAGCATTCAATAGTCTTTGTAATTTAAGATTTCTGGTCTGGTCAACATCGTCATAGACCGCACACGCATAATCAAAGTGAGGAAAGACAAGTGCCTCTACCAGTCTTTTCCTGAGACCACGTGATAAGGTTTTTCTATAGTATCGTAATGAGTGTAAAACACCATGCACACGACTCGATATAGATGACACTTGCCTTGCCCAATCAAGAGATGGAGTAATCGTGATCCCGAGCGACTTAACCTCACATTCATACTTCAAAAAGTCCATTTCCAATTTTACCTTAGGGGCAGTGTTCAAGTCGATACGCGATAAAAAAGCCTGGCTACCCAGAATCATAACCTTCGTTTTTTTAACATTTAACTTAAGTCCGTTATTGTGAGCCCATAGGGCTATTGCATTTGCATCCTGAGTAATACGCTGTACTCCCATTTCAAATTCCGCAGGAAAAAACGAATGGTAGACCTGGGCATCGTCGGCAAACAGCATATATTTGCTGTGTGTGAGTACTTTCGGCAGATCGTTAATGAAAATAGAAAAAAGAATCGGGCCAAGAACACTGCCCTGAGGCACACCAGCATTAATTTTCAGCCAATCTGAGCGCTCACCAGATTCATTCTCCACGGCATGCATGCGACCTACAAGATACCGATAAAACCATGTAAGCACGTTATCGGAACAACCAATATCACTTAATTTTTTAATTAATTTATCATGGGGTACCGTGTCGAAAGCCTTGGAGAAATCAAACAGGACAAGAATCGTGATCTTCCTGGCATCAATTGCTCTCCTGACATCATCAATGACTCCCAGGAGTGCCGTCTGGGTACTGTGTCCCCTGCGGAAACCTGCCTGTCTCTCAGTGAGGATATTATTCTCCTCAAGGTATTCAGAAAATTGATTGTGCACTAGTCTTTCTAAGATCTTTGAGAGTTCACAAAGCTTTGCTATCGGCCTTGTGTCAGAACACGATTCCATCCTGCTCGACTTCGCCAAAGGAAACAGCAGCACCCTCTTCCAGTATTCAGGATAATATCCAGTTCAAAGCATATAATTAAAAACATCCACGAGGTGCAGAGTTAATTGAGGCTCTAATAACTTAAGCATTTCTACGGATATGCCATCAATCCCCACTGCCCTCGAGGACGCTCCCCGAATTGCGTTCTGAACTTCTTTAGTAGTGATATTGGAGAATTGAAAAGATGAGGAGGAGGGTGATAAAGGACATGAATTACATAAAATGGTTGAAAAAGACTGAATGGACAATGGCTGTACGTGATTTGAGACAGATGCGTAATAATTGTTAAGCTGTTGTAAGGTGAATAAATTAAGTGGCGATGGATTTGTCTTAGTACTAAGACCCATGCTTTTCAGGCATTTCCAGGACCTTTTGGGATCGTTTGCCCTGTCAAGTTTATTTGCCACGAAGTGAAATTTACTCGAGTTTACAGCATTCGAGACATGATTTCTGAGCCCTTTATAAACTTTGTAATCTTCACTCAAACCAGTAGTACGAAATCTCTCGAAAGCTGTATTTCTGTCCTTGATTATCAGTTTAATGTCCCTGGTAATCCATGGCTTGTGCTTTATTTTTATAGAATATGACTTGATTGGTGCTAACAAATCAAATGTCGAAAGAATTGCTTTATTTATGAGTGATACATTTTTTGAAATAGTGATATGATTTATATTTGATGAATGATTTTGATATGAGAGCAGACCGTGATGGTGGTTAAATAAGGACAAATCTGTAGAATTATGCTGATCAGGCCTATGAGGACTAGATGATTGTGATGAAGACAAATAGTTGATAGATGAGGTGAATGTGGTTGCGAGGTTATGAAGGTTGATCTCTCCCAGATTTCGTTTTCCAAATACCCTCACGTCTGACGGCGTGTTAGCAATCCTTTAAGTAATGCTTATAGCATCATGACCTGCTGCAAAAGGAGCTGTTGTTTTAATATATTCGTAATCGGGCATTGGTTCACGAACTAGGAAGAGATCTAACCATGTATGAGATGGCCCGCCCGACGTCATTGAATGGTGTGTTGGCTCTGACCGGATGAGTGTAAGTCCCAGTGCTGATATGCTTTCTCTAAACTTATTTGCCATAGCACTAGAGGAATTCATGTCAATATTGAAATCCCCAGTGACTACGACGTATTTGTATCTCGGTAGTATGTCCGACAAAATCTCGAAGAATTCTGTAGGGTAGGTGGCTGTTGGCCTGCGATATACCACCGCCAACACTAAAGAGTCAGCCTTACCCGTCAAACATAAAATTAAAAATTCCGGAGTATTGGAGAAAACCGGTTCAGAGTGCGCGATGACCTTCACTCCAAAACTTTCCCGGACATAAGCCGCCACACCACCCCCCTCCTTACCCTCTCTATCCAAGCGATGCAAAGTATATCCTGTTAATTTAACAATTTCTGAGGAATCATGCTTAGTAAGGATGGTTTCTGTGATTGCAATGACATCGTGAGAGGCCGGGTGAACCAATGCTTCAATGGATGAAAAATGTGTTTTGAGTCTATTGATATTTGAATGGAAAATGGAAAATGATTTTGATGATTTGGCCCGACCAGCCCTGTCTCATTTAGAATGAGTAGGAAGAGGAGGAAAGCTAGAAAGTTCAGTATCCGAGCTTACTCGCCTCAACGGACCGTCCCTCACCTCTCGCATAAATACTACTAAATCTAATACTATGGGCCTCGCATAACCCAATTCGCTTGATTTTCGAACGGCCGCTTGCCACAACTCGAACACCGGTTTTGGCCAAAGAGGCCTTATAAACAATGAGTTTTCATCACCTTCACCAAAAATGTCGCGAGCTCTTCGTCCTTTCAAAAGGTGCGCCTTCTCCATTACTGCATCTCTGGAGACATTCGACGAGAATTTGATGACCATTCCACGCGAACGCACTTGAGTAGGAGGGGAAACCGTTGACTTGGATTTCTGTCGCGGAGTCCAAGGCCGAAGATCAATCACCTGGTTCAGTAGTTTCGGCAGCTTGATTGCCTCTAAGATATCTGCAATCAGCTGATTTTCAGACTTCTCTGTCTTACCCGGTAACCCCGTGACAAGCAGTTCGCAGGAATCTTTCAGCGCTGGAGACTGTGCAGCTTTTATATTGCCGTTTTCTATGCTGGTAACCCTATTTTCCAGTTTATTTATTCGCTCATCCAAAACTGCGTGCTTTATCTCAATCTCCTCCTCTATCGAGCTGACCTTCGCCTTTAAGTCTTTCAGCTCCGTTTTTACTTCATCAACTTTATCCTCCACACGGCTCACCACCTCCAAAACCGATTTTAAGTCGCTCCTTAAGCTGTCTTGCAAGCTCCGCGTGAAGGCTTCTACCCACGGTGGCGGGCCATCCGCCATTGATACGGAGTCGGCGAGCGTGTCTTGCGCGACCTGATTGGGCTTAGTGGGCGGAGCGCCGCGAGGTTGCTTAGCAACCTGCGACAATGATGGCGACGGAAGCGAGGCTACGCGCTTCGCGCAAGAGGTGGTAGGAGTAGGCGTGGTCGCCGTTGCGGCACTGTCGGTCGCGTTAGTCTGGCGCGGTAACCCGGGCGGTGGCGCCCTCGTGTCGACTAGAGCTGTAACTTGGGTCTTTAATTTATTTTTCGCGAGCACGCAACAGCGCCGCTCGGACGATCCCGGCACGACCTCGAAACAATTCATATGAGCGATGTTGTTACATATATTACACACCTCTGTGTAGTCCTTTCGCGTCAGCCGTGCTCCGCAAACAAAGCAGCCCCGCGGTGTTGCCATTTCTGCAAGTCGATAGTCGCAACGTTGGCCTGGACTCCGCGCGCAGATCTTGCCGCCCAATTCCTGCCGCTTGCAAATTCCTCCGGCTAACCTCGAAGATATAGCAGTCAATTTCTCTTGATTTCTGGACGACTGTCTACAGCAAAAGTGCAACTAATTTACTAGGTACGAGCTGTAGACAGCGGCCGTCCGATTTGCAATGTGCGCGCCAGAGAGAGAGAGAGAGAGAGAGAGAGAGAGGGGGAGAGAGAGAGGGAGAGAGGGGGAGAGAGAGGGAGAGAGAGAGCGAGAGAGAGAGAGAGAGAGAGAGAGAGAGAGAGAAGGAGAGAGAGAGAGCTTCCATGACTGATAAGTCATGGTACTCGTCAGTGTGCAGAACACACTGGATCTCGTGAGTGCGCGCGGAGTTTATATATGCCCGGCTGCTTCGCGCCCCCTCCCCGTCAGACGATACGTATTGAGCGCATGTGTGCTTTGTTACGTGCCAGAGAGAGGGAGATAGTGGGAGGGAGAGAGGGAATTATGATTATGATATTAATAATAATAATAATTATTATTATAATAATTATTATTATTATTAATAATGATAATGATAATGATAATCATAATGATAAACATAATGATAATAAAAGATGATACCAAACAGAGAGGATTCAGAATTAATTGAACACATAAATTTACGTAAATATAATATTTTTTATCTAATTTTATATAACTGTATATTATGTTACCCTCCCCATATGGTTTTGTATAGTTATATACATTACCGTACATATTCATACATTTTTATACATTTCTGTAAATTTCCGTATATTTTTGTACATTTCCGTACATTTCTGTACATTTCTGTACATTTTTGTACATTTTTGTACATTTCTGTAAAAAAGTCTAAAAACTGATAAAAATGTACAGAAATGTACAGAAATGTACAGAAATGTACGGAAATGTACAGAAATGTACAATGAATACTTCCGCCAGGGGTGGGGCTCATTTTCAAGCTTATTAAAATAGTTAGGGACTGAGTGGAACAAAATATCATAAAAGTCAATGTAAACATAGTTACATTCAAAAATATGTTATTGGTGTTAATAATTTTTCACTTTCTTGTTATACTTTTGAAATTAGTACTTATGACATAAATATTTTTATTTTCTGCTGCACTCAGTTCTTAACTACTTTAGTTAGCTTGAAAATGGTCCCAACTAGACCCTGATCCGTTAACTTACAATGTAGATATGCTGCGACAAATGCAAGAAATCTTTAAATTTTAAAACTGCCACAAATTCACTTTAAAGTTTAGTACAATATGTTTTTAAAAAATTTTTACTGACTTTAAAATACTTATTTTGTACTTGCAGCTTCTACATTCTTTTTATACTTCTTATATATATTTAATATTGAAATATATGAAAAATAAGAATATACAAGCTTATTATCAGTTTTCACAAAAATGCTTAAGAAATACAGAAATGATACTTATATTTTTTTGTCAGTGATCCAAAGCAGTTTGATAAATCTTCAAGAAGTTTTTACTTATTTGATTTCTGACACACGGTATTCCTAACATCATCTGTCAAAGTCTGCTTACCAGCACCTATTACATATACAAAAATAATAACATGCTATTTAATCTTATTATTATTTAAAAATAACTATAAATTTGAAATCTACATAATTTAAAACAATATACAAAAAGAACAATTGGATAAATAAATAATAAATAAATACTACTTATATACATATATATATGGGCTATTTTACGTCAAGTGGTACGATGAAAATTTTAAATCGCTCCAAAATTTGAGAACAGGCTGGAAGTATCTTCAAGAAGATGGAAAAAAAATTTTAGGTGTTAAAAATAATTTGCCTAAGAGTTATTCCACCATGAAAAATGGAAATTTTTCAATTTTTTAGAAAATTTTCTATTTTTAAAGCCATTTATCTCAAAATCTATTAATTTTTTTGAAAAATCATTACAAACAACTTTTGTGCAAAATAATCTTTAAAATTTATCTACCTGGGTTACAATTCTTAATTTTAAAATCTCGAAGAGACAGGGCATTCGAAAATATTGAATATCAAAAAAAGGCGACCACGCCACAATCGATTTTGATCTAACACCGCTCAAAAGATCACATTTTTTGAGAGCTTTTGAATGGCGGCGGTTAGATTATTGGCCAAGACCGCTGGTGTAAGTTATGCCTCATAAACCTCATAAAATCACTAATTTTCATGTATTTTAGGGCATAACTTACAACAGCGGTCTTGGCCAATAATCTAACCGCCGCCATTCGAAAGCTCTCAAAAAATGTGATCTTTTGAGCGGTGTTAGATCAAAATCGATTGTGGCGTGGTCGCCTTTTTTTGATATTCAAAATTTTCGAGTGCCCTATCACTTCGAGATTTTAAAATTAAGAATTGTAACCCAGGTAGATAAATTTTAAAGATTATTTTGAACAACAGTTGTTTGTAATGTTTTTTCAAAAAAATTAATAGATTTTGAGATAAATGGCTTTAAAAATAGAAATTTTTCTAAAAAATTGAAAAAATTTCCATTTTTCATGGTGGAATAACTTTTAGGCAAATTATTATTAACACCTAAAATTTTTTTTCTATCTTCTTGAAGATATTTCCAGGCTGTTCTCAAATTTTGGAGCGATATAAAATTTTCATCGTACCACTTGACGTGAAATAGCCCATATATATATATATAGTGTAACGGAAATCGTCACATAACTATTTGTAGCAGATGAAGTATTTAAATTCATTTTAATTGTAAGTCGTCGGAGCCTTTGGTATGTCAAGGCCAACCGACAACATTTGTTTACTTGAACTCAAGTGTACAATTACGCGCGTAATAGTACGTAGGGATGAGAGCGCGAGAGAGTGTGTGTGTGTTCCCCACTCTCATTCCTTTTTCGGAAAATTCGGCGATTGCCTAATTCAGTACGTCCCGATCCGCCGCTTGAGGCGGACAACTCTAACCGGTATCGAGACTCAGTGTGCTATGCTAAATAAGGCGCGTGAGGCGTAAAAGCCATCGGCCGTCGGTATCCGGATCGTCCTCGCGAGGTGTACCACGAGTGACTTGGTGTGTGAAAAAGGACGGGGTTGTGTGTGAGTGTCAACGCGGTTCGCAAGGAACTCGCCGCGGCATTGGGCCGCCTAACCACCACCGCAGCCGACGTCGGTCCTTCGTTGCCCAGGAGGCCACCGGGACACGGATCGGCCGATACTTACGCCCGCGCGAAATATTTCTTCTATTTTTATTTCAACTTATAGTGCGTTTATTGGTCTCCCCGCTCCCGCCGGAATTTTCTAAATTTAAATTAAATCTTGTCGAGGCAAGGAGGATCGCTCAAATCCTCCACACCGTGCGTCCCAGCGAACTCGTGTTCCTGGCGACGCAACGGCCCGCAGTTCGCGGTAATAAATAAATGAATTGTGTACGCGGTATTGGGCAACGTGGCCCAACGGTTAATTTTAATTATTAAATTTAATTAATGCTACCGGGTACGCGAATACCACGTACACATGGAGACCGTGACAGAACGTACTGTTTCGTCCTCGCCGATTTTTTTAAATTAAAATAAAAGTGACGGACATCTCTTCACGCGCGAGCAGTGTCGTGGCGAAATTAGTGAGCGGGTTGAGTTTTGAGAGAGAGAAAGAAAGAAAGAGAGAGATTGATTGATTGATTGATAAATCTTTATTAGGCTACGGGGGCAAGCCCCCAGAGTAGCACAAATTGCATAACAATAGTACATTAAATAACATTTAATTATTTGCTAAAGTGCAAAAACGCAAAGGCGCAATCGGATAGACGCTAGTAGGCACTAAAATATAGTTAATAGATAACATAAAATAAAAATAACAAAAAAATAAAAATAAATATAAAAATACATATAAAAATACATATAAAAATAAAAATATAAATAAATATATATATAAAGAAATATAAATATAAATATAAAGCGCAGCTAAGCTATAAGTCGAATGATTGCATAATTGCATCACGTAATCTTAATGAGGACGCATAGTAGGGTAAGCCAGAGCCGATATTGAAGTACACAATGCATGGGCGGCCTACCACGACGGAATCTCAATTAAGGTAATCCCTTCTTCTTCCACGCGTCTAGCCCATGTCTGTCGGTCGAGCTCAGCAAGATACTTACGTAGTTGATGCTGAAATGAATGAAGGTGATCAGGGTCGAAGGTCAGGTCGGGAAAGTTGTTGAGGAGTTTAGTGGCAGTGATCGTGAAAGACTGGTTCAGCGGCTCTGTACGAGGCGGATGGTATGTGAGAGGTCTACGCTGAAAGCGCGAGGAGGTGCGGACGTCAGGACGAGAATCGGTGAGGACAAAATGAGTGCTGAGATATGATGGCGATGCCGCAGAAATGATTTTAAATGCCAATGAGCCAATGAGATAAAGTCTCCTGAGCCCGGCCGACAGCCAGCCCATCTCCAATCGGTAAGGCGTGACGTATGCCCGTCTGGGTATATTAACCCAGACAAAGCGAACGCACGCGTTAACTCACGAGTTAACACGCGAGTTCTCTTGTATGGTCAACGTCGTTATAGACCGCACATGCATAATCCAGGTGGAGCCAAATCAGGCTCTCAACCAGCGATTTCCTCGACTCCCTAGACAAGGCTCGTCTGTAGAATCTGAGGGTGCGCAGAGCCCCATGGACACTCTGTGATATCGACGACACATGTTTAATCCAATCAACAGTTGGAGTGATCCACACCCCCAGAGACTTCACAGCACACTCATATGGCAGCAGCGTGCCGTTCACACATACTGGCTCAATGCCTCCAAGATCAAATCTAGAGATATAGAGTTGACTACCTAGCAAAATAACCTTAGCTACTGCACTAGCATCCCGAGTCACCCTCTCCACAGCCAGGTCGAATTCCGCCGGGGGAAATGAATAATAAAGTTGAGTGTCGTCTGCGAAAACCATAGGTCGCGAGTGTTCCAGGACCGCAGGCAGGTCGTTAATAAAAATTGAAAAGAGGAGGGGACCAAGAACACTACCCTGTGTGGCGCCCGTAAAGACAGCGGACCATCAACGGCCTGCGTGCGACCCTGCAAATACGTGTAAAACCATTGAATAACGATCTCTGAACAGCCAATTGCTCGAAGCTTACGTAGGAGTGTTCCATGGGGGACCGTATCAAAGGCCTTAGAGAAGTCGAATAAGACCAGCAGAGTTAACTTACGTTGGTCGATACCCCTGCGCACATCCTCAAGCACCCCAAGCAATGCCGTTTGTGTACTATGTCCCCGGCGAAATCCAGCCTGTCTGCAGGAGAGAAGATCACTCTCCTCCAAGAATCTCGACAGCTGTCCGTGCAATTCGCTCGAGCAACTTTGACACCTCGCTCAGCCGCGCTATAGGTCTAGTTTCTGTAACGCTGCTACATACACTGGACTTTGCCAGCGGATACAGCAGCGCCCTCTTCCATTGTGAGGGAAAGCAGCCCGACCGAAGCGAGGCATCAAAGACGCTCGCCAGGTGGCCCAGAATTGACGAGCCCGCGAGCTTAAGCATAGGAACAGAAATGCCATCAACACCGATCGCCCGCGAGGTCGCCCCCTCCAAAGCTTTGCCAACATCCGCAGCTCCAACTCGATTAAAGTCAAAGCGACATGGGGTCGCGACTGGAGCAAACATTAATACGTCCGTCAAGACATGGCGCGAGATCGGGTCGGAACGGCACGAAATGCCCGCGTAGTGCGCATTCAGTTCATTCAGAGAGAATAACGCGGAAGGAGAGGGCCTCGCGCGACCTGAAATGCCGTAGCTTTTTAAAATGCGCCATTTTGATTTGGCATCAGCAGCATTACTCAGTTCGCGATTGATAAATTTAAATTTGGCCGATTCCAGGGCGCTCGAGGCCGCACTCCGAAGGCGTCGATAACGTTCAGAATCACTCACATCATTGCTAAGCCTAGCGGTACGGTAAGCTCGCTTTCTCTCCCTAATCAAGCGGCTGACTTCTGACGTCACCCAAGGCGTTCGTTTTGAATTTGTACCATGCATCTCAATAGGTGCCAGCTGATCGAACGCATATACAATAGCCTCGCTCAAATTTCGCACAGCAGAATCAATAGCGGCGTCATTGTCAGACTCACGAAATTCACGAGCTAATTCATCACGCAGGCCTGTGGGACGATCTTCTATTTCGAGGTTAGGAACAAAATTGAAAGTAGCGGCGAAACGCTCGCCATTAAGCCCCCTCAGTCGGCGACGCGTCACCAATCTCAAGGCCACGGCTAGTGAAAACAGTGTCGCCAACCCAAGATCACACAGCCATACCACTCAAACTACCGATATATGAAGCTAACCTCACTTTTGGCTGCACAACTTCTTACTTGAACAAAATACAAGCCGGTTCTTGAAACATGAAGATTTATGTCCCAAGTTGGCTTGCATAAGTTTGCTTGCAAGCTCCTGGAACAAAAACGCCCGAAGGCAAAAGGCGGCAGCAGAAATATCTCGACAGAGTAGGAGCAAGCACAAGAGCGTTTTTGCATACTCACCGAGAGAGAGAGAGAGAGTAAGTTGCACGAGTTAGTGTATCCGAGGAGAGGTATACGCCGGTATATCGGGAGAGAGTTCACGCGCGACCGTGTTTAGACGGAAGCTCCCGATCTCACCGAGATCGGTTTTT
The DNA here is from genome assembly GCA_026168455.1 of Theocolax elegans. NCBI lineage: Eukaryota > Metazoa > Arthropoda > Insecta > Hymenoptera > Cerocephalidae > Theocolax > Theocolax elegans. The sequence continues at coordinate 64,090,655 of CM047426.1, forward strand.
CCCGATCGCAGCTTGACGGGAGATCGTTGCATGGCTTGCATGGGATCGGCAAGGTAGGGAGAGAGTAGCTTGTGCCGCGGATCGCGGGCAGCGAGAAAAGACTTCGCGAGAGCTGATCATCATCGGCTCTCTCCGATTGCGCCCGCGAGTGGGAGTGAGAGAGAGAATCCCTAGTCGCGGGGAATCGGTGGTAGGTGCTAGGCGGCCTATCCTGTGTGTGAGGGAGATAACGCGACCGCCTAGCCCTTTCGCGTATAAAGTCTTCGCAGCTGGTTTCGCCGAGAGAAACCACTGCCGCGAATTATTTTATTTTTGTTTTAATAAAATAAACTCTTTCCCGCGCAGAATCTAATTTATTTTTGGTGTGAGAGTGTTTTGAAAATAGATTCCTTCGGGAGAGGTAGCTATTCCTACCCCCTACCCTATTAAAGAAAATTATAAACAATTTTTTTTTCTTTATATACGGGATGCGGCGAAACAATTATTGTTCTTTTATTTTCAGTTCGAGAGCACAGTATTTTTTTTTGCTCTCCTTCCCTCCCTGACCCACATACATTATATATAGTAATATTAATTTAATATCTTGTATGTACTATTTATTACTATTCATTTTTATAATATATGTAATTTATTTTTGTGTGTATAAAATAAAAAATGGTTCGATGAATAAAAAACTGTTTGTATAGGATGTGTATTATTCGGTAAATCCACCAGTAATTTGAAATTAGTTATTCGGACATCGAGATAATGAATATATAAGCACACGCGTGCCGAGTCCATCACTAACCTCAGTTCAATGTTTGTTTCAAGCAAACTGTCACAGCTATTTCATATTTTATTTAAGTTTATTAATGTAAGTTCTTAATCAGGACAAACAATTTCTTGATTAAAACATTACTTTATTACAAACAAGTATCAATCAAACTAGACTTATATACTTATTATTTTTATCCCAATAATCTGTCGTATAATTATTTCTTTTTGTTTCTCATATTACACGTGTTGTGCTTTATTTTTTCTGCTTTTTTTTCTATACTTTACAACATTATATACTCTGTGAATGTTATTTATATAAACACCTATAAATATATATTTTTATGTAAATACATTGTTTATTTATAGATATTTAAGTTATTTAAATAATATGTATTATTTACACACTTGTTTCTATTCAATCTTCTACGAGATTGTAATAGCAATCATAGCCAGTGAAAATCGAAGATAGTGACAATGTATGTATTTTTTATCGTTTTCTTGGTTATAATTTTGAAGCTAAACGATGTATGTATTATAAAGTATTTTAATGTATATCGCCGTATTTGTATGCGCAGTACGGTACTTGTCAAAGAATCATTGTAACTAAGAGTGGTCACTATACGTCTCAAAACTTAATTTGACCAATTCCGTAGCTCTTCAAAAGTTTGTATTTTAAATGTTAGCCAATAAATTTTTCTAATAAGTACTGTATTGCCAAGTCCAACTAAACAATTCTTTACCAGGGTTATTTGGGAAGTTCAAACAGCGTTCCGTTTGAAAAGTCAGTTAAGATTTTTTAATATGGTTTTGCTGAAGTACTGGTGTTTGAAAAAAGTATTCGACAAATACTTTTACTCGAATACTAGTATTCCTACCAAAGTATTCGTTAAATATTTTTTGGAATACTTTTCAAAATTGCTTTAAATTCACTTACACAGTTCCAATTACATAGATATCACATTTATGTGCTTTTATTATCAGTTATACACAAAAAAATTTTGGCACTAGAAATTTCCAACTAATTGCAATATATTAGTCCCAATATTAATTTGAACTATATATTACATAAATCGTAATCTATAAATAATTAAATGTGAATATAGTGCTTCAAATAATACCTAACTTAAAAATTTATCAACAGAGGAATAAAATATATGCAAGCTGGTCATAAATAAATACTAAGAATTATTAATTTCCCTCATCTCCCCGTTCGTAACACTTTATGCTAGAGTTGAGTGTATATATACAGTATTAAAGAAGTACAATAGTGTTTATATTTTAGGCACTATGAGATTGAATGTACCGGTCAATTGCGGTATTTCCAACTTGGATATGTAAAAGTCCCATGTCAGAAACACCTTGGTCCGTACAATGATTGAACTTACATATCCCTTATTTGTTATTTCAGAAATACTATTATTTGGGAATACAGAATTTTAGATTAGCTTGGAATCTCGTACATTGCATTTAAATTAGTAGTGACTGGAAAATTGCCTAAGATTCAAAGACTTATTTTAGAAGAAGCAATACATAAGTTATTGATTTAATATTTTATTATAATTTTGCATCTATAAGTAAAATAAATGTTAGTCTTTTGTACAAGTTTTACTTAGGTATTCGTAGAAATTATGTTCTCTATTACCATTCTATATAGTCTTTAAGATATTGTAACATTTATGTTTCATTCTTTAATGTGTGAAACATATTTTTACCATAAATAAATCTGTATTGATTCTAAGTTTGTGAAAGTGATGAACACATACATGACATATAAAAGTACAAAAAGTTATAGATTGTAGGAGAACAATGACTTATTGACTTAGTTAAAATTTATTTTTCTTTCTGAAATTATTCAAATCAATGTGACTATCAAATATTCACGTCACTTACAAGGAGAGTCTACACATTTTAGAAAACGGATGCTTACCAAGCTTTAGGATATGATTTCTACTATAAAAGCCGGAGTTTTAGATTCCAATGACCTTTTTTATGATAGATATAAATAAATAACAAAAAATCTCGCTGAAAGAACCATTTACTTTGATTGCTTATAACACGAAAACAAGTAAAGATATACATTCAAACTAAATTTTAAAAAAACTGAGATTGAGTAGTTATGCTTTAAAAAAAAGAGAATCTTAAATATCTTAGTTTGATGAAAAGCTATGTAAGAAATAAAAATAATATGAAATTTTATCGAAAATTAGGCATTGCAATTTCATGATTTATTTAGGCCAATATTTCGTTTAATGTTTATTTCTTCCAGAGCTTTGACCAAATTAAGATATTTGAGATTCTTATTTTAGAACATACCTACTCAATCTCAGTTTTCTTTTAAAATTTAGTTCGAATGTATATCTTTATTTGTTTCCGAGTTATAAGCAATCAAAGTAAATGGTTTTTTTAGAGAAATTTTGTGTTATTTGCTTATATATCTATCACAAAAAAGGGTATTGGAATTTAAAACTCCGGCATCCTTCATATTTTTATAATAGAAATCATATTCTAGAGTTTGGAAAGGATCTGTTTCCCAAAGGGTGTAAACTCTCCTTGTTAGTATTACGTTCACGAAATTCGTTTAGTTCACCAAATTTGCAAATGTTTAATTGTATATAGATTCTATGAGTGATTTAATTAATTAGTAATTTATATAATTAGGATCTAATTTGCAATTGACAAGAAACTGAATACAAGTAAACTTTATAGAAAATTAAAAGATGTAGTAGCTATAAGGATGGAGAACGATGGCTTGTCTAATTGTAATGTGTAAATGTAGTCTTAAGTAATATTATATTCCCTTTTTAAATGATTAAAGTTTATGTAAGCCATAAACATTCATGTCACTTGTAGCAGTGGAATCAAAATAATGCTATACATTTTAAATGTTATACATTGACACACTTGAAGGTAACCTATTAACGACTGTTGAGAGACACACAAATAAAATAAAGGTCTTACACAATAGTCAAACAGCGAAAGGTGCGGCTATGTGTACTGAAATCGACTACAAAGTGAACACTCTTGAAAGTCGTCTTAATCTCATTGCATAAACGGATTGCCTCATACGGTTGGTTTATCAAACTGCGCTTAGCTGTAAAACTTCTTTCTAATCTTCATCTTGCAAGTCTTGCATCGATCATTTTGCGCTGTCAAAAGCTGGTGATAGTTCATTCGATCTTGGTCTTTCTTATCCCAATGATCTTGTTGACATATTCGATAACTTCACGACTAAAGTTTTTATGAATAGAACTCCATCCTCTTCGATCAATAAAATCCTCTCAAGGAGCAAACCTTGGATAGGCACCAGTATTTGCGACATGATGATCAAGAATAGATGTGCGAATATACAAACAAAAACTATCATAATGGCCCATTGCACACTAAATTTAGAACACATAGTTCAACAAAAACTGGCTTGTTGAAATTGACTGATAATATTAGTGCTTGGATTCATAAGAAACTAGTGACTTTACTTTTACTATTTAACTTTAGCAAAGTCTTACACAATCTCTCCTACTCGATTACTTGTTCGACTGAAACAGATGGGCCTTTCCAGGTCTGCCCTCTTATGGATAAACTCCTACTTTACAAACGGTCAGCAAGCAGTTATTTCTTTTGTTAATCTCTCCCTGGATTGAAACAAATTCAGGAGTACCACAGGAATCAGTCCTGGTACCGTTTCTATTTTCTTTATACATTAGTGACATACGTGACTTGTTGATTTTTGCGGGGGTTGAATTCATATTATATGCAGATGATCTGCAAGTTTATATTCAAAGTCATTATCATGACATCGGTGGGGGGATAGCAAGGTTTCAGAAGGTTATACAGAGCTTGTCTGCAAGGTCTGCGGGTGCCACACTTAAGCTCGATGGCTCTAAAACTTAAGCAATTTTATGTGGAAGTCGTAAATATTGGCCATGCGTTGAGCTGGGTGATGGTGTACGCATTCCCTTTGTGCACAAGGTCCAGATTCTTAAAGTCATTCTTGACTCTCAAGTAATTTGGAAATGTCATTTGGATAGCGTTATGAAGAAGGTAAATAAGCCTTTTTATAGTCTGCAGTTTATTCGAAAATACATTAACAAAACTCTTCGCAAGCGACTTGGTGAGGTCTTGCAGTTCCTACATCTGGATTACTGTTCAATAGTTATTTTATTTCGCAAGAGCTTTATAATAGACTACACATGCTACAGAACTCCTTCATGCGCTACGTTTGCCGTATTAGCAGGGACGATCATGTGACTTCCCAAAGAGTTTTCTTGAACTGGTTACGTACAGATACGAGGAGACAATATTTTATGACTGTACTGAAGTACAAACTGATACACATTTGAGTTCCGCAATATCTGGAAGGTTCCTTCTCCAGATATATTTTTAGGGTAACTGTCAAAAGGTTCACCAAGGTAACTAATGACTCCCATGAAGCGATCTTTTCAGGATCAGCGTGCGCATCTATGGAAGTCCCTGCTGGCAGAGATTAAGAACTTATCGTCATTAAAGCGTCTTAAGATTTATATACGGAAGTACTTCTTGGCATTAGATTAACAGAAGAATGAAGAACACGATCTACTTTCCCAAAGGCCGATAAGATTCCGCCGGAGACACAGTACTCAGATCGCGCTGCTCGGGGTGCTGGATGACGTCTGGAGGGGAATTGACCAGCGTAAAGTTACACTCCTAGTCCTGTACAACTTTCATAAAGCTTTTGTCACTGTTCCTCCGGTATGCTTCCGCGAAAGTGATTGAGTGGTTTTAGTCGTACTTGCAGGACCGTATGCAGGCCGTTAAGGGGGATGAGGGCGATCTATCTTGATAGTTGCTTTACTACTCAGGTGTCCTTTAGGGTAATGTTTTGGGCTCCCATTTATTTTGCAATCATAACGCAGTCATAATGCATCTCCCTGTATTTGGCATCTTCTGACAAATTGTAAATCTAATTATCCATTTCAGATTCCTGTCCTGCGGCCCCTGTTGCGCTTTCTCCCATAGAGGTAGTAATATTTAAATGATCTGTAAAACAATTTCACCATCGTTTCAGTTACTGACTAAGATTCACCGTGATGAATAAAATTAATAGTACCAATATGATGGTTGGTTTACTAATCTCATAACCAAATGTAGGCAGTCTAAATTGGAAAATTCAAATACACTTATGGAGCTTAAAGAAGACCTTTACCTTTTTTCTTTAAACATCTGTTTAAACTAAACCGTTTTATCTCAAACGGTATTATTGCTAACAAGACCGAGATTAAATTTTCTAATCTTCCAGCTGAAATTGATAATTTTAATACGGCTATTATTGCAGATGCCATCCTTGTTGCGCTGGGTTTAAGAGGATTCACCCATCAGGTACTGGTTATTTGCTACTGGAATGCAAAGTCTGCAAATACCGGACCCTCTGACACTCTTGTATTGCAATTTAACTCCCATACTGTCAGAGACATGGTGTTAACGACCTTGCAAGCCCGCCGACAGGGAGCCCCGTAGCTCGTGTTCTTCAGTCATGCATCAGCCCAAATTGGTGCTCCGTATAAAATTAGAGAGTTTACTACCGACGCAAAGAGGGACCTTCGCAGTTGCTTTGGTCCCCCGATGTTGGGCAAGATGCAGGCAAGCGCATGTGCTACCCTTGTTGCCTTCGAGCCTGCATTCAGTAGATGTTCTCTGAACGATAGTCGCGCATCCAGCGCGAATGGAGGCCACCGTCCGGACTTGCTTACTACCAACCGTGAAGGTGGCGTACGTCCTTTTCTTTTTCCGGGAGATGAGCACCGCTTCCGTTGTTTCGGCCGCCAAACTCAATCCCTGGCCAATCAGCCAGCCCGCTACTATATCGTTAGGGATGTCTCCGAGGTATTGAACCTCTTCGACGCTCTTCACGACAACAACGAGTGCAAGGTCGTCGGCGTAAGCCATCATCGAAACCCCCTGGGGGAGCCGCTGTCTCAAAAAACCGTCGTAAACGACGTTCCATAACAGCAGCTCCAAGACCGAGCCCTGCGGTACGCCCCCAGTGATGTTATAGGAGCGCATAACCTGCATCAGTGTCGTGAATCAGGGTCCGATCCCTCAGGTAGCTCGAGGCGATTCTTCGCAGATAGAGCGGCACCTTAAGGTGTTCTAGAGACAGTATGATGATGTGCCATCTTACCGAGTTGAAACCGTTCTTTATGTCCAGGGTAATGACTGCGCACATACACCTGACACTTCTACCGCTACTGATGGCGTTCGTGGCGAGTTCAACAACTCGGTTGATGGCGTCTATAGCTGAGTGACCTTTCCGAAAGCCGAACTGGTTCTTGGAGAAGTCTCCTTGCACTGAGACGGCTTCCTCCAGCCTGGCACCTATTACCCACTCAAATAGCTTCCCGCATATATCCAGCATGCAGAGTGGTCGATACGAGGATGGCTCCTCCGGGGGGGGGGGGGGTGCACTTCCCTTTGGTAGGAGCACCAACCCCTGTACCTTTTACTGAACCGGAAAGCATCCATCCTTGAAGCATGCATTCAAGGTGTCCCTAAAAAGATTAGGGACCTTCAACGCCGCGGTCTTAACTGCCAGGCCGGGTATGCCGTCCGGTCCCGGGGCCTTCTTGGGGATGATTTTCCAGGCAGCCACCTTAAGCTCGTCTTCCGATACGTCTGGCGGCTCGACCGCACCATCCACCGCCGTCAGGACCGTGTCTAGTGCTCTGTCCCGTTGTTGTGGGAAGCGATGGCGAACGACTCTGTCGAGGAATTCAAGGGCAGGTTGGTATTGCCGTACCCCTGGGGTTGATCTTATACATGACCGTTTTGAATGGCCTGCCCCAGGGGTCGTTTTCTATCTCCTCGCAGAAGTCGCGTCAACACTTTCTCTTTGCGGCTCTGATGGCAACACTGAACTATTTTCTCTTTTTCTCATAGTCCGCAGTCAGTTCTTTGAACCGCGGCTTCTTTCTTGCTCTTTGGTGCAGTCTTCTAGCCCGCAAATATTCGCGACGCAGCTCCGTTATTTCCTGTGACTACCAATAAACTGGTGGTCGGCCACGAGGATTTAATTTCGTGTCCATGGATGCGTCGCATGCCGAAGTTATAGCAGGCGAAAGGTTTCGGGCTCTCCCGTTGGATGTACCTTCCGCCACTGCCCCCTCCAGGAAGCAATAAAACACCTCCAGTTGGTCAGTTGGAGCCAGTACACAATAGCCTGGTGGTCGCTACCCGTGTATCTATTACTAACCCTCCAGTCGAGTCTTTCCCCCACCATGATCGGGTCGATGAAGGTTAGGTCGACTATCGACGACTTGCCCCCTTTGGCATACGTGGAAGTCGTCCCCTTGTTAGCGATCTCCAACTCCAGTGTAGAGAAGGCGTTACGTTGATGACAAACCCATACGTAAACGAAAAACATTTCAATAATGGATATTTATTAGAATATCTCCAAATTTTTCTATATTTAGAAATACAATCAACGTTAAATTTGACTTTAACCAGCCACTTTCTTCACTTACTTTTGTATTCTAATAAAATTCTTGTTAGACTTGACCTACGTCAAGCCAAATTCTCATTTTAAGCGATTACCGCAAATCACGTTTTTTAAGATGTTTTCTTGAGGTTAGATTTAAAAATCGAAATTCGATTCTCTGTTTAATTCAACATTTGAAATCATCAGATTAACAATGTAGGAATGTTATCGTCTAACCACCAGAGCAAACTACCTTTATTTATGAGCCTGTGACCGTTGAAATTAAATAACTTACAATTAATCCATAATAAATTAACACATGAACAGATATAATAAAAAAAAGCCAAGAAAAGTAATTAAATCAGCTCGTTTTACAGACGGTTAATCCTTGGCACATCAGCTCGATCTACCTTAGCGCAAAAATTTGAATTATGCACAATAATTAATAAATACAAAAACTTAAAAGAAAATTCTAAATTTTATAAATTTATTTATTAAATTAATTATTTTACAACTGGAGATTGAGGATGAAACGCCTTTAATTTTTTAAAAAGGCTGTACTCAGGGAAATTACACTAACCATAGTGAACAAAGAGTAAATAGTGGCTACTTTATTTAAAAGTAAAGCATTTAGTTCGGAGTGACTAATATTATATATTATACCGATATATAGCTATCACCAAACGATAAATTTATTTTTATTTCAAATATCCTGCGACTCGGATAAATACGTCGCACTCTGGCTAGTGGCTCCCTACACCCGTTAGAAAGATCGTCCTTTTTTTGTTATATGTGGGCCATTTTACGTCAACTGGTTCGATCAAAATACTAAAATGCATCAAATTTTGGATACAGACTGGAAATTTTATCCAGAATACAGAAAAAAAATTAAGTGCTAAAATTAATTTGTTTAAAAGTTATTCTAAACTGAAAAAGTGAGTTTTATCACATATTCTTCGACCATAGCTGACTACTGCTATTTATCTCAAAATCTATTAACTTTTATTTGTGACGTGGTGGATCTGTATGAGTACAGATCCCCGTCACTTAGGGCTCTGTAGTACCGACGCGGCCAGCGCAAGAATCGGCACTTGGCATATGGCGCGCGTATCGGTAGGCAGAAGACATGGAAAAGTACAGCTACGACTAATTGCGGGCGTAGCGCAGTGGTAGCGTGAACGCCTTCGGATCCGAAGGGGCTCGGGTTCAAGACCTGACGCCCGTTCCTTTTTTTTAATTTGTAGCAAATGAGTCTCATTGTTACATATTATATAACATTATATGTAACATCGGTTACTGGTTTTATCTATAATTTATTCTTTCGGGTTAGAATTATTAATTCTAAGATCATTGACTCATAAACTACAAGTCAATATTGACATTTAAAATAAGGCATCCACGCCAGAATCGATTTTTTATCCAAAAGTAAAAAAAAGCGTCAAACAATACCTTTCTAACGATCTGTAGCTTATAATTAGCCTAAAATCCTTTCAAATCTTATGGTATTTTAAAAAATTAAAAAAAAGTATTGAAAATTTAAATGGAATTTAACATGTAAATTTTTAAAAGTGTATGATAATTTTTTAAAATACCATAAGTATACATTTACATTAATAAATTGAGTTTACGAATAATTATTAAAAAAAATAATAAAAAATTTATACAATTATTATTTTATACTTAATTCTATTAAAAATTTGGAATTTCTTGTGGTTTTAACCCCCTATGATACCATTGAGTTTTCTTGACTACACCTTTTGTTTAATATGTGTTGATGTCTTAGCATGTATTTTGTTTCATTGTAAATTATTTATTTAATTTCAGCGGTATGCTTATCGAATTGATTATAGGAATTGTAACTTCTTACTTTTGTTCAATTGTAGAGCGACACATCATGAGATACTGTTGTATATTTAATATTTGGCTTACTATATTTCTTCTTTTAATCGAACAATACTTATCTAATATATAATCCAAACGTTAAATATCGAAAAACACCTTCTGTGAAGGTGTAAACATTCGCAAGTATGGTTTAATTTCAATCACACTTTTGCAATTGATATTGAATGCTTAAAATATGTGACGTGGTGGATCTGCTTGAGAACAGATCCCCGTCACTTAGGGCTCTGTAGTACCGACGCGGTCAGCGCAAGAATCGGCACTTGGCTTATGGCGCGCGTATCGGTAGGTAGAAGACGCGGAAAAGTACAGCTACGACCAATTGCGGGCGTAGCGAAGTGGTAGCGTGAACGCCTTCGGATCCCAAGGGGCTCGGGTTCAAGATCTGACGCCCGTTCCTTTTTTAATTTGTAGCAAATGAGTCTCATTGTTACATGGCGCTCAACATAAAAGTACCCAAATCCTTCCAGCACCCTAGTTTCCTAGTTTCTAAGTTTTAATGATTCCATAGGCTTCTGCTTTACCTACGACCCGGCTCCCTATCCTTTCGTCCTAATATTACGATGAATCCGGGGGTATTCATCGTTTAGACGGGGGGAGTTGTGACGAGGTGGATCTGCATGAGAACAGATCCCCGTCACTTAGGGCTCTGTAGTACCGACGCGGCCAGCGCAAGAATCGGCACTTGGCATATGGCGCGCGTATCGGTAGGCAGAAGACGCGGGAAAGTACAGCTACGACCAATTGCGGGCGTAGCGCAGTGGTAGCGTGAACGCCTCCGGATCCGAAGGGGCTCGGGTTCAAGACCTGACGCCCCTTCCTTTTTTTAATTTGTAACAAATGAGTGTCATTGTTACAAATAATAGCATATTACCTTTTTCGATTCTTATAAAGTTTTCGCAATAGAAAGTACTGAAATCAAAATAAAGTCGACAAGTATCTGTTGTTAAATGACACATTTTTTCAGAAATGTATATACTACACATAATTTATTCTATAATTTTTAACCCCGCTATGTCTTACAGCAATAAATAAACAATAGTATTTATAATAATATTCATTTATGCGAAATTAATTTCTTTAAATGTAATAAAATAGAAATTTCTCTTTTTTATTGTTTTTAAATAAAGTAGATACTAGAGTAAATAAAGAGTTAAATAAAGTAGATAATAAAGTAGGTTTGCACTCTTACTTCTCATGGAAAAATTTATATTATCTATAAATATTTTAAGGTTTCTGAAGACAAAAGGTAAAGCTATGTTATATAATTTTTAATGTTTCTCATGAGGCCTGTACATCGTTACAGCGGTTAATAATAATATTTTGTTTCTGTGAAATTACATCAATTTCCGAAAATTATTTATTATTTCATATGATATGAAATGGTGCAAGTATTAATTTATTTAAAAACAATAAAAAAATAGCACATTTCGATACAACCTGTGCGGAGCGAGATTTCACCACGCCAGTTTTTCGGAGCGTGCGTAAAATCGCGTCTCCGCGCACGGTGTATCGAAAAGAAATGTCTGTTTTATTACATTTGAAGAAATTAATTGCGCATAAATGAATATTATTATAAATACTATTGTTTACTTATTGCTGCAAGACATAGCAGGGTTAAAAATTATAAAAAAAATTATGTGTAGTATATACATTTCTGAAAAAATGTGTCATTTATCAACAGATACTTGTCGACTCTATTTTGATTTCAGTACTTTCTATTGCGAAAATATTATAAGAATCGAAAAAGGTAATAATAATTGTTTTAAGCATTCAATATCAATTGCAAAAATGTGATTAAAATGAAAACATACTTGTGAATGTTTACACCTTCGCAGAAGGTATTTTTCGATATTTAACGTTTGGATATTATGTATTAGATAAGTTTTGTTCGAATAAAAATAGAAATATAGTAACCAAATAATTGCAGGACATATACTTTTCTGAAATAAATGTATTATTTTTCTACAGAAATACTTGTCGATTCCATTTTGATATTATATACTTACCAAAGAATCGAACTCATATATATTGGCTTTATAGAAAAAAAATAGTTTTAGCAGCTGTAATAAGAATATAGAGATCCACTTAAATATAACATTGTGTTTCATTTTAAATAATTTTGTACAATGTGGCTATCAAACATTTATCTTACTCAGCGTTGAAAAAAAATAATTCTATACATATCAAATTTACTAAATTTCTAAATAACCTATACATTTGCCAAAGAACTGATACATTGGTTTTATTAAAATGTTAAAGGAGATATTCAATAAATATATTAAGTAAAGAGAACAATAACTTACCAACATAATAAACATGGTTTTAATAAATTATTTAAATTAATCGAACAATACTTATCTAATATAATCCAAACGTTAAATATCGAAAAACACCTTCTGTGAAGGTGTAAACATTCGCAAGTATGGTTTAATTTCAATCACACTTTTGCAATTGATATTGAATGCTTAAAATATGTGACGTGGTGGATCTGCTTGAGAACAGATCCCCGTCACTTAGGGCTCTGTAGTACCGACGCGGTCAGCGCAAGAATCGGCACTTGGCTTATGGCGCGCGTATCGGTAGGTAGAAGACGCGGAAAAGTACAGCTACGACCAATTGCGGGCGTAGCGAAGTGGTAGCGTGAACGCCTTCGGATCCCAAGGGGCTCGGGTTCAAGATCTGACGCCCGTTCCTTTTTTTAATTTGTAGCAAATGAGTCTCATTGTTACATGGCGCTCAACATAAAAGTACCCAAATCCTTCCAGCACCCTAGTTTCCTAGTTTCTAAGTTTTAATGATTCCATAGGCTTCTGCTTTACCTACGACCCGGCTCCCTATCCTTTCGTCCTAATATTACGATGAATCCGGGGGTATTCATCGTTTAGACGGGGGGAGTTGTGACGAGGTGGATCTGCATGAGAACAGATCCCCGTCACTTAGGGCTCTGTAGTACCGACGCGGCCAGCGCAAGAATCGGCACTTGGCATATGGCGCGCGTATCGGTAGGCAGAAGACGCGGGAAAGTACAGCTACGACCAATTGCGGGCGTAGCGCAGTGGTAGCGTGAACGCCTCCGGATCCGAAGGGGCTCGGGTTCAAGACCTGACGCCCCTTCCTTTTTTTAATTTGTAACAAATGAGTGTCATTGTTACAAATAATAGCATATTACCTTTTTCGATTCTTATAAAGTTTTCGCAATAGAAAGTACTGAAATCAAAATAAAGTCGACAAGTATCTGTTGTTAAATGACACATTTTTTCAGAAATGTATATACTACACATAATTTATTCTATAATTTTTAACCCCGCTATGTCTTACAGCAATAAATAAACAATAGTATTTATAATAATATTCATTTATGCGAAATTAATTTCTTTAAATGTAATAAAATAGAAATTTCTCTTTTTTATTGTTTTTAAATAAAGTAGATACTAGAGTAAATAAAGAGTTAAATAAAGTAGATAATAAAGTAGGTTTGCACTCTTACTTCTCATGGAAAAATTTATATTATCTATAAATATTTTAAGGTTTCTGAAGACAAAAGGTAAAGCTATGTTATATAATTTTTAATGTTTCTCATGAGGCCTGTACATCGTTACAGCGGTTAATAATAATATTTTTGTTTCTGTGAAATTACATCAATTTCCGAAAATTATTTATTATTTCATATGATATGAAATGGTGCAAGTATTAATTTATTTAAAAACAATAAAAAAATAGCACATTTCGATACAACCTGTGCGGAGCGAGATTTCACCACGCCAGTTTTTCGGAGCGTGCGTAAAATCGCGTCTCCGCGCACGGTGTATCGAAAAGAAATGTCTGTTTTATTACATTTGAAGAAATTAATTGCGCATAAATGAATATTATTATAAATACTATTGTTTACTTATTGCTGCAAGACATAGCAGGGTTAAAAATTATAAAAAAAATTATGTGTAGTATATACATTTCTGAAAAAATGTGTCATTTATCAACAGATACTTGTCGACTCTATTTTGATTTCAGTACTTTCTATTGCGAAAATATTATAAGAATCGAAAAAGGTAATAATAATTGTTTTAAGCATTCAATATCAATTGCAAAAATGTGATTAAAATGAAAACATACTTGTGAATGTTTACACCTTCGCAGAAGGTATTTTTCGATATTTAACGTTTGGATATTATGTATTAGATAAGTTTTGTTCGAATAAAAATAGAAATATAGTAACCAAATAATTGCAGGACATATACTTTTCTGAAATAAATGTATTATTTTTCTACAGAAATACTTGTCGATTCCATTTTGATATTATATACTTACCAAAGAATCGAACTCATATATATTGGCTTTATAGAAAAAAAATAGTTTTAGCAGCTGTAATAAGAATATAGAGATCCACTTAAATATAACATTGTGTTTCATTTTAAATAATTTTGTACAATGTGGCTATCAAACATTTATCTTACTCAGCGTTGAAAAAAAATAATTCTATACATATCAAATTTACTAAATTTCTAAATAACCTATACATTTGCCAAAGAACTGATACATTGGTTTTATTAAAATGTTAAAGGAGATATTCAATAAATATATTAAGTAAAGAGAACAATAACTTACCAACATAATAAACATGGTTTTAATAAATTATTTAAATAAATGTATAATTATAAAACATTAATTTTACCTAACCTTGAAATAAAAAAAATCCTATACTCATTGCAGTTCATATGATTATTCAATATTATACAGTTGCCAAAAAATTAAACACATATATTACCTTTATAGAAAATAAATATGGTTATTCAGTAACTTTAATACGGATGGAGAATTATAGAGTGACCACTATAAAAGTTATAAAAGTTACAAAATTACTAAAGGACTTTCCTACTTGCCAATAAATCAAACACATATGTTGGGTTTATATAGAAAATAATAAAAAATTCTTTTAAAGTAGCTATAATCAGGATGGAGAATGATAAGGCATCCACTTGATTATACTATATTTTTTAAAAAATTATGTTCGTCAATGTGACTATCAAAACATTCATGTTACACAGCATTGGATTGAAAATAATCCTATACGTGTTATAGTTCATATAATTATTAAATATTATGCACTTGCCAAAGTACCGAACACATATATTAGTCTTATAGAAAATAAAATGATTATTCAGTAACTTTAATTAGGATAGACAATGATAGAGTAGCCACTTAAATGTAACATTATGTTTTTTTTAATTATGTCAGTGTCACTATAACACATTCAGGTTACATGGCACTAGAATAAGAATCATTATATGCATGTGAAAGTTACAAAATTATTAGATTCCTTTTACACTTACTAAACAACTGACACATTGATTTTATTTAAAGATTAAAAAAGTTATTCAATAACTATAAGTAAAGAGAACAATAGCTTATCAACATTCTTTTAAATTATTTAAGTCAGTATGTATAACTGTTAAATAATCGTTTCACTTAAAGTTGGAAAGAATATCATCCTATATATTATTATTAAATATTATATACTTGGCAAAGTATCGAATACATATATTGGCTTTATATAGAAAATAAAATGATTATTCAGTAACTTTAATTAGGATAGAGAACGATAAAGTATCCACTTAATTATATTATATTGTTTTTTAAATAATATAAAACTTAAAGCAAACACATAAAATTATGTAAATAAAATGAAATAATAATATAATAAATATAATTATAATAATGCAATAATATACATTTATTGTTTTTGTACAATTCTTATATTACAATTGAAGATTCAAAAAAATTATACGCGGCCTGCGATGGCTCGGTCGGTAGGACGTCGGACTCGTAATCTGGAGGTCCCAGGTTCGATTCCCGGCCCCGGCCGATTGATACAAGCACCACTGGGGAATGTAATTTCAACAAGTGCTTTCTTCACCAAGACATTGTGTATGACTTCCGTCGCTGATTAGCACCGATTTGGGAGCATAAAAAGACCGACGTTAAAAAAAAAGAAAAAAAAGTTATACACAAAAATGAAAACATTGTTTTTATGGTTAGAATTTTATCAATGATTGTCTCTCTCTCTCTCTCTCTCTCTCTCTCTCTCTCTCTCTCTCTCTCTCTCTCTCTCTCTCTCTCTCTCTCTCTCTCTCTCTCTCTCTCTCTCTCTCTCTCTCTCTCTCTTGAACAGACTTACTTATATATTACCTCTTGATATTCTGTTCGATTGTTCATATACTCATATATTTTTTGGGAGTATATTGCATATTACAGAGAAGGTGGAATCCTGCGGCTCAAATTGGTTTATGCGTACGTATTATTCAATACCATGAGCCACTGGATTCATGATCGAAAGTTTTTGACAAATTCCGAGCACCGCTTTGAGTAAATCTCCAACAGTCTCAACGGTAATTTTTGACGGCTGACTACCTTAAGTGACTGTCTACGTGACGTTCGTGCTGGTCAGTTTCTTCAACTGCTCCGAGGGTCTACGGAATTTGATCATCTTGTGACATGTGTAGTGACGTATTAAATGGTTCTTGTTACAGTGATCTCAGTGATATTATGACCTTATAGAGTCTATATATACTTTATTTATTTATAATGCAGGGCTAACGAGTATTTTGTGCTCGTAGTGTATATATCTACAGCCTTCGATACATGCGTCTAAATTTTAGTTACTTTTAAATACTTTTAAATACTCTGTTTTTCGTGCTTAGTTTAATACTGTGAAATAATCGTTGGGGTTAAATTGCTTTTCTTAATACATTGACAAATTTCTATTCTTGGTTAGCTAAACACGTGGCCGTTAAAATTCTTACTAAATAGTACAATTTTATACTCATAGATGTCGCCACAATTAAGTATTTTGCGTTTTGTACATATGAAATTAAACCGGCAGTTTGATTGATGCATGCCTTTTGTCTTATATCTGGAATGATAAAATTTATAAACTGTTAAAATTCTAGTCGCTCTTTATAATTTTATTATATTGTTATTTACAAATTTTCAATATTCGTACTATGTGTATGTACTAAAATTATTTTATCAAATTATTTTATCAAATTGTTTTATACTATACATCTATATATGCACTTATTAATTCATATCATATTGTATTTTATTCCTGCGACTTTTGATTGATACTGTTACTATTATTTTGTTTAAATTATACTGCGATACTGTAAGACTACTAGTTTTAACTATAATTTTGGCGAAGTTGTGAAAATGTAAAATGTCGATTTGCTCTAAATGTAAATGTAATATTGTAAAGACAATTCTTAAATGTGAAACGTGCGAAATTCAATATCACCCGAGTTGTGCGCAGAAATTTATTAGCAAAAAAGCCCTAAATAATTGTTGTGTAAAATCTCTGCGTGCGCCAAAACGAACTCGACGGGGCACTTCTGAAACCTCGTCATTATCGCCGACTCGTCGATCACAGGCTTTTGACCAGTACCGAAGTCTTGATCTAAGCAAAAGCTCGCGTCCTGATAGTTTAGCCACGCAGAATTTTAATATGTCAAATATGTCTTCAACCCCGCAAGCTCAAAATTTTCCGCCAAATTGGTCAACTTTGAGTGACTCGGATAGAATGTCGGTGATGTTTTCCCAAATGTCACAAAACCATACTGAGTTGACGAATGAATTGAGAGCGATGAAGACTCTTATTTGTGACAGTAATACTCGTATGGATACTATTGAATCAGAGATAGCGCAAATTAAATCGTCGTGTGTAACTGCGCTCCCGGGTACTGAGATTAAGATTACAGGGATCCCGTCAAACCTTCCGGTCTCTTTTAAGGTTTTAGTAAATACTGTTTTGGCTCATATGGATATTTCTGATCTTCAAAACGATGTTTTATCTATCCGTGAATTTAAACCAAAACAGTCGGTCGGCACTTCAGTTGCATCTTCATCCACTATTTCAATTATAGTTGATTTTAAATCGTATCGTGTCAAGGAGCATGTACTTAAGGTCAAACGGGAATTCGGTGAAATTACATATAACAATTTGTTCCCTGATTCCTCTCAGGTTGAAACTGATACTAAGATCTTTGTTAACGATATGCTTCCGCAAGTGCTTTATCGTCTTTACATGAAGGCTAGACAAAGGGCTCGTGAATTAGATTATAAACATGTATGGACTAGAGAAGGTAATCTTTTTGTTCGGAAAAATGATCGCTCTGAACCCATTCGTATTACTTCTCAACAGGACCTTGATAAGTTAGATTGACTATCTAAGGCAGCTGTTCCAATATCCGAATCTCACCTTATCAGGCCTTTTTTGAAAATTGCCCAGATAAACGTAAACTCGTTAAGGGAACATTTCTTTGATATTCGTGACTTTATTGTTGCGAACTCTGTTGATGTTGTATCACTGTCGGAGACTTGGCTTACACCAAAGCAACCTACCTCCCTCTTTAATTTAAAGGGATATATTTTATACAGAAACGACAGAAATTTGAAATCGTCCAAGGGAAAGAGAGAGTATATCCAGGGAGGTGGAGTAGCCTGTTACATTCGGTCATCATTATCAAAAAAATACTCAAACAGTCTAAAAACAGTGATCTGCTAGCAAATGAGTTTCAGATTCTCGAAATTTCACCAAATCCAAATCAAAAAATTCTTTTTGTGTCTGTCTATCGTCGCGCTAAGGGTAGTGTTTTGTCTGATCTTTTTGATATTATTAATAACTATATTCATCTTTATCAGGATGTTATTATTGCTGGAGACTTAAATTCGGATTTAATTTCAAGGAATTATTATGCCCATCACTTAAAAAATCTTATTTTTGAGAGCAACTTCTATATAGTTCCCTATGGCACCACACACCATCGTGATAACTCTGATACCTGGCTGGATGTTATTATTGTCGACTCTGTAGATAAGATAAAAGGGTTTTATAAATCTACTGCTCCTTATATAAATTGCCACGATTACTTGATCCTTGATTTCTTCCTGGATCACCCAGTTAAGGATAATATCTCTCTATCCTCACGTAACTTTAAAGGTTTTGATGCCCACTCTTTTTCTAATTTGTTCAAGGCTTGTCTAAATGGTGCGTTTCGGGTTTTTAATGATGCTGATCCGACGGCCATTGACCAAGCATTATATTTTTTTCAGTCCACAGCATTGACTTTGTTGGATACTCATGCTCCTAAAATGAACCGCACATTAAAAAGAAGACCTGCTCCATGGTTTTCTGAAGACTTACGTGAGAGATGTAAAGCCCGAAATCTCTTATTTCAGCGTGCTCGCCGCACTAAAGATGACATTCTGTTATCGCGCTATAAGTCTCTTCGAAGGCAGGTAAAAAAGGAAATCCGATTGGCTCGCGAAAGTTTTCTGATAAATGCACTTTCAAATGCAACAGGGTCATCTGAATACTGGAAATTGCTTCGATCGCATGGCTTCTTAAAGGAAAATCGGAGTCTCCACTTCAATTATTCAATACTGATGATTTAAATTTATTTTAATCTGAGATCGCTTCTCTTCATCCGCCTTGTTCAGTTGTTAAATTGGAGCAGATCTTATCAATTTCATGTAATTCGGATTCAGTACTATTTTCGTTCAGCCATGTAAATTACTCACAGGTTCTTACAGCCATCAAAGCTTGCCTGCCTAAATCGAATAGTCGCAGTAGTGACGGTCTGTCACTGTCATTTTTTGCAGACGTTTTTGACTGCATAGTACCATTTTTAGTAAAATTATTTAATAAATCAATTGATATAGGTTTTTATCTGTCCATTTAGAAGAAGTCGACAGTGATATCTCTATCGAAGAAAAACAAACCTGAATGCATGGCTGACACTCGACCTATAACGAACTTACCGCATTTTGCTAAGGTTTTTGATAGCCTTATAACAAGGCAAATAGTCGATTATTTGGAGTCTATGCTTCTGTTATCACCTTTTCAATCGGGTTTTCGAAGTGGTTTTAGTACGCAATCCGATTTATTGAAAACTACGGACGATATTAGGTTTGGTTTTGAAAAAGGCATGGTTACATTAATGGTTTTTTTTATTTAAGTCGTGCTTTTGATACTATTAATCATAGTATTCTACTTCTGAGGTTGAAAGAGCTAAACTTTTCAGAGAAAGCACTAAGATGGATACATTCATATCTTACTGATCGTTCTCAAGCAGTTCTTAATTTAGACAACTCGCTCTCAAAATTTATCCAGGTTACCTCTGGTGTTCCTCAGGGTTCTACCCCAGGTCCGATCCTGTTTTTAATATACATAAACCCTCTGGTCAAAGTTGTTAAGTTTTGTAGACCTATGTTATTTGCTGACGATTTGAAAATATACATAAAATGTAAGCCAGCTGATATAAATGAAACAATTATGAAACTAAATGAAGATATAAAATCGATAGTGGCTTGGGTTACTCAAAATGGTTTGAACCTGAATGTGGCCAAAACAAAAGCAATACTTTTCGCTTCTACACAGGTCTCAATGCGTCTACGGGGTCAACACTTTGTTCCCATCCAAGTTGGTGATAACCAGGTTTCGTTATCCGATTCAGTAAAAAGTCTTGGAATTATTCTCACTCATGACCTCTCATGGAATGCCCAAATTGCACGAACTTCCTCTACTATCCATGGTTTGCTTCATCGTCTTCGCTATAGAGGCTACAGATTACCGGTAAGAGCGCGATCACTACTAGCAAGTTCTCTAATTATACCTCACTTCGATTATGGGTGTCTCATAATGAACGATCTTCCTTCTTACTTAGAAATCAAGCTTCATAGGCTTTGTAACACGGTGATCCGTTTTATTTTTCATCTGAAGAGAGACATGGCCTTGAAACCCTTTTATGAACGTCTTGGTTGGCTTTCTATAAAGGATAGACGTTCTTACTTTCTCGGCATCTTTATGTACAAATTGCTACTATCGCACAGGCCAAATTCTCTTTATGATGATCTGAGATTTGTGAGTGATGAAAATCGTAGGTTTAGGAGAGCTGATATAGTTTTTAATTTACCGTTAGCGACCAGAGACTCCTATAAATCTTCGTTCCATGTGTCAGCAATGTCGTACTGGAATAATCTACCTTTGGAGATTAGAAACAGCCCTTCAATAGCCATGTTCAAACACTTGCTGAAAAGATATTTGCAGGGAGATTGCTGACACAAGAGAGTTTATATGAGTCGTGAAATATGCTTACATGTAAATTCTGGTTTTTAGTAAAGATTACTAGGATGTATATATATAATGTAAATGAACTGCGAAATTAAATTAAAACTAAATTGAACTTGTTAAATTTATCGAAGAAATTATTGTTCTATTGTTTTGTATTATAATGTAATGGCTGTGAACGTCTAGATACACGTGCAAACACAAATATACATAGATATCTATTGTACTAGTTATAAATCTCCAGTTAGAATGTATCTTATGTAATATGTAATATATAAAATTTAAATGTAAATTGTAATACTCTTGTGCCATACGGATATTTTTTCCTTGGCACTAATAAAAATCAGTTATCAATCAATCTCTCTCTCTCTCTCTCTCTCTCACTCACTCTTTCTCTCGTCGAGATGTCAAATGTCGACATGCTAGTATACGATATGGGCGAATATGAAATCTTTACCTTGCAATAGTATCTGCATTGTACAATAAAAGATACCGAAACGGAATAATGTGAGGTGTTGGAAATAATTACGTAAATAATTAATTTTAATTCATAACTTTTCACACAAAATTGGCCAGACGATTCAGCTGTGACAAAAGTATTCCCTCTCACGGCCACGTTTTAACTTTTTCTGTATGTGTTTACTTCTGTACGCGTTCTCTCACAGACTGGAATATATATATCAGAACGGAGAAGACAAAAATCGAGTAAATGAAATCGACATCCAATTTCTTTGTCGCGGTTTTTCTTAATGATGCGTGAATGAATTCGGACAAAATTTGATGTAAACAGAAGATAAATAAATAGGCAAGCAATGTTTTGTAAATTTCATAAAAATAATTACTATATAATAAATAGTTATGAAAGGAAAAATATAAGGACTAAATTAGCTGTATATAAGGCTTACGCGCCCATACTTGCGTCGGGCGCTATCGCGCCCTTTGATATGTAATAAATGATAAATTAGTAGGTAATTTTTAATAGTTTATGTTTAATAAGTTATAATTTTTAAGTACAATTTTATGTGTAAAAATTATGTTTAATTATAAGGAAAAGGTATAATCTGCAGAAGATGGAGGAAATCCATCGTAACGTCGACGACTAATATATTATTGGTTAGTTGTATGAAGTGCACTCTATAACTATTTCAGATACACTAAATATTTATAATATCTATATGGAATTTGTCGTAAGATACATGTGGGATACACGTATTTGAATACATGTAGTGTTATACATTTGTGACACATTTATTCATTTTTCATGTCGACTTTTGATGTTATGTACTGCAGCATTTTCTTGCACAGCTCCTACTTAAAAGATTCGCTCTCTCTCTGCGCAGTATGTAACCTTAGCCAAGTTTTTTTGAAGGCTCTGTATTTATATGTCTGATACTGCCGCCTCCTGCCTTCGTGCGTTTTTATTATAAGTTCTTGCATGCTCTTTTATGCAAGCTTGGCGGTAGGCAGAAATTCTTTGCTTTTCGTGATGCCCGCGGTAATATACAATTGATTTACTGCAATGGTGGGAAAATTTGAGGTTAGTCGCGCCATTTTCTATCTCTTTCTCTTCACTGCCGTTAAACACACCATGCAAAAGCGTGTCCACGCATAAATTTTTGCAAGAAACCACCAGATGGCACCTAAAACTTCCCCTACTAGCACACAACGTTGTAGCAACGTTGTGGCAACGTTATTTTGACAACGTTACAACGTTGTTATAAAAGTTGTTGAAATGTTGGAGCAACGTTGCTACAACGTTGTGTGCTAGTAGGGTCCTCAAGTCAGAGCGCTAATTTATTGGCGATAAATTCGAATTCAAACTCAAATTTAAATGTAAATTTGTAGTAGCTTCAGAGATAGTAACGAGCGAGATATGTCTTTGTATGTAAACTCTTCCCCCTCGTCTCTGCTTTTCTCAACGCTGGGAAATAATATAAAATCAAATAAAGTAGAAAGGGTATTACAGGTTGGGGAGGTACAGGCGGGGGCCTACCTGTATGTAAAGGTTGCAGCATGGCAGGCACCTAGTACATCGACTGCGATAGAGAATATGAATAATTTAGTTTTAAATCTCGACTAACCTATAGGTGATTATTCAATGAATAAATATGAAGCTACCGTCGCAATAGAGGCGACTACTGCAAGCTCGTTCTTTGATTCAATTATAGAATCCTTAAATGTTTTGCCAGAATTTGAAAATAATTTAAAAAATATAACAAAGATTTTGGGTGATGTTGTAGATAGAATGCATAGTCAGGACTTGCTCCTGGCTAAATATCGATCTACGTTATCCGATTTACTATCCAAAAACCGTCAAATTAAGCTTTCTCTCAATTTCAAAAGCAATTGTTAGATTCTCAAAGGATATTTCAAGACAATGGTTTGACTGAAATTAGCAGTAAATGTTCAATTCTTTTCAATAGGTTGGATGATGATCTTAAAGTAATTAATAATAATATAGAAACATTAAACTTCGGTGTTGCTACGGTGACGAATACCGTTTCCGATCTCACCTTACTTGAAACACAAACACAGACACATGTCCAATCTAATATGCAATATACTGAACCAAGTAAAGAACTGCGTACTACGTCTTTGAGTAATTCTACTTGCGAGAGGCGTGCGGAGGTGCCCAGAACAAAGAAGTTAGTAATTTCGTGTCGTACTAGAGAGGTGCCTCCTTCAATTACTTCTGAATTCAATTCTTCATTTTGTAAATGCTGTTCTTGGCACGCTCGTACCCTCCAAACAACTTGAAAATATTGTATCCACTCGTACACTTTCGCGCGGTCAAATCGGTGACGGTCCGAAAGGTGTCTCCGCTCTTTTGGTTGAACTTTCTGATGGTGACTCATATGGAGGAATTTTTGGAGCGAAAAGTAGGTGAACAGCGTTTTGTATTTCGGAGCTTGATAGTTCACATATTGATAGTTCAAATATTGAAATTATCGAACGTATGAAAAAGGACGAACAAAATCTGTATCATGAAATTTCAGGCAGGCACGGTGACACTGCTCATATACCAGTAAAAAGAGTGAAAAAGACACAAAAAAGACTACTAAAATTGAAAATAACAATAAAATTATGAGCAATAATACTAAAAGTAATGAAAAAAATAAAAATAAAAGCAAATTTTCTAACGCAAATAAGTTTGACATCGATCTTGCCGATTCCTTACAAGCAAATAATAATAAATACAAGAGTAATAGTAGTATTAATGATAATGACTTGATTATCAAAAACAGTGATAATGATAATAATAATGTACTTACTAAAGAAAATTGACTATATGGGAGTACCATCGGAGGGTCGGGGAGTACCAATGTAGGGAGATTGCGTGCGGGCTTTCCCAACGTTGGTTCTCTCAGGGCTCACATTGATCACGTTCATCATGTTTTTTCTGATTTTCTCTCCTATGATCTCTTTGGGGTAGCGGAATCTAGGTTTGTGTTGAGGATTGAGGATGCCGTCATTCAGATAAAAGATATATGGTAATTAGGCAATACCAAAATTCCATTGAAGGTGGGGTTGCTTTATACGTAAAATTTGACCTTAGATGTCAAAAATTATCGGCGTCTAAAACCGAGATACCTTATAAACTACACATACCTGAATATATTTTTCGCAGTATTCAAAAGGCGCGTGATTCGCCTTCTGTATTTGTTGCCCTTATTTATCGGCCACCTTCGTGGATGAATCAGACTTTTTAAATAATCACCGCAAGTTTAGTCTTGATTATAGGCAAAAATTTATCATGGGTGATCTGAATGTCGATATTCTTAACAAGTGTGATGATGCTAAGTTCGTCCGCAATTTATCTGTTGAACTTTCTTTGCAACTTGTTCAGCATGGACCCACGCATTTCACCTCCAGCTCGAGTATTTGGTTGGATGTCAATTTGGTCGATGATTATGACTTAACTGTTTATCTTAGTAATAACCCTGCGTCCTTTCACAATGGTTATAATATTATTTCTGCCACTATTATTTTTGACACTAAATCAGTACTATTACAAACACTATTACTTACCGCGATTTAAAAATATTCCTGTCAATGATCTTTAATGTTTGCTTCCAGAGTATGATTGGTCGTCTTTTCATGCTGCTGAGATTGATAATAAGCGTGTGCTAGGATGTCTCTGTGATAATACAATAGCGGTCGCGAGATTACATGCTCCTCTAAAAATCATCAAACCGAAAGGGTCTAGGCCGCAAAAGTACATGAAGAATTTCTTCATATTAGAAGACATGCAGACGATAGAACCGAAGTAATCAAAACAGTATTATCAGAGTCGTATATTTGAGGCTCTTGATAATGACAATGTTTGGAAAGAGCTACGTAATTTAGGATTCCTTTTTGGGCGAGCGGATGACTTTAATGGTTTTACACTTGAGGTCTTAAACCGTCAATTTGCTGATGTATCGATCTCTTCTTTGGAGGATACTGAGAGCCGCCATGCAATAATTCAACAGGCTGCTAAGGAAGGGTCTCCTTTAAAGAAATCAATATAAATGATATTATCTTGGCAATCTCCCATTTTTCCTCGCAGATTTGTGGGGCGGTCGGTATACCGCAAAGTGTTATAGTCGAGTCCTTGCCTATTACTGATAATTTCCTTTTTAAAATATTTAACTCTTTTCTTTCCACAAGTAATTTCCCTAATTTCTGGCCGAAGACTCATATTATCCCCTTGAGAAAGTGCAAAATAACATAATCATCTTATTTCTGACGAAGTGTACTCTTATGTTTCCTTTCAAAGGTTTTAGTGAAAATTGGTAATGAATCCAATGGAAACTGGTTTTAGACCATACCACTCGACTGAAACTGCTTGCTTAAGTTGACAGAAGACATACGTTCGGGATTCGATAGAAAACTTGTTACAATACTCTTGTTGTTCGACGTTAGCAAGGCGTTTGACACAATATCTTCTACTTGTTTTCTAAGTCTGCCTTATGGTAGCTTAACTTTTCGTCTCGCATGCAGGTTATTGTTTCGTCAGGTAACTACTCTTCCTGAATTACAACAATCCTGAGAGTGCCACAAGGGTCAGTCCTGGGACCCCTACTCTTCTGTCTATACATTTATGACTTACATGACGCACTTCATCTTGCGCATGCCCAGCATGTTTTGTATTTGTAGGCTTACTTGCAACTTCCATACTCTGATCTGGGTGGTGGGATAGCAGAGCTTCGGAGAGTCGCAATTGCAATACAGGATTGGGTTGTGCGCGCCTCACTCAAACTTAACGCCTCTAAGACGTCTAAAGTATTATATAGTCTGCGATTTTTTAGCAAATGCACTACTCATGATTTTAGAAAGCGACTCGTCGAGGCACAGTTGTTTCCCCACACAGACTATTGTTCATTAGTCATGCTGGATACTTGGCTGGGGATTTGAAATCGACTATTGATTTTACAGAATACTTTGGTGCGTTGTGTTTGAGGTGTAAGAAGGAATGATCATGTGAGGTTCTACAGATATTCTCTAGCTGGCTGCGCACAGACTCCAAGAGACAGTATTTTATGGTGGTACTCATGTACAAATTTGTGCGTATGCGAGACCCAGCCTATCTAGAGAGTCTCTTCTCTAGATGTGTTCTCAGGAGTTCTGTGAGGACTTCACAAGAAAACTCGTACCTCCTTTGATGCGTAGCGAGACTGGTAAACTCTCCCTGCAGGTACAAGGTGCACATCTATGGAACTCCTTACCGACAAAAATGTGCGGCCTGGCCTCACTAAAGGCTTTTAGGGCCGCGGCTTAAAGACACTTCTCGGCACTAGAATAGTTTTAACCTTAATGTATTGTCTATTTATTTATTTATATATTTAAATTGTTTTTATTTATTTATTTATTTATTTATTTATTTATTTATTTATTTATTTATTTATTTATTTATTTATTTATTTATTTATTTATTTATTTATTTATTTATTTATTTATTTATTTGTTTATTTGTTTATTTGTTTATTTATTAATTTATTTTGTTATTCTATGTTGTACAGTTTGATATACACTTCAATGAAAGTATTTAAGGGATGTTAGACGACGAGAGATTGTGATGACGAATGAATGCTTTCCCTACTAGCACACAACGTTGTGACAACGTTGTGGAAACATTATCTTAGTAACATTCCAACGAGGTTATGAAGGACAGCTACAATATGCTTTAAAGTTTATAGCCTCAATTTGACACAATGACAGAAACAATAATAAATAGCTCAGTTGATAGAGAGCAAGCCTCCGGAGTTAAACATCGGAGGTTCTAATCCCCGAACAAGAAATTTTTTTTTTATTTTTTTTTAATGTTTCATAAATTTATCTACGTTCAGAAAAATATTATTAAACTATTCTAGGACATTTATTAAACTTTAAGATAAAGCAATTTTTGTAGGTTGTTTTTCAACGTTGCTTAGACGTTGTTTTCACATTGGTTTCCACCCATCGTGGCAAATTATAAAATATTAGCAGACATCTCCCACGTTGCAGCAACGTTTCTCCAACGTTGCAGCAACTTTCATAACAACGTTGGAATGTTGCTAAAAGATAACGTTGTCACAACGTAGTGTGCTAGTAGGGTTATGTATCGTCCATTTTTAAATTGTATTTTAGTATAGCGACTGATAAATGTATTGACAGTTGTTGTATTCATATTATATTTTATGTGCTGACTTACTGTGATATTCGCCGTATTTGTATTTATTCTGCGACTGTGATATTTTATATCTGTGATATCAGTATGCATTATTGTATTTATACAAACCATTATATAGTATTTATGTTATTTAAGAATTGTAAATTTTTGTACTGTACAAATAAACTTATATATCTATCTATTTATCTCTCTTTCGTTATCTATCTCTTTTTATTGGGATAGTCTGATTGCGGGTGTGTGGAAATAAAAATGCAACACGAAGTATGAAAATATTTTTTTTTATATTTGAGAATGTAAGAACATGTATAAGACATCAGAAAAGAATTTATAGTAGCAAGAAAATTTTCGATACAGAAAATTTAAAATTAATAGGTTATTAGACATTAAACCATTTACAATTTTTATATATACTAATTACTAAAACTTTGAAATTCCTATGCCAGTGATAATTGTAAAAACTACTTTAACACATTTCTACATTTTATTAAGTAATATTGCTAGAATATTCTTTAAATAGTATTATTCTTAATTGTTGCAATGTTTCTTGAATTTTTTTGTGTAAATTTACACGCTATGTGGAAATAGCACCTTTAAAGTTGAAATACAAGTTTTATAAGGTGTGTAATTTCTACTTATCAAACAACTAAGAACATAGTTTCGCTCAAAAGTTCTACACATATTCAAATTTTACATTTAATTTTATTTTATTTAAAATTTGTCATTTTATAAGTTTGTATTTAAAATTCAATTTTTATCAAGTTTTGATAAATGCCATACAAAATTTAGTGTATTAATTGTTGGAAAATACATATTAATAAAAATGAGTTGATTTAAATTTTACAACCAACACAGTTATTATGTATGATACTCATTAAAAACTAAAAAATATGTTTTGATTTTTTTTTAAATTTGTTATATGATTTTTTCTTTCAAAGACACTATTATGTCACTTCAAATATAATACACACACACACACACACACACACACACACACACACACAATAATACAGTAATAGAAATGCACATGGTAAATTATAAAAGTCTATACAAATAAACTTTAACATTTCTCAAACTAGCTGCAAGTTGTTTTCGCACATCATAATATCTTACAGAGAAATAAGAGGATAATTTCATGTTACATCAACGTTTAAGAAACATTTTAATGACTATTGTAACAACATTGGTAAGTTACCAAAACACTGTTGCCACAAATCTATATTTTATTCATAACTAATATTAAATTTTTTAAATTATTTAATC
Organism: Theocolax elegans; assembly: GCA_026168455.1. NCBI lineage: Eukaryota > Metazoa > Arthropoda > Insecta > Hymenoptera > Cerocephalidae > Theocolax > Theocolax elegans. Next base: position 64,119,791 of record CM047426.1, read on the forward strand.
GCATTAAAAATTACTTAAATCTTAATACATACTTTTTAATCAAATAAGTGTAAAACTTTTGTTAGATATCAAAGTTAATTTTTAAAAAAATATTAATTTATGATGTTTGTGGATTATCGTAGAACAGCTATAATCATTTTATAATAACTTGGAATGAATCTTAATCATTTTTAATAATTTTTATTAAAATTTAGTAAGTATTTTAATTTTTACATTCTTTTGATAACTTACAACAACTATTTATAACGTGAATTAATTGATTAAAATTATTTAGTATCCTAATACAATCATAGTAGTATTTAAAAGCATCGCTGAAAGTCCACAATTCTTAATTTGCACTTTAACAAGTGTTAAAATGTTACTGGTAACTTATATTTCCATTACGATATATATTGAATTACTATGAACTGATGAATCGCGTGTAAGTATACACAAGCTAAGTTCATTCAAGCAAACTGTAAGTCCTTCAGTTAGGATCCATATAAATCATTTTTCAAATACTTTTATACGTAATATATGATGCATGAGGAAGCATATAGCAATATTTAGTTCGCTTGCTGTATATTATTCGAGCAAATACATTTCGCTATAAAATAAGATAAGTTGAATAAAGTTAAATATTTTTAACACGCAGAAAGTAAATCACTTTTTAATTACACGAATACAAGAATAAAGATTAGGAAAAAAGAAAAGGTTGAAAAATCCCAAAGCTCTTTTGATTGCACAGTATTATTCACCTTTAATGTTTGTACAAACGAGCTTCTTATTCCAATAACCCACAGCTGCTCTCCTTTCCATTTTACTAATGTAGGGCTCTATATTTACAGCAGGGAGTTAGATTCGATCCTGATATGCCACAAACCATACGTTTGGAATTTGCAAAAAGTAACACAAAGGTTAGCAAACCCAAGCAACCAGCCGCTGCAGCAGCCACCTCGCACCCCGCTCTGATGCACCCTCTAACTGGACGTAAGTATGCACCGCCACTCATACACTTGCTGACTATTATATCTCTTTTTCTCTCTTTTTCTTTTAGTTTCCTTTTATCTTTCCTCTCTTGTTATTTTGTCGAATCTCTAATTTAAGGTTATTTTAAATTCTTCAACCCCTGCACCTTACTCTTTTAGCGTTTTTCTTATGTAAATAGAAATATTACCTGAAGTATATACATTGGTCTACGAAGATCATAAATATATCAGATGCTGTTATTGATTAATCAACTCATATAATAAAAAGTATATAATTCTTTTGAGCAATGTTGATTCTATTCCAATTTAAATATGTAATCCATTAGTTTAATTTTTAGGTACGATAGTTATAATTAGGCACGATTGAAATTACATGGGATTTTCTTATATTTTCTTCATCGCGAAAATATAACATCATAAATAATTGTTTATTTATGCATAAAAACAAATTTTCTCAAGAAAATAAGTAATTTCAAACGTTTTTAAAAGTGCGCAGTGTGTGTGTATGTTTTTTTCTATTGGGTGGAAGGGCAAAAAATGCATGTACAACTTTACTTGTTTCCGAGTTATAAGCAATCAAAATCAATGGTTTTTTCAGCGAGATTTTTCGTTATTTGCTTATATCTATCATAAAAAGGTCATTGGAATCTAAAACTCCGGGTTTCTTCATATTTTATAGTAGAAATCTGATCCTAAAGTTTGGTAAGAATCCGTTTCCCAAAAGGTGTGGACACTCCTTGTCAGCCTATCTGACGGCAACGCCACTTCTGCTCGCAAATTTTCGGGTGACAGATATGTGAAGTTATCGTTACGGATTCCCTTTACGTGGACGTCGTATACCGTCATACTTACCAACGTTTATGGGTTTAAACTTTACATAAATAATAATTATTTCTTTGACAATGAATGAGTTGTCCCCTCTAGATTTTGACAAAAGCTAGCGTGGGAAACTAATAAAATTTTAAAAAATTAAAAATTCTCTTGATACGTTCTCTTAAGGAGAGGCCCAAGCAATATTAGCTTTATGTTTTGGCCACCTGCAGAGGAGTTAGGTAACCAGCGTTACAGTCAGGTGAGTGATCGGTTTCGCATTTGGGTTGCCGTTCATTATAAATTTTTATTAATTAAATATAATTTAATAAATCAATAAACTATTTAACACAAAAAGCAAAAGTTGAGCGGGGTAGTCATGGTTAAAATGTATTATTTTCTTGTATTAGGCATTTTTGTGAATCCGCAATTTTTTTTAAATATAAAACTGCGACATAAGCAACATACATTACCGTATTTCACATTCTGAAAAATAATTGCGAATTCATCATTATGCCTAATATAAAAAAGTGATATATTTTTGCTATAACTACCTCACTATGCGCTTGGTATTTGTGTTAATAATTTATTTTTTAGTAATTAATAATTTACTGACATCACGGCGAATGAATGTCTCACTTGACTGCAGCGCGCATTAAGTATATGACTAGTATGAAATACTTTGTGATTTAAAACTTTGCTTAGATGACAAATTTGACTTATGTCAGAATGACCTGTTTGGTTCAATAGTTGAGTACTGTACTAATGCTTCACTCCAAAAATTGAAAAATCAATCTATTCGATTATATTAAAGTACCGATATAGAGGATAATAATAAATAAATTGTTACTTATTATTCATTATTATTGTCAATATCAGTATTTTAATATAATCTAAAATCGAGGATACAATTAACGAACCGAATCAATCTATTCGCTTATCCCTATACTGAGAAAAATGTATAACAAAAATTATTAAAACTTTTAGTAAAAAATTTTAATAAAAATTACTATGAAACATAGTAATCGGTGGACATACTGTACTTTTAATAAAAATTGCTATATTTTGTAGTAAAATTTAAAATGTACAAATTTTACTATGTTGACAATAGCAAATTTTATTAGAAAACATAATAATTTTTATTATTTCTAGAAAGAGTCGAATTAAAAATGAACTTCTACTTTGATCTGTTTACATTTTAACGTCCGTTATAAATTTATTTTATTATTATTTACTTTATTACTTACAATTTGAAGTACGTATACAAATAATATTTATGAAAATCATCAGAAAAAACCCGAAGTCCAAGATAGAGATTTGAACCGACGATCCTCCGAGTAGAAGTCCTGCACCTTACTGCTTGCGGACTGGATAATTTTATTTCGGTTGATTCGAATCGTCGTCATATATATTCTTGAAATTCACAAAAACTTTTGCTTTTTATTTATTTCATTTATTTGTTGCGATGCTGCATTTATTAATCTTTATTATTAATTAAACATTACCCCGTAAAGATAATGTAAAAAAAAAATTTATTTATCCGGAACTGATGATAATATAGACTGAAATTCTTGAGGTTATGTATAGAGATGGTTTATTTTCCCTATGTACCAAGTTTATTATTGACATGACAAATTTTATTATTTTTAATAAGAAATTTTACTACATTACATAGTAAAAACATATTAAGATATTGTTTATTATGTAAGAATTATCATTTACTCAAAAATATATCAAGTATTATTATGAAAGTCACAAACATTGCTTTAGTGCGTGATAAAATTTACTATGATGCCTAGTAAATTTCGTTCACTTATAATTATAATTTGTGTATTTTATGATTTTTGCTATGTAACATAGTAATTTTTATGAAATTCAATTGATAAATTTTGCTTAATCTTCTCGTACTTATTATTATACTAATAATAATGTTTATTAAAAATATTATAAAACTACCTTTCATAATGCAAATATGTCCAGCGATTAATATAAAACATAGTATTTTTTATTAAAAATATTGCCAATTTTATTATAGCATTTTTCTAAGTGTACGATATAAAATATCTACCCCAATTAACCTACGCAAAGGAGCCAAAATTCAATTCCTAGAGATAACACTAAAACAGCTTTAAAACAACTTTATTTTAAATTTATTTTAAGAGAATGTCGGAGCTAGGTATAGCCTTCGTTGATAGCCGCTCGATCTCGAGGCTTCGAATGGCGCTGTAGTCAGTGTAAATCATAAATTTTACATAGAGCTGTTGAAAGATACTTTCTCCCCTAGCTATGACTAAAATTAAGGTAATTGTAATATTACTCTTGGCAGCAAATGTTTTTATTTTTTTTAAAAGAAATGTGTAATACGTCTCGTGTTCAGTGAGTCTATATCTGCAAAATAAACATTTGCTGCCAAGAGTAATATTACAATTATCTTAATTTTAGTCATAGCTAGGGGAGAAAGTATCTTTCAACAGCTCTATGTAGCTAAAAAATTTATAATTTATGTTTGAAGTACGTTTATCGTCGAAATTGACACCTGACTACAGCGCCTTTCGAAGACTCGAGATCGAGCGGCTGTCAACGGAGGCTATATAGCTTCGACATCCGCTTAAATTTATTTTCTTTTCAAAGCTCTAAGTGTAACCCAGGGTTTCTACTATTTTTGGAAATACACTAACAATGTTCAGAATCAAAATTTGATTTGCTGAAAAAAATAAATGTAGCGGTTCTAAACAAAAAAAGATTAGGTCAACAGTATTTGCTATCAGTATTACCAGAGAATACTTAGATAGATATAAAAACAAATCCATTACTAACTCACGATATTTCTTACTAACACTATCAGAAACCTTGCTCTACAGAGATACACTACCGTCCATATGTATTTACTGACCCAAAGAAAAAAATAACATAAAATTAAATGTTTTGTTACTAGGGAACTATTTAGGCTACAGAATCCTGCGGGGGCTCATTTTGTAGATTTTAGCTAGTACTTTAAGATACATACAATCCCAAATAGATTAATAATTTTAAAATTTATCATTAATACATAACGATCAATAAAAAATTAAAAATTTTTTACCCAATTTTGGATGGTAGTGTAACGTGTTCTCAAAACTAGAAAATATTGTAACGCACGTGATAAATATTATTGCAAAAAATGCTATAACCAAATATGTAGAATTATTGAGTAAGAAAATATAAATTTTAAAAAACAAATAAAAAAAATATAAAACTAAAAAGAACGAACAAAGGAAGGCTTTTGATCATCCATCTCCATGTGGTAAGAGTTGGAAAAACTGTACAAAATCCGGCTAAAGCACGACACGTTTAAACATTTTTTTAGTTAAATGTAAAACATAAGTTATAAACTCATATAACGAGGAAGAAAGCAAAGGAAAATCAATTCATTAATCGAAAAAATCACCCGGTAGTTGGGAACGTATTAAATTGCACCTTGAATAAGCAGAAAATTAAGTTTTCGGTAATTTATAGCATTTTTAGGTGTTATTTTGTAGTTAAAATCGCTGTCATCAACCGAAAATCAGTGTTCTATAAAAAGTATGCTACATTACAATTAAGAATTGTAACAGATTTTATATTGCGTGATAAATATTTGAAAAATTGAGTTTTTGATAATTTGTGGCACTTTTGTTCATGTTTTAAGGTTAGAATCAGTAACATATGTAACGGGGTAGGGATTGAATATAAGGAATAAAAAAATCAACGAAGGTATCGGGGCGCGAACCCACGATCCCGGGAGCGCGAGGCAGAAGCCTCACCACTGCGCTACCATTCGCAATTATCCCGGCTAGTCGACTTGGTCCTATCGACAAACGTCGCCGATAATTCAGGGACCTAACCTGCGCCGACACTCGAAATCCGTACCCGTTATATCCCCCACCCAAACGCGACCTACGCCCTCGGGGAGCCGTTTGATCACTTCGATCACCTGGGCTAGAGAGGCCAAGGTTGTCCCTGCTCAACCGGTGTCAAGAAGACCGTTTTCTGAGCACCGGGAGCCTCGTTAGGGATAGCCGTGCGTTTGCACCACCACGCTTGAGATCCCAGAAACTCAAGCTCCCCTACGTCTAGTGCCAACTTTTGGAGGTGTACTGCGTATACGTATACACACTGTGCCGGAAGACCCACAGGTTTTTCTCCTACAGTCGTACCTCCGCACTTTTTGTTCTCGCGGGGAAATCCACCGGAACTGTGGTGATGGGGATGGGAGTTTATGACCGACTTCGGTCCAAGATGAGCCAGGCGAAGATAAACTACTTCGTCTCTTCTGGCAAGTGGGTTTTTGAGTTGGGCGCCATTCAGTAGAACTTTGCACCGCTGTGTTTAGTGCAAAGACTAACTCTGGCAACTTGTCGTCCCAGTCGCTGTGCTTATCCTGGATATACGACGCCACCATTGTCTTAAGGGTCCGATTAGCCCTCTCGACAGGATTGGCCTGTGTACGAACGTCGCCGATAATTCAGGGACCTAACCTGCGCCGACACTCGAAATCCGTACACGTTATAACTTATATCTAAGAGTTGTATATGCTGCCTGTAGTTTACTAACATCTTCTTTTTTATTAATAGGCTCTTTTTGTAAATTTATGTAGATTTTCTGAAACTATTCTTTTTTCTCCAATTAATCTCCCTATCAAGAATACTAACATTATTAAAATCAAATTTGTGCCCTAAATAATTAATGTGATCATTAATCACACATTGTTTATCTTGTTTCAAACTATTATTGTAGTGTTTATTCTTATTATTAATTTTCTCTTAGTTTCTCCAACATAAGAAAACTCGCAATTATTACAATTAATCTTATAAACTACACCAGACTGTTCAGTTTTTTAGTTCTGTCTTTTCCTCTCCTTATAAAACTACTAAGTGAATTAACAATTTTCGGAATTGTGGTAATGTTAAATTTTTTAACTTTCTTCGAAACATCTTCAAACAACTTTGATACGTAAGGTAAAGATAAAAATACTTCTCTCTTCTTGTTTGTATTATTAACATCATGAATATTTGTACAATTTTTATTTATATTATGTTTAATTTGAATTCGTTTGTGTATATTGTTATTTATAAATTTGGGAAGATAATTACGTTGTGCAATTAGGCAATCAAATTTACTCGTTAAAGCAATCGTTAGTTCTACCAAAAAATACAACTCACGAGTGTGAAATACAACTAAATTTCTTAAATTTATAAATATTACAGATATTATGTTTGAAAGTATATCCGTACGCAGCTATAAGTAATGTACCATGTTAAATAAGGAGTAGACATATATTACATTTTTCATTAAATTATTTGCTTGCAATTAATATTTTATTATTATTGAATTAGTATTATAATTATAACATATTTTATAAGTTATTCCGCAACTTCAATTTTTAGATTTCTTAATTTCTTGTCATTTTAAAATTAAAGATATAATTCTCTGTAGAATTGTAGGCAACTATACTTCCTATAATATGATATAATATAGTGTAAGATGTGCGGTAGTGCTGCGCGCCTTAGTTAAGTGGGAGGAGAGACCCAATGTATGTTTCAGTTAGTTCTCCGTAGACCGTGAAAAAAAGAGAGGCGTATAATAAATAATAATTTAATTTACTTTCTTTAATCTTTGCGTTTTATTTATTACAATAAACTTCACTTAATAATAAATGTAGCATTCTCATAATAGCTTTCAAAAATACTTCATCCAAGGAATCTGTTATGATCAAAATAATTTTACTAATAAGTAATTTTCATTTACAAAAATTACATAGAAGTTGATACTTCAGTCTCCGTCGACAAAATCACTTCATGTTGGGACGCGATAAATGTGTTCATACAAAATTATAAACGCAAATATCATCTTTTGTAACACTTTCTACACTTTTTTTTAGCAATATAAATCATTTTCATGCATTACAACAATAAATAAAGGTCTATAATATAGACATTTTCTAGAAAATTTATTTATAATTAGGCCTGTGGAAATCAACGGAGTGGACATCTTAGCTACAAATTATTACACAAATTGAACTGACAATTGTGATGTCGATCTAATCTCGTGAACGTCTGCTTCCTAACATTCGGATCAGCCCGCACTCGATGATTTCAATGGATCGCACATTCTTGATTTTCCTTCGCGGCAATCGAAATACTGGAAAAAAGGCACGAGTTTTGATTTTCTTGCTGCCAACGTTATTGTATTTATTGCTCTCTTGTCCGACGCGGCGCTGCTCTTAGTCACATCGCCAGCGTAAACAAGGTCGCTCAAGCGGTGCTCACTTTTTACATAGTAGAACAACGCTCGACTAGAATTTTCGTTTCTTGGAATCTCAAGTTCACACTATTACATACACTACACTTTCTTTCTCGATTAAAACTTTCCCGCGTAGAAAAAAATTCATGTGAAAATCATGGCAAAATTTTTCCTTGCAATATCTTGGCAAAATCGTGGCTAATGAGCAGAATCCATGATTTTGCAAGGATTTTGCCATAAATATTATTCAAAATATAATAAAAAAAATAATTAAAATTTGTTGCATACGTATCGCATTTAATTAACTATAATTTAAAAAAAAAAAGTAATCCTTCGGAGATTCGAACTTGAATCTTTTATACCGAAGTCTTTCGCCCTACCAACTGAGCTATTTTATTGTTTATATCAATATGTTAAAAGCAGGTTAAATATAAAAAAACAATAGCAGCACACTTCAATTCATTTTATAACCTGAATTTATCATATTAATATAAACAATAAAATAGCTCAGTTGGTAGGGCGAAAGACTTCGGTATAAAAGATTCAAGTTCGAATCTCCGAAGGATTACTTTTTTTTTTTTAATTATAGTTAATTAAATGCCATACGTTTGCAACAAATTTTAATTATTTTTTTTATTATATTTTGAATAATATTTATGGCAAAATCCTTGCAAAATCATGGATTCTGCTCATTAGCCACGATTTTGCCAAGATATAGCAAGGAAAAATTTTGCCATGATTTTCACATTAATTTTTTTCTACGTGGGTTGTTCGTTAAAATATTCACGAGATAATTATGTTTACTGGGATTCGGGAATAATTCAGGAAATGGCTGAATGGATAATTCAGGGAAGGGCGTTGATGATTTCGCTAACCGTGATGACGAATGACCTGTTGAGGGCTTAAGTGCGAGGGGGGAGATAGGTGAGTTATTTTTGTTGATAGAGTATGATAAAGATTTGTGAGAGATGATGTTGAAGGCAAAGTATTTATATGCAGACGTTATAGTTTTACGTTTCGGGTGGAGTCAACATTATTATAGGTGGTAGTAGCGTAATCAAAATGAGGCCAGATTAATGATTCTACGAATTTTTTCTAATTTTAAATGATAGTGAATGCCTCTAGCATCGCAGGGAATGAAGCATCTATACTTTGTTAGATATTGAGTACTAGCTTTGACCAGTTCAATGAAGGAGTAATGTACACTCCAATGGTTTTTATCGCAGATATATAATTTAAAAACTCCTTGCGCAAGTTGACCCTTTGAATTGAAAATAAATCAAGCCGCGATGTGTATGCTTTGTTGCCTAAAATAATCGCCTTAATTTTGGTCACATTGAGATTTAGGCCATTCTCAGTCACCCAGTTTGCTACCACTGTAGTACCATTCAAGATACGTTCTACAGCAAGATCAAGGTTAGTGGGAAAGAACGAATAATAGAATTGCGATTCATCGGCGAACAGCATGCATTCCGAGTGAGCAAAAACGTTGGGCAAGTGATTGATAAAAATTGAAGAAAGGAGCGGTCCAAGGACGCTCCCCTGCGCAACACCAGCGCTCGTGCCCATCTAAGACGACAAGTCGTTCTCTCCCTCCATTGCCTGTTCACGTCCGCTCAAATAGCTGAAAAACCATCGCAATACCTGATCAGAACATCCTAACTCGCAAAGTTTCTTTAATAGAATTGTTTAAGTTTCAAAGGCCTTCGAAAAATCGTGAGAGATTAGGATGATGATCTTTCCTATTGCCGATGGCATCCCTGACGTACTCGAGAATGTTCAGAAACACGGCCTGCGTCCTAGTCCTCGACTAAACCCCCCACTTGTCTGGAAGTAAGGGGATTATGTGATTCGAGAAAAAAACGACAATTGAGAGTGGACTAATTGCTTACTTTAGCAATGGGCCACGTGTCGAAGAGTCAGCTTATACAATTTATATTATACAAAGGTCGAGCAACTGATTTAAAAGGTTGGCAATTGTTGCAACGATAATAGTAGCTAACATTTCGAACAGCTTACAAATATTAATTGTTGAAATTTTTTCGATCTTCCCGAGTCAACTGAGAAAAGGTAAAATAAAAAATAAATTTTAACACATTTTTTCTTTTTGTTGCGTTTCGGGGTCAATGCCACTTTCTTCAGACTGTGTAATTATTATTTATTAATTATGTTATTTATAAACAAAATTGTACACTCAGACAAAAATTTAAAAAATAAGAATAAGGAAATTATAATGTATCTTCTAAAATAAACACAGTAACTTGAATATGAAGATTTCGTCGCAACTGAGAATAAATTGCTGCTTCTTTTTCCTCATTATTAACAGAGAAACGTTAAAATAGATATGATACAAATCTCAACTACTTATATAGTAGTAAATCGAGAGCGAGTAGTGTTTACATTTTTTCTGTTGATGACGTACAGGTTTTGTATACAATATGATCGGTTGATTTATCAAGTTTTCTATTTAAATATAATGTGCGAATACTGTCTATTTAATTTACTTGAATCTTGATGTTTTTTTATGAAATTTTTTGTAAATTAATATGTACCATTTCAAATGCCAATCTTTTACCATAGTTCGCTTCTTTATCTAAAATTATCTAAAATGCTGTATATGTTAAAAAATAACCGAATCTTTTTAACATAAGAAGCATTGCTGTCAATAAAATTTAATTTGTATACAACATTATTTAGAATATTTCTATCTATTTCGTCTTTACCTTTAATTATGATATTATTTAATTTATTTTCTATAGATACAGAGGACACCTCTTTATAATTATTATTTTCTTTTCTGTTTTGATTATATATATATTGCTGGTTACTTAAGATTTCAAGACGTTTTTTAATGTATTTTTCAATAAAAAGTTCGGGAGAGTTGTTTTTTAATAGGTATTCTTTTACTTTATTTATATTATTATGATGAAATTTTTTATTAGAAAGTTTTGTTGCTATGTCAATTAAGTTCTAAACCATGGCAATTTCTTGTGATATAGGATGTGCTGATTCAAAATTTGAAAATCATGCAGAAAAAGTAGGTTTCGTGTACCAATTAAATAAAATTTTATTACCATTTTTAATTAATAACGTATCCAGGAAACTATTTTTATTATTTTCTTCTATCTCATGACTAAATTTTAATTTTTAATCATGGGGATTAAATATTAATAGCATTTCATAAATTTTATCGGCAGGAATACAGGTTATTATGTCGTCAACATATCTGTGATAAAAAATAGGTTTAATACTTAATGTGTTTAACAGTCAGTCTCTAAATCTTCCATTGCTATATCCGCAAATAATCCTGACGTTGCTGCACCCATCGGTAGGCCATACGTTTGTTTTAAAAACTTATTGTTAAACTGAAAATATGTGTTGATCATAAGAAAATCGGTAGTGTTAATTATTTTGTCAATTGGAACTTCCGATTTTGACGCAATTTGATTATATCTTTTTCGATTTCTTTTTTTTTACTATAGAACTGCCTACATTTATAAGCAAAGATTGAACGTCTAGACTAATAAGTGAAAAGCCTTTCGATGTATTTACGTATTTAATTCTTTGAATAAACTCAAAACTATTCTTTACGTGGGATTGTGGTTTTTTATATAATTTAAGGGGACCTTATATAATTGTTTAAATAAAAATTCAGTTGGTGATCCAGCAGTAGATACTATTGGTATTAAAGGAACATTTTCTTATTGAATTTTCGGTAAACCATAACATTTGGCCAATGATGTATTAGTACAATTGTGTAAAGATTTTAATAGATTTTTCTTGATTATTTATTGAAACTATTACCGGATATTAGAAATTCCATTTTTTCATAATATTCCGATTTGCTCATAACAACCATTGTACTGTCTTTATCAGCATTATAATGATATCTTTGTGTTTTTTAATGGATCTTTTAGTTTCTTTATATTTATGAAGTAAAGTTTTTTTTAAAGGTACATGTTCCGTTTTATCTTTTATCTATGGGCTTCTATCTTCTCTTATACTATATTCTTCTATCTTTTATTATCTACTAAATTTTGACTTAAGCAATTCGCAAAATCTTTTTATCTTTTTATATTTCTATTTTCTTATATCAATTCAAGTACTTCCATCGTCTTGGCTCGTGTGCGTAGGCTAAAGAGAAAGAGAGAAATATGACGAGGCACTCGTTATACTCTCCCCTTCCAGACGCTGGTTAGCCGAAGGCGTGTCAGCTCTAACCAACTACTATCGCTAGACTAAAAGAAAAAAAAATAATGTAAACATGGAAGTAAGAAACAGAAATAAAATTAAATAAAAGACCAAAATTTCTATTACTTTCTTTTATTACAAAATATAAACAAAAATAAAAAGAAACTAAACTAAAGCTTTTGGGATTGCGTTCGCGTTTCCGTCATTTCAGCTGGTATCACTGGTCGGTTTTCATTGCAGGATGCACAAATGCAATCCGGGTTTTACGCGACCTATCTTGTTTACGCGACGCTACCGCACTTACACCATTGTTACCGTCGGGCTCGTCTTGATCGTCTTGATCATCTTCAGTTGGTGAATCATCATACAAAGGTTTAAGGTCTCGTGCAGAAAATTTTCCAGTTTCATGACCTTCGTCGTCACATAATTCGCAGACATTTGAGCCGAGCTTCGCCATGATAGTGTATGAACTTTTACGCTTTGGGGCCAATTTTGCAGTAATGCCTTATGCGGTATTTGACTTGATTTGGTTTACAACTGTTCACCTCTGTCCAATCACATTTTGCACGTCTCGGCGATTAGTGTGATAGTATTCGAATTGTCTATCTTGCGCGTTTGACGTTCACTATGCAGCTGTAGCATGTAATTCTAGCAAGCCAAACATATGCTTATGCCAATCCTCGACAGCTGTGGCAGCTTCGCGATGCATGGCTGTGCTGCTGTCTTCTTGATTCCGCAAGCTGAAAGGCGGAACCAGTTCCCATTTTCAAGAAAGCGGTATTAACATCAATCGATTCTTGAGTGGCGGTGTTATACGCAAACATAAGCTCTTATATATGAGTGTCTGTCGCGAATAGCGTCGCTTTTCTTTGTGTCCACGAAAAGTTAGGACGCGTTTTCGCTTTTAAAATGCGGGGAAGAAATGGACCTTAAAGATGGTTAAGTTTAAAGATGTAGGGAAGCAATAGACTGGTACATAAGTGAAAACGTATATTTACTTCTATGTACAAACTTATTACTAAGTGAATTGGTGTAATGAATAATTTATTAATTGACTCTCGAGGCCGTTAAGCGACGCAGGCTCGACGTGCCTTTTTCCGAAGACACGACGTATTCCGAAGATCCCCTGTCTCGCCCTGACGCGAGCAACACCGCGGCTACTCGATTCGCCTTAGGTCCTCGCGCGTGGAGCGAAGGAGTACACTAAAGATAGAGGGAGAAAGAGATATCGCGATGACACTAACATGAGCGCGTACTTTAACGATATTCTTAACATTCTGCCCGACAATGCTTTATCGATATAAAGTATTAAAAAAGCCTTTTATATGCGCTCTATCGCGTTAAATCTTAAGGGGATGCCATACTTGAATTCAATCCTACTATGCCGACACCCGTATATTACATGCACTATTTCTCCTATTACTATTATTTAATACAATGACAAACTATAAACGCAGTGGAGGCATATTTGTAATGCATGTATTACATAAATTATAAGTACAAAAGTTTGAATTATGTTAAAATGCTCTTAGAAATTGAAAAATACGACCTCATACATAACCTCTCTTAGTTAACAGGCAACCAGGATTAGATTGAATTTTATAAAAACTGGATAATTTTCTAACAAATACAGTGCAGACGCACAATTTCACGATATTGATAAATGTTGGAATACTAAAAAAAACAGTCAAAAGTGCACGACGAAGAAAAAAATTGAAAAATACGATTGATACAAAGACGTTGGGAAGCTCGTACTACATATTTACGATGAAAATAAACATAGATTGCAATTAAAAACAACAAAAAACGAAGTAGAGGCAATATTGTACATTAATGTAGAATCATTTTTCAGTAAAATATAGAAGAATACATAACAGATTAAAAAATTAAACGAAAAATAAAAACGATATACATTCTTTCTAAAAATGTATAATTTAGCAGACGGAAGAGTAAGAAATACTTTAGCTACGTAGTTTGAAAAAGAATCAATAGGTGGCGATGCTAAACGTTTCCGCACAAATAGACGACGGATTCTATACGAGGTGTGAGCAACGATTCGGGCCGTCTGCAGCTCGCACCTCCTATATTTTCAAATACATTGTATTATGCCGACTCTAATGTTAAATCCAATATTTATTTAATTACAATTATTTATATTATTGACAGCTTGAGGACGGGGTAGAGGCATATTAATAATAAACATTTTAAGTGTAAATTTGAAAAATTAGAATTTAATCATAAACGCTCTCAGTATACAGCAACATACTCGATAGAAAGTGCGTGCAACGATTCGGGTTGCCTATATATCCGTGCAAGTAAAACCATTCGTGCGCTTAAAACCTAGGAAGCTAGTCGAGCCGGCAGGACGGTAAATTCGACCAGCCTCGTAGATTCTTATATATTTACATATATATATATATATATATATATTACTATTCCTTCACGGAAATACAGACAGCCCTAATCGTTGCACGCTCTATAGAGTCTCCTATGAAATCCTATAGAGTCTAGTTACTGTTTTAAACAAGATCTTGATTTATTCGCGAACACAAGTATGACTTACACTTTATGGGGCAACAATCGACATTCTTTTTCATAAATTAGATATAAATTACGTAGGACAGTAATTCTATAAATTATCAAAATTACAGAGGCCAGAGTCGCCAAACAGTACAGAACAGTTCTTAAGAGTTGAATTAGAGTTAAATCATTTAACTACTCTAAGTGATAGAGTTAAAAATTAACTCTAAAGGTAGAGTAAGAAAAGTAACTCTATTAGAGCTAAATTTAACATGTTTTTATTTACACGAGAATTATCGGAGGTATTTTTTGTTATAAATAAAATATTTAATCTTTTATAACTAGGCAAACGTAGTATTTATTAAATCACACTTGTGCAATGATAGCCTCATTGTTATAATTCGAAATAAATGAATAATTCATCCAGGCTACGCTAATACATATCTTGAGGACCTACATACCTATTTTACCTATATTTAACAAGAATATAAAATGACGTAATACAATAATTTTCAACAATTATGGGTTAAAAATGAACAAGAAACATAATTAAAATAACGATTCGATACGAGAAGCTGCGCACGCCACAGCACTCTAAACTACTTAACTCCAGTTAATTATCAACAACAAATGTCTACCAAAAAATAGTCCTAAAAAGGGTTGCCATTCCATATTTTTTTACTAACATTGTTAATTTTAATAAAATCATTAATTTTTTGTGAATTAACTCGTTTAGCATTACGCAATGCTCAACCAATAGAACGTATTAGATAAAAATTTGTTGTTAATAACAATGGCTTAAATGCAAATAGTAAATTAAAATCAGTATCTTCTTTAAACATTAATTGTGATTGAATTGCTATTCTTTGAATTCAAAAATTACTATCATTTATTAACTTAAATAAATATTGATCTCTAACACTAATATTATTGTTACTAAATATAAGAACACCAATAATATTATCAAAATAATCAGTAGTATCTCATCAAATATTATGCTTAATTATCGATAAAAGCCAATCTAAGTCATTAAAACTTAAGTTTTTCTTTCATCAAAGATTTAAAAATTCCATTGCTGTATATTGAAATTCACGATT